>JAPTGZ010000026.1:19019334-19029764 GCA_029814645.1 Fowleria isostigma | reverse complement strand
AAGGGTGAAGGCGGGGTACACCCTGGACATTTCACCAGTTCATCGCAGGGCTGACATATAGAGACAAACACTCTCACCTTCACACGTATGGACAATTTACATTAACCAATTTTAGATTAACCAATTAACCTATTAGTGCATCACACACACATCAGAATTGCAAGCAGTTTCAAGCATTTAAACTAAAATTCTAGCACTTTTCAAACCTTGAAAATATGACATTGAAATTTAAGCATTTCCAACGATCACCTGTATGAACCCTGTAGTTGATGTAAGAGAAGAATGGTAAATGGTCGGTACTTATATGGTGCCATTCTACATATTAATGTTGCTCAAAGAAATACAAGCGTCACATTCACCCATTCACACACACACTCATACAGCAGCGGGGGGTCTGCCAGTATGCAGGGCACTACCTCACTATTCACTGGGGGCAATTAAGGGTTCAGTGTCTGGCCCAAGGATACTCTGACATGTGGACAGCCGGAGGTGGGATTCAAACTGCCAACCCTTTGATTATTGGACGACCCACTCTACCAACTGTGCCACAGCCGCCCAAGAAGATGCAAGGGACATGATCAGATGGAAGCAGATGAGAAGGAAGCAGTCAAAAGCAGTAGATTGTGTTCATTGTTATAAGAGAAAACACTACAACCATGAATACAAATCAAAAACAAAACATATACTTCATACAAGTCATTTATTAGAAAAGAGTGACACAACAAAGAATCATTTCACTGAAAAGCACTATTCAGCACATTTTAGTAGTATAAGTGCAAAATACATGACATTTTTGCAGGATGTGTTAGGACATGTGAGTGGTCTCTGTCTAGAATATTCAGTCTTTCATGAGTTCTTCCATATACACTGCATTCATACGGTATGCAGCCATCCAGTTGTGGGCTGTACTGTAGTGGTTCTGGTATCCGTATGGTGCTGCAGCAGACATTGAGGCATAGTACTGATGCCAGGCTCTGTACCAGGACCGCCAATAACCTTCAGAACTCCAGTCCTCTTCCTCATCTCTCTCCTTCTTCCCCTCTTTTCCAATCTCTTGTCCAACCTTTCTACCCCGTTTTCCAATTTGTTCTTTAATCTTCCGTGGTTTATTTCTTTCAGTCTGTCCTGAAGCCGTCAAATCTGTTCGTCTACTTGATTTATTTTCCTCACACTGTGATAAATCTCGGCCATGTGCTTCATAAGTTGTCCGGTAACATCTCCTGGGACTGTTCTTTGGTCTGGCTGCGCTTAATGCATCACTGGCTTTAGTGTGAACCTCGGCAGCATCTTCATACGTGCCTCTTTTATTCAGATCTAGACCGCCTGTCGTCTTATCCTCCTCCATGTCAGACTGGGAGCTTGAAGAACCAGAAGATGATCTGGGAGATGACAAGTAAGATCTACTAATGTGCGTGACACTCTGAGCGCCACCATCGTCATCGAGTATGAATGACTCTCTCTGATCTTTAAAGTCTCCGTCCTCTTTACCTCCGAACTGCCTGATAACTTCCACTGATCTCCCCAAACCTTTTGTAATAAAGTTGTGGAAGTCCAGTTCAGCTTCCTCAAATGTAAAAAAACGTGATGTACATTTCTTGAAAGAGCTGAGCGGAGGGATCTTGGGCAGAGCGTCTTGCAGCTCTTTTCGAGTCGGTGCCGTTGCCTGAGAAGGCGCCTGTGAGAGCGTATCCTTCTTGGTACTTTCTTTCTTAGGATAGTGGTCACTGTTTGGTCCCTGTTTTGAGACTGGATGGGGCGTCTCTTGTGTTGCCGGTCTACTGCGTTCTACAGTTTGATCTTCAGCTGAGGTAGCGGTCTTGGGTCGTCGTTTCTTCTCAGTCTTGGAACGGAGCTGCGACATGGGCACTGGTTCTGAAGCCTCAGCGCAAACATCCCAGTCACATGGTTCCTCCATCAATGCAGGCTCTAATGTGGCTAAAGGTCAGAGAAGATCTGTGAGAATCTATTTAACAGCCATTAAATTAGTTTTAAAGTAGTGATAATTTTCTTTTTTTTAATGGAATTCTACATTTTAAAACATTTCTCTGTGGTCTACATAAACAATAAATGCTATGTTTGGGTCTGGATTCATTAATTCAACTCCAAAGGTCCATCTTCAACCCTATTTCTGAGTAATGACATGAGAGATGTGGTTTTGAGCGCTGGCCCTTTAAATGAGCCACTTCACCCCTCCAGGTTGTTGACCATGCTACTTGGACTTGTGTTCATTAATACAACCAACAACTGAACATTTTAGGTAATCGGCTCAAAGTTTGGGCTTATTTTTATATTTTCAGTGTGGACTACAACTGCTGCTGCTGACAAACAATTATGTCGTACTCTGAGAAATGTTCGGCGGAAGTCTTGACCTTATATGTGCAAATGTCGTAACACAACTAGTTATAGACAGAACAAATTAAGAAAAAAATTAAAACAAGTTGTAAAAATCTACTCAATTTAGCTAAAATGAATATAAAGATAGCTCTGCAGCACCTGGAGGGTTCACATTCAAACTTTATGAACTATTAGGGTCCAAATACACAAATAAATAAACCAAGGACTAATAAAAGTGGGTTTAGCAAAATATGACCCATTTAATTAATTTATATTACTATACTGCAATTCTATACAGAAAGACATGTTTATTAATATATGGCCCTTCTATTACTCTAATTGTGTCTTACCATAATGTCAGCTTCCACTTATAGGGACTATATGTATTATTCTACCTTCAAATATTTAAAAATTACCTAAAATTATGAGGAGAATGTGTAGAATTAAGTTACACATAAGTTACACTGCAGATATCAACACACTGTATTGTAGCGATATGAAGTGAGTCGATTTATATCAATGTACCGACAGATTTATGTGACCACTAGAGGGAGTAGTGAGTTACTCTGAAGGTGTTCAATAGTGAGGAAAACAAACACCACAGGGGCTTTGATCAAAACAACACAAAGTGATGAGATGAGAACCACTAAGAAACAACTTTTAGAGTCAAAAAAATGAGAAAGTAATAAAAGACAGAAGCACTGTTGTTTTCACCACTGGACACAGCTCTAAATGAAATAAGGGAATTTAATGAGTTTGAAATCACAGCATTTCTTCTACATGGGTGAGTTTGATTATGAAGGTATAAAAATTATTATGTAGTTATTATCTTTGCTAAGTTTTAAACTGTAGTTCTGGCCTTATTTGGATAATTTCAAACATCTTTAATGATAAATTAAAATATACAGAAACCTGAGGTGATATGACGTTTTACTTTGGAAAGCTAATCTTACAGAGCTATAATGTAAACTATCACCTGACGCAGCATGAGGATTATATGACACTGTTATTATGACAAAATGTCAAATAAATTTTAGTCTGAAAGAGAAAACTTGATGATACCATAGTACAAATGTGTTTAAACTATGACTTTATTCTTTATTCAGTGAATGATAAAGTCTGGATACATAGCATTAAGAGTCTGGAATATCAATACTACAAATAGCACCTTTTAGGGTTGTCAAAAGAGAGCCAATGGTCTGGTCTTATAAACCATTTTTTACATTTTAATTAAAAAATCAGATATTGAGAATTGAGAACATCTTAAAATAACAGGCATTATTTAAAAAACAAAACTCACATGGCAGTGCAGACAAACTCAGACCACACTTCTGAGCGATGGCCATCATCTTATTCTCCTCCTCACCATGGCAACAGTAGGTCACAGCCAGCCCCTGAGTGCCTACAAAAAAAAAAAAAGTAATCCTGATTAGACTCTATTCACATAACAGAAAGGGATAAAAGGAGGGTGAGTGAGAAATGGCAGGTGCACCGTATGAGTACGCTATGACTAAATTACCCTCTGTTTCCAAAAAGAGGAAAAAAAACCACACAAGTATTTCAAGATAATTTTAATTAAGTGCAGATGGTGGGGAGCCTGTTGACCTTGCTAGGCGGGTACAAGCTGCTAATTCTCCAGAGACTGGAGCTAATCCTCCAAATAGTGTGTAATGCAGTCAAAAAGAAACGGACTCTTTGATCAAGCAAATTGAGTCTTATTTAGAGCAAAATAACAGCAAAGAGGATGTGTACACTACATGCAACTCAATAACGGCCTTGTTGAGGGATTTTTAAGCTTTACCAGCACTGGAGTAAGACTGACAACTGACCATCACAATATGGACTTGGGTGGTACGATACAAAACAGGAGCATGTGTTGGAAAAGATGCAATGCAGAAAGAAGGAAAAGGAGGAAAACAATATAATTGGTATTCATGTGTTCAACAAAAACAAGTTCCAAATAATTTGACTTTCTTTTAGTGGCTAAAGGCACCTCAGTGTAAACACCAAACCTACTGTGACCACAGCTAATATGCATATGTCAATATTTACATATTTTTAAAAGTCATATCTTCATCCCAGAGTTGTCACACATCACAGATTTTGCTCATGTCATGCAGATCTACTCCTGAGTCTTGCTCAAGGGCAACTAGCAGTGATGGGAGCTCTATGACTCAATTTACCATTTCACAGTGGCAAAACAAACTCCACGCAGAGACATGAGTTAAATAGTCAGCTTCTCTGAGTACCTGACCGGAGTGAGAAACAACACATCGACGGGCTTGTCACATAAACATTTTGATCACGTAATACAATTATGGGAGGATGAATTTAAGAATTAACCGAAACCTAAAATGAATCACACCAGGTGAGAAAGAGGAGGAAATCAGAGAGGCACGACTGCCAACCCCCAACACCTCCATCAATTTTATTACTAAAAATGCCACCTAAAGCACACTAAAAATAAATAATGAAGCAAAAAATCAACTCAGAAGAGGAAGCAAGTGAGGTTAAGTGAGGTGTATGCTTCCCAGAATGCAACAGACAAGTGTTAATGAGCAAAAGAAAGTACTGCTGAGGCTTTTCCAATTTTGGATTCATAAGTAATCGGCATATGTCTAATAGCGATGCATGATTTCCTCTAAAATATGGATGCAGTAGTGGATGATCTGCGCAATAATGAGACAAGTCTGTACAGTCTTCCACCTGCCCGATGTTATCAGCCATCTGGACTGCCTAATTAGGAAATTTGACAAGTGTAAATGCATAACATTAAACAACAGTGCTTTCTGCTGCCTCGGAGCCTTTGCTTCTGCACTAATTACCCGATACGGGATATTTACCAAAGCGTCCGGCACGTCCGATTCGGTGCATATAGGTTTCCCAATCCTGCGGTACATCCAGGTTTATCACCAAGTTTACTTTCTCTGCATCAATGCCTCTGGAGGTCTGACAGAGAGGAAACGACAGAGGTAAAGTGCAACAGGAATAATAATAAAAAATAAAAACACACAGATTGAGAGAGAAAAAAATGCAAGTGAGGGGTGACATGTGGAGCACGTCAGGATGGATAACATGTCTTACCAGGTCAGTGGAGATGAGCACCCTACACTGATACTGCTTCAGTTTTGACATCGCCTCCAGTCTCTGGTCCTGACTCAGACCACCTGTACAGGTCACCACACAGCGTCACAATGTATCAGCATCAACTCAGATCGACTCTGCTTAGACAGCCTACAATACAACACAAACTAAACCCAGAACTATTGTTTCCAGATTACTGGCAATTTTTTCTTTTCAAATTTAAACATAAAGTGCTGTGTACTTTTAATCCCCCTTGGCCAAATATAGTGTACAATTCTGTTAAAGGTTACTGCCCTAATTTGGATTAGATTGTCTTTGTGTAAAACTCTTTGCATATGTATGTATATTTGAGTGTACTCAGATATTATTTAGTTCATAAAATTATCAGATAACAAAGAACAATACAACAGGGAAAGACCAAAATATTCAGTGCTTGACAAGGTGTGGGAAGAAACTTATAGACTCCCCCTTTTTTTTTTTTTTTACAAACTAATAATTAAATTCAGCTTCCTTTGCTTTTCCAACACATTTTTTTTTTTTTACATTTTTACAATAACACAAAACATCCATGTAAACCATTCACCATACACTTTTTAAATCACCTCACACACAATCAGATTTGCAAAATCAAAATATAATATTTATATGCACTTAAGTATTTACAACAAATACAGTTCTTTAATAAATGTGATAATATCTCCTAACCATGATCTATGAACTCATTAATTAATAATAGGCAATACAAAATAATATTTTTATGCAAAATTAAAACTGTACAAGGCCATTTGACCTTAAAAAACTAGGTCAAGCTGAACTATTTTCAATAGGCTTCTACTCTATGCCAAGATACATCCACAGTATGAATTTGGTGCAGATATCTTAATGCTTTCTTCAGATAATGCGATTATGTCGTTGAAAGGACAGACAGACAACGGACAGATGAAAAAATTACTACAATATCCTTTCAGCCAGAAGTTGGCTGAGGGGTAAACAGTGTCCATGTGTGATATTCAGGGCCATCTAGTGGTGATGTACATTCAACCAGCTGAGTAAAGGGAAAGTTAAGTTCACATCAATCAAACATAGCAGATGATGGATACCACCCACCATATTAAAAAAAGAGGAACAGAGGAAGTCGATTCAGAGCTCCTGTAGAAACATGGCGATACAACACGAAAGATATGGAAGTAACACAATCCCCCTGTAGCTACTCATTTTCGTGTTATCTTACACTGGTTAAAACATAATTATGAATATTACATTCCATTTCTGAAGAAATCCACTTAAATCCTTGACCATTAGTCAAACTAAATCAAGTGTAAAATCTATTAAAATACAATATGGTGAGTGACAGGTCGGCAGCCTCCTAAAAAAAGGTGTTACATTAAAGACAGGAAGTTAATTATTCTCGATAGTGCCTCTTACCTGAGATGCAAGCAGCCGGTAAGCCTTTAGAGGACAGGATGTCTGCCAGGTGTTGAGCCCTGTGGGAGCATCCAGAAACAACAGCGGCACTCAAAACACGGAATCAATCTGCACTTTGTTCGATATGCATCAGTATCAATTTCACCGCCTACTGAGATATATTTAAGCTTGACCTGGAGGCTAATCAAGGGTGCACTCCCACATGAAATGGAGTGTATACGGTACATTTCTAATCAGGTGTTACCTTGTGTGGAGGTTGGAGAACACCAGAGCCTGGTTGAATGGGATTTTGCTGAAAAGCTCCAGTAAGTGTTGCACCTTCTCTTCAAAGATCTTGTGAGGTAATGGATGTGACTGCACCAGCTTGTAATACTGCTTTAAACCTAAGGAAGGGTACCCAAGACAGGATAACAAATAGAATATTAAAAAAAAAAAAAAAAAAAAAGTGATTTTCAGGGGGCAAAAAATCAGGGCTCATTTTTTTCATTTGGGAAGAAATTTTCTGCAGTTTTCTCCACCTTCTTCAGCAGTTTAAGATAAAAGACTGAACATAAGGGATAAATGTAGTTATGTTTAAGTTTTGTCATTAATAATAGTACATGTTTGATGCAACTACTTTCTTCACTTCCTGTTGTTAAAATCAAAATAAATGCAAAAATTCTAATAAAATATTTGCAAAATTAATTCATGGTATTAACATATTTAACCCATAAGGGCCCAGTGTGACATTTGTGGCACTTCCCAAATGATTATTTCCTCTATATTTAATCATCATGAAGTGGTTTATCACCATTTATTGTAACATCATCTTCTATATGAAAAGGTGAAAAAGAACACTTCATGGACCTCCAGGCAATAATGCAAAAACAGTGATGAAAAATAGTAAAAGAGGTGCTCTTTGGTGAAGGGACAGTCAATGCACAAAAAATACCAAGAGAACCAAGGCAGTCTCTTACAACTTTAAAATGCCTTTATTGATTATGGCATGTCTTAAAGCAGTCTTTCTCACATGGGGCTATGTGTACTCCCAGGGATACTTGGAAGAAGCCCAGGGGGTACTTGAAATTTTTTGGGAAGGATACACTAAATAAGTCATCATGTACTGATAACAAAGTAAGTAATGAGAATTAATGCTGAAATATAAAACACAACAAATACATTCATGAAGTTTTATTGTCAATCATCTTGCTTCAGCATTGGTAACATTTTAAGAACTCAAATAAATGAGTTGACTTGAGTAATTAGAGCCCAAGTGGTGGCCAAGCAATGGCCTGTGAAAACCCTACTCTATTTGCTTCATTTGTAATTTATTGTTTTAATTTGGAATTTTTGTGGGGTCTTCGGTCACATTTTTGAGAGCCTGAACGTGCATGAAAAGTCAAGGCTTTTTTGCAAAATCATGAGCAGCGGCAAAAAACTTTGTATTTCTAGGTTTTGTAAACAAACCTTCAAGAATGGCTCGGTAGTGCACCCTAAGACAACTGCCACCACTTTCTCTAACAATATGTTTCAATCAAAAACAAAATTTGGTATACTTATGTTTAAGTAATTATTTTTTGTTTGTGAAAGGTTCATTTATTAATTAATGACCAATTTATTTGATTTTCTTATCAGTGCAAGAGGGCACTTTTCAGTTTAGATTTGTACACAAAATGTACTTATAAATTTATTTTTTATTTTTATTTTTTTTATATATAACAGTTAAATATATGTTGTTTTTCAAAAGTTTTGAAAATATAAAGACACCCTCAGCCCAGAAACAAAAGTTGCCAATCTTGTTTGTTTTTTTTTTTGTTTGTTTTAATCAAAAATGCAAGAGTTGAGGGTACTCGGCTAAAACAGTATATTTCAGGGGGTACTCCACTGTAAAAAGTTTGAGAACCACTGTCTTAAAGGACCTCACTGAGCCCCAACACATTTCAGCCTACTGGTCTTCATCAGGGGTCAAAAGTTCAAAGTGCCTTGGCTCTGGTGGTGTTTTTTGTGCATCATCTTCTGTATTTTGTGTTTGTTTTTTTCAGTGAAAATCAGGTATTTTCCAACATTTAATTTACTAATCATGTATATGTTCATAAACATTTATAGAGTAAAGTTTAGGGTTATTATGTCAAAAACTGAAGGAAAAAGTGACTTTTCCAGTTAAATCTTTTATCAATTGAACATAAACCCAGTGTGTCCTTCCACTGTCATTGATTCAACTCCATGGGTTTTACTGGTGAATCAATGTTGTAGAAGATGATGGTGTTTCCACGGTAACTACAGAGCCTCTGAACATTCAAATGGGTCATATCTGATGACCATGAAAAGATGAATAACTGTATTTTACCCAAATTATTGACATGTATTAGTGGACAAACAGGGATTAAACAGTATATATCAGTACATGATTTTGGTAGATAGTGGATGTTTGGGTCTTTCTGGGTTAAAAAAAGGTTAAATACAGAGATAATTTCATTTGGGAACTGACACAAAAGTACTGCTGGGTTTTTATGGGTTAATCACAGTGTTACCTTTGAGGCCCATGTCACTAGGGTTCAGTCGAACAAACGTAGGCTCGCTCATGTAACGGGTAAGATGCTGGGCAAGGGATTCTGGGTAGGTGGCAGAAAGTGCTAGCATCTGTTTGTTCACTGGCAGAGAGGAGAAGATCCAGCTGTAGAAGTAGAAGACAGGAGCCGTCAGCATATGGGAGTTAAAAGTTGGAGGTGGTATTTAATTTTTTACAGTGAGTCACAGTTTGTACTCACAGATGTTTAACACGTGCACAAACACATATCTGCGTTGATCTTACTTTATCTGATCCTGGAAGCTGCCCTCCTCCAGTAGCTTGTCTGCTTCATCCAGGACAAACAGCCTGATGCTGGAAGTGGACAGCATGCCCAACTCGATAAGCTGCTTGATACGACCTGCGCAGAACCACCAACAGTTACAAAATGCACAAAACAGCCCGGCAGTTACATAAACAGCTGAAGCCTCTGTGTTAATATTTCCATTAATGTTTGACTTTTTTTTTACCAGGAGAGCCCACAGCGATATGGCACTTCTTCAGATGGGCTTTGTCCTGACTCACAGGCCTGCCCCCAATAAAAACGTGGCACTCTAGACCTTCCATAGCGCAGCCTATGGCCATCACCACCGAGTGGATCTGCACCGCTATCTCGCGTGTTGGAGCCAACACAAGAACCTGTAGAAAGAGCATGTGAAAAGTTATCAACCGTTAATGTTTGATTAGAAAAAGATTAACGATGGACAAGGGTGAGGCTAATTATCCACATTATACAGCCAGGTCTTTATACAAGACGAGGACAACGCCTCCTTAGCCATTACTCGCCTCTTTCAGTTATACTTTCAACCCTGAGTGGCTTCAACATACGAGATTAAGACCCTCAAAACCAAAGTGATTACGGCTCCTGACCATCTGCACTCTACATATAAATGAAGACGGTAAAACAGTGGCTGCTAATTTCATAATAAAACTCTTAATTCAAAACACTTTTTATTTTATTAAATTCCTAAAAAAAACAACAACAGAAAAATAGACTAGAACAGAGGTTTTCAACAGGTCAGCAAGGAATGTTTGGTTGATT
>JAPTGZ010000026.1:18999338-19012140 GCA_029814645.1 Fowleria isostigma | reverse complement strand
CAAAAACAGTCAAAATGTCTTTAGTGATTTTCATCTTTCTTGGCTCAATTAGGTTCAGATAAGTTAGGTACTTCACTTATTGAAATATAGGGACTCAAAATGTCCTAAACCATATGGTTGAGCAAGCAGTTAAAGGCTTAAGAGCTGATATCTATCCATTTTCCATTGGTTTTCTTGATAATAAAACCAAAATCCCATAAGTTCTTACATCAATATCTATGGCATTGTACTGACAAAAACAGTGCTTTTAGGGATCCCATGTTTTCTTTTTCTTTGTTTTAGTCACATGATACACACAGGAGTTAGTACGTGACCGCATAATTATTGTTTTTGATGACCTTTTATGGTCTAATAATTTTTTCTGCAACTGTAAATGTAGCAGCGGTATTCCACTACAGCAGCAGTATTGCACAGAAAACATTTACAGCAGCAGTTGAAGAACCATAGATGCCCCTCACTTCAGATGTTCATTTCTTCATTGTGCAAATAATGATATGATGTGATTTGTCTTGTGTTTGTGTCTTAGGTGACCAAGCTGCAGGTTTCAGAGGCAGGCAGCACAAACCGTGTGGAGGTGCAGGTCGCCCTGATGGTGGTGGTGATGGTGTTGGCCTTTCTAGTGACCTGGCTGCCGTATGCCGCCATGGCCCTTTCTGTCATCATCGATTCCGGTTTATATATTGACCCTCTCATTGCTACCATACCTGTTTACCTTGCTAAAAGCAGCACTGTTTTCAACCCAATTATATATATTTTCATGAACAGACAGGTAATACTTCAACTTGTTTATTCACATATAATTCCGTAAAGAAAAGGAAAATGCATGCACATGAAAATATAATCAACAGCCTTGTTGATCATATATCAATGTGTTAGTGAGAACAGTCATGGCCAAAAGTTTTGAATAACGCAAGTTTTGTTTTCACAAAATTTAAGGCCTAATTTTAAAAAAAAATTGTCTTATTTCCATACATTTCTAAGGCACATTGACAATTAATTAAAGAAATAATAAAAGTTTCAATTACTTTTATTGACAAATTACATTTAAGCAAAGAATCCTTCGTGTCATTTACAGAACTTTTGACCATGAACTTTTGGCCATGACTGTAGATGCTGATGAAAGTGAAAGAGTTGAATACAACCCCAGTCCTAAAAAATCAAAAATGAGAACAAAAACAAAAGTGTTGCATTAATTTTTTTGTTCAGTGAACAGTCATGGCCAAACGTTTTGGGAATGACATAAGTTTTGTTTTCACAAAATTTGCTGCCTAATTTTTATTTTTTTTTTAAATTTACGTACATCTCTAAGGTACACTGACAAAAAATGTAAATAATTATATAAGCTTCAATTACTTTTATTGACAAATAAATTACATTCAAGCAAATAATTAGTGTGTGTCATTCCCAAACTTTCAGCCATGTCTATATACTGTATAGTAGGAGTTGACTGTCCTATCTCTGTGTTTTCCAGTTCCGGGGTTATGCTGTTCCTACTGTTCTGTGTGGATGGAACCCGTGGGCTGCAGACACAACCACCTCAGAGTGTGAGACCACTGTGGCCTCTCTCAACAAGACCCAGAAAGTCTCACCCAGAGGATCTTTAACCCGTAAAGACTCAAATATACACCAGTGACCAAAAGCATCTACTGACCTAAAATATTTAACAATAACCTTAGAGCCACTATTTTTATCAATATATAAATAATTGGTGCAAAATATAGTTCATCATCTTTTCATAGTCATCAAATATGCCCCATTTGGACATTCAGAGGCTCCATAGTTACCATGGAAACACTGTCATCTTCTACAACTCGAATTCACCATTAAGACGCATGGAGTTTGATCAGTGATAGTGGAGGGAGACACTAGGTTTATGTTCAGTTAATGATAAATTTTGCCGAATAAGACAGTTTTTCTTCAGTTTTCTCTGTTCTCGATATAGCCTTCTACTTTACTTTTAGCGGTTATGAACATGTACATGAGCATGTACAGTAAATTAAATCTAGGAAAATACCTTATTTTCACTGAAAAAAGAAATACAAAATACAGAAGATATAATATTACAATAAATGGTGATAAAGCACTTAAGGAAGGTTAAATGTAGAGAAAAATCATTTGGGAACTGCCATAAAAGTAACACCAGGTCCTTATGAATTAATGATATATTTTATTTAAAAAGTCAGTTTTTGTTTAGTTTTCTCTGTGATATAATGACCCTCAAATGTAATTTTAGTATGATATTAAAGCACATGATCAGTAAACTGAATATCAGAAAATACTTGATTTTCACTGAAAATTGCTAAACAGAGAGGATAATATTATGATAAATCATTTAAGACAGGTTAAAGAGAGAAAAAATTAACTGGGGACTGCGGCTAAAGTAGCACTGGGTCTTTATGGGTTAAGGGAATAATAGCGCAAACATCTCCACTGATACTCCAGTCTTTAACATAAAACAATGAACTATTAAATAAAGTTTCAGTTTTATGCTGCCAAAATCTTGAATATTAGACAAAATATGTGATATTAGACAAGTCCAACCTGAAAACATTTCTTTTTAACTCTGCATAAGCAAACAATTTTTCCAGCACTTTTATTCTTGTCTATATATTTAAAACATGCCTTTTATTTTTGTAAAGCTCTTTGAGTAAGCATGTGTATGAATTGTGCTGTACAAATAAACTTGCTTTGCCTTCAGTGATTAAATGATCCTTTTAATCAGTTGGTCACTAGTTCATATCAACTGACTGCACTATAGTAGCAAAGGTTTTAGTATTATTTAATTTGTATATTATTTATTTAAGCTGTTTAAAAATCACACTTAATTTGAAACTGTTTAATTAAGGTAAAATTGTTACCAAGTTTTCCTTTAAGCTTTCTATTTGGAGTTTTTATCTTGCCTCTGGTATTTATTTATACTAGTGTTTCCTCTCATCCTTTTTTATGAAGGCTATTCTTATTTTACTCTGTACCACGACAATCGATCCTTATGTGTGTGTTTTATTGTTATTGTGTGAAGTATTTTGTGTTGTTCTGTTTGCATGAAAAGTGCTAAATAAATAAAGTTTGATTAATTATTTGATGACCCCATTTGTCAATAGATGTGTTTGCCGGCATAAGTATGAGTTCTCCAAAGCTAAAGAAAACCCTGTTCTTCCTCTAGGTTTCAGAAAAGTTAGTCCAACATTGGCAAACACGTGAATAATCAAAGTAATCGTATAACCTCCAAAGTGAGGGTAAAAACTATGTTTACATGAAAGCTCGTGACGTTCCTCTTAATTAACCTTTTTAAAGACCCTTCACTGAACTGCAAGTACAAAGTTAGGATGAGGAACTCTAAAGATAATTTCAAGGAGCACTTAAGAGGAAAAGAAATGATCCTGTTATCTCCACACTCCAACAGTGTTATGTTTTGTGACAAAGACAAATGTTTTGACGTATCAGTAATTTTCAATAATTCCTTTAGGATTCAGTGTGAGGACAGAGTTGTATCAAAAATACAATTTAGAAAAAAATCAGCTGGAATTGTATTTTTTATTCATTTATTACTATATACACACTATTACACTCCTACTTTTACTACATTGTTAAACCTTTAACTACCCCAAGAAAAAACTGATTTTTTTTTTTTTTGGCATTTCTTATTCCCTTGGATGAGTATTATCTAGATTTTTTTTTTTTTAACCATACTTACTAATATCAACTTGGAAAGTGTCAAAAATTATTTACTAAGTCAATTATTTCAACATATTCATGATGTACTACCACTAAATGTTTGTAGCAACAGATGGACAGAGGTTTTAATTTTATAATAAGTAATGCATTATTTCATATTGGCTTAATTTTTCTACTCTTACCATAAAGCAACAAATCCACCATTTGGTTGAGCATGTTTTGTTTTTTTTTAAATTACATATTTAAGTTTTTTTGTGGTATTAAATACTATAATTATGTTAAGGAAGGCCTCTTATACTATGATATGAACAAAAAAGTATTCATATTTTTCATATTTTTACCAAAAGCAGAACAAATGTCTAGTAATTTTCATCTTTCTTGGCTCAATTAAGTTCAGATAAGTTCGGTACTCCACTTATTGAAATATAGTGACTCACAATGGGCTAAACCATATGGTCAAGTAAGCAGTTAAAGGGTTAAAATGAAGACACATGCATTTACAGCACTTTGAGCGTGGGTAACATTCAACCCTCTATAGTTTAATCTGTCTTTAATCTGGACAGAGCATGGATTACTTTAGTAAAGAGGCTTAATATAGATAGAGCTGTAGATAAAACACACTTCATTGACAGATGTGAAATGAAATTTGGAATTTGTTCTTATTAGACTTAAAGTAAATAGTCAACAAAATCTGATATTTATCTGCTTTATGCAAAAGTAAATATCTATTGTGTGTGACACCGAAAATAGACCAAATAAATTATAAAAAATAATCAGCGGCTACAAAATTGAATCGCTCCAGTATCAAAAATGGGAAAACTGTGAATAGACTGTAGTTCTTCATATTAGAGAGTAAAGATTATTGAAAGGAATTAGGACAACAAATAGTTAATTACAGGTTGTTTTTTTTTATTAGGTATACACATCCCCTTTGCTTTGTAAGGTCTGTGCTCACACATAGTACACACCTTCATCAAGCAGACCTTAGAATGACCTCTATGGCTTTCATTGGTAAAAATCCAAATAATAATTAATTTTAAAAAAACAAAACTCAGTGTTATACTCCTTTGAAACATGATAGTACACTCCAGCCTTTTGGATCCAGCATGTTAAACAGCACAAACCTGTTATCAGTTTAGTCAAGTCTCACAGTTTGATCATTCACAGTCATTTCTTCCTCTCTAAAGAAACGCAAATGCAATTATAATCATCCTATCACCTTGGCTTTTTATTTATTACAGAAATATTGCTATGAGTTTCATTAAACAAAAGCAAAAAAAAAAAAAAAAAAAAAAATAGCCAGAATGTGAATAGCTGTATCAAACCTGTACACTTTTATATATACAGAGTGAAGGATCATCTATGTACATGCTACATACTGTCACACTCTGGGTGAATAAGTAGTCCTTCTGACAGGCACAGGCGTAGGATCACTTCTCCTTCTCTGTATTTATTTCAGAAAAGTGACCCGAAGTCTGTGTCTGAGGAACGGGAAACTCCAATCTACACCTACCAGCCATCTCATACAGTACATGTTGACATGTCAGCTGATTGGTTTGTGAAACAGATCTGTGCTTGAACACTTGGTGCTTGGAGGACTGACTTTGGTCCTGTTGTTTCTGGCAGCCTGTTACAATAACAGCGTGAAACAACAGTGTGTCTTCAAGTTTTGCAAAAATACTCTGAGGCATTCGTGCCCACTCACACAGGTTACTGTGAATAATCTTGTGTTAGATCAAGTCTATCTGGTCCCGGTGCTGGCTGTCCATCATATTGTTGCTGTAATCCTATCTCCAGAGTTGGTGTTTCTTCACTGAGGGGCCATTGCAGGTCAATGTGGCGTCTAAAAATCATATATAATGAGGTCATGTTTCATGCCAAATTTCAATCAATTGTAGATATTCCTATTTCATTACACGCATATCCAGCAGCAGCTATTTCACATACCAACTGAAAACATCTATATGTTTAAAAAGACAAACATGCTCAAAGAGATGACAAGTAAAGACATGGGTAAAATGTTTCTAAGCAGCAATATCGTGATTAAATTAACAGAGGATGAATAACACAGAGGACTGACATGGTATTAATGCTGTAAATTATTATTATTATTCTTCACATACAGTTCAATCCAGCTTTGCAAAGGGTTTCAGGCCATGTTCAGCAAACTCTGCTCTACTGGGTAGACGTACAAGACCAGCTGCACCTTACAGCATCCACAAAACTATACTAGCAATAAGTCCTGAGCTCAAGGAATGTGCAACACGTCCCCAGTCAGCCATCAAATGCTCCGATGGGAACACGGAAAAGACTGAGAACAGCATCCTGGAATTATCATTGCTTCAGACAAGTACAAAGTTTGATCGTATATACAGGTTAAAAAAAACAAAAAAAAAAAAACAGTAAAAATAAATGCACATGAGGTTGGGCAGGAGAGGACTGGGTTGCTTTCTACAGAGGTAAAACCAGGTGCAAAGAGAACAATTAAATGACACCTGTACATCACACAACAAATCTAGACAACCTCTGAGTCAAGGCAAAAGAGGAAGGATGTGTCTACAAATAAGCAGGTGAGGGTTTCAACACTTCCTTTACCTCTATATCCACAAATGTTGTCCTCCTTGTGTACTGAAACAGGAGTGTCTCGCAGCTTCTTTACAGCATGTGAATATGTGAACATTTTAATTATATAAACTTTGAGTGATCTTAACTCTATTTGTGGTGAAATGTCCAACTCCATGAGTAACCGTAAATACATCTGTTCATTTTCATACGATTAGTGAGTCATTGTTGTCTCATTTTTTTTTTTTGTTTGTTGTTTTTGGGGTTTTTTTTGTTTTTGGTTTCTTATTTTGATACTTCATTCTAATACCTAGCGTGTACTTTGCATCCTACTCTGCTTGAGTAACCGATGAGGTAAAGTAATGGCAGCCACCCTGACGTCTACTGAACAATAAGGTGCTAAAGTTTATCTCTGTAAACTCCAATGGTTACACACTCTAAATGTTCGAGTGAACCAACAGTGTGTGTTTTAGTGTGTATTTAGAGACACAGAAAGATAAGAGAAAGAGAGAAAGAGAGACTTGTGTATGTGTGTGTGTGTGTGTGTGTGTGTGTGTGTGTGTGTGTGTGTCTGCTTTTTAAGGGATTGTGTAAATAAAGGGCCAAGAGTTTAGGCGAGGGGGGTTTAGGGTTGAGGTGCAATATTTAAAGTTTGGATTCAGGCTGAGGCGTGTTATGAAGAAGCAGAGTTCTACAGCTCAGTCATTTTATGTACACCAAAAGATCAAACCAAAAAAAAAAAAAAAAAAAAAAAAGACACAAAAGCGCAAGAGAGAGAGAGCGACGTGGGGTTTCTCTCTCCTTCTTTTGTGCGTTCTTCTGTGATTTGTGTCCTTTTTTTAACTCCTTCTTCTTCCATACAGCTCACTGATACAGCAAGTTCTGTCACGTCACCGCACGTCATAATCGCTGCCCTCTTCTGGACAGCAGTGGTAGTAGCAGCAAGGAGAGTCCTCCTCATCCACATCATCATCATCATCCATTCTCCGACTTTTTTCTTTTCCTCCAGCTTCTCGTGCTTCTCTAATTTTTTAAAAATATTTCTGTCCTTAAGAGTTGAGTCCTTTTTGTGATCAAGGATGAATTCCTCTTTCTTAGTTTGGTGTAGATTGTATTCCATTTCACCGTATGTATTGGTTTTCTTATACTTCAGTGTGTTTTTAAAATATTACTATTATTGTGGCAGAGTGTGTGCATGTGTTGCTCCTTCAGTGTGTGTGTGTGTGTGTGTGTGTGTGTGTGTGTGTGATTGTGGCAGGGTTACTGAATGTACGTCTGACAGGACAGCTTCATGTGTCACTGTCCTCCTCACCTCAGCGCCCCCACCAGCGCTAAAACAACACACTCTGCCTCCTGCTCTTCCCCTGGGCTGGAAAAAAAGAAAGAGAAAAACACACACAAGAGGAGAGAGATGTTACAAAAGGTCTGAGTTTCATCTGAACACACTAACACACACACACACACACACACACACACCTCAGAACTCCATGCCTGCAACACACAACATACACGACATAAGGCGTAATAATGGCCAACACCAACACACTGTACTGTTAACACAATATAACATTACTTAAAATAAACATACTTACCAGCTGCTATAAGGCTTTATAGTGTACAGTAAAAAACACTCTCATATCCATGCTTAAAAACAGCATTTATAACCAGTGGTGGAGAGTAACTTTGGAGTGGAAGTATTTTTGAAGTACCTGCACTTCATTTATAGTTTTTAATGAGTATAAAAGGGAAAATTGCACGATAGCAACCATGAATAAGTTCTCTCAAAGTAAGAAGCTAAAAGTAAAGCTGCATAATTGCTAAAACTGCAGTTGTCAGGAGCCTATGTATTTGCAGAATCTGTACTGACTGACTTTTTGCAATTCCTCTCAGTTGTAAATATGCATATAGTCATTAAAGCGTTTTTTTTTATTATCATTACATTATTATCATTATTATTTATTTTATATTGTTTGTTTTTGTAAAGTCTAATCTAATCGAATCTAATCTAACCTCCTCAAACCCTCTGACCTCATATGTGGACAAAAGTTTTACACAGTTTTATACAAACAAACAAAAAAAAAAGTCCACTGTTTGTTTTTACTGTTTTTTATGTCAAGGACTACAGATAGAAATTAGCTGTTTGCTAAATCTGGTGCAACTGTCTTTTTATTTCTTGAAATAACTAATGCACTTGCACACTGTCCTTGTTATAAATTCAATAAATTCAAATTCAAAAGACATGCCATAAAAGTAGTTTTTTAAAAATGTATCTGAAAACACTCATGATGATGATGTTTACAATATAAGGAATTATTTTCTCAGGAGGCCTAATCTAATCTAATCTAATCTGCTGCAGTAGCTACAATCACAGGGGAAAAAATGCTATTATTATAAAACACACCGTTCTTTCTGTGGCTCTCTTGTCTCAGTCCATAGGATCAGACTCACAGACTTTATTTCATTCTTGACACTTCCAGGTGGAGACATGTTGTAGAGCAGCAGAATTGTGTCAACCTTAGCAGTCTGAAAACTGTCTGTCACTAATCTGTGATTAACCAATAATCAGCATTATGGAGTAGATTCTCTGCAACCTGAAAACAAGGAATAGATGCAGATATTTCCTGACTTCTTGAATTACAGTATCTTGCCAGTGCTGCACCTTTAAAGTGTGTGTATTTGACATTGTGGATTCAGAGACACTGAACAGAAAGGTGTGTAGAGAGGCGTACTGTGTAAAAGTGTAAAAACATGTTAGTTTTGTATTTTTTATGCTAATTCAAGCTTGTATGTTTGAGTTGGAAAAACACACTTTAACAGCACATTGAGACTCCTTAAAAAACTCCAGGTTTTAGTTATTTGATCTGAAAAGTCACATGCTTGGATGGTGTGACAGCTCTGTAAGCAAACAGGCTTTAATTATGTTAGTAATTTGAATTTTTCTTGAAAACAAAAAAAATACACTTAGCCTGTAACAACAATATTAAAAAAAAAGATGGATTTTTCCCCAAATTATGAAGTGCAGGACATTTAGTGCTTTAACATTGCTACTTTTTGTAATGTCTGACAGTTAAAGAATGTGAGCCTCATCCATCACTGTTTATAACACACAAACAAACAAACCCATATGGCCTCTTACCCATAAGGCTTAATACATAAAAGGCTACATCTCTCGCTGGAGAAACCTAAACAGGACTGCAAATAAAAAGAATCAAATGACTCCCCATTCTCTGATCACATACTTGTCTTTTGTGCACATATTCTTGCCCTTTTCATCCCTGGTAAAAGGCAGTGGGAGTGGTGCAGTTGGATAAAAAGGGGTTTGGTAAGTGAAAGCTGAGATGGTGCCTGTGGGTGTGGGGCTTGAAATTAGAGGGAAGGCTTGAAAGAGCAAGAATGGGGAGAGGGAGAAGAATAATAAGATGACACAGAGAAGAACATGAGGGTATGAAGTAGGATGGGTTAACGCTGTGGTTGGGGAGTGAAAGACTATAACAGACATAAGTGAAATGGACGGAGGTGGATGGAGACGGACCAGGTAGAAGTAAGGGGAGGGGGACTTAACAGCAGAGAGAATGAAAGAGACCGTATTTACCAGAACGGTAGGCCACTCAGCCAGTGGAAGTGGAGGAGAGAGTGTGACTCTGAGCCCTGGGATTGGCTGCCTCTCTCTGGAAGTACTGCGAGGGGGCGGAGCCTAGCTTATGGGCCATCGCTTTTTTAGGGTTGAGGAAGGAGAGGGTTGGGAATTGAGGTGTTATAGAGTAGGGCACACAAAAGAGATTGGAAAGGATTAAAGAAAGAAAAGACGAACATTGCAAAAGAAGACAGCGTGGGTACCAAGAAAGAGAAGGGACTGTTAATAAGAACACGAACAAGGCAACACACACAGAAATAAAGAGACACACACAGAATGTACTAAGGACAGAACTGAAGTAAGTCTATGTGTAATGTTAGGAACATGCATCATGTATGCAGTTTTAATGTATAGAAACTAGAACTGGAACTGTGTGCTCTCATTGTGGGCTTTAATATTAACATCCAATTATTACACGTTATATTACATAATATTACACTATATTTAATGCAAAGAATCTTGGTGATAAATGCATCCTAACCTACTAAAACCTAGGCCACTTTTTCAGAATAATTTCAAAGTAATGCAAAACAACAGAGTAAGTAATAGCAGAAGCTGCAGTCATATACATCCATGTTATGATCGGAATATAGCATAGGTAAGATAAAAACTCATATTAACATCTTTATTTTTGTTTGTTTTTTGGCTTATTCAATGAGTTTTAACAAAAAAGCAGAGAAATAATACTTTGGTCTGTTGTTTTATGAAAGTATTCACAACACACATTGGTCTCAGACTCAACTTGTTTTTTTATATTTGCCCATTTAAGTACTTCTTGTTTGGATTGTATTCTTCATTCTAAAAATTGATTTTGTTTATCTTTTAGTTCTTCTGGTTACATAGACATATAGACTTTGTATGTAGTTACAAGATGTCGTATTACCATGGCAACACAGATTGACTACAGGTCTAAGAGGGTACAGCTGGATGCCATGAATCATAAAAAGTTTTTTAAAAAATTAATTAAAAAAAGAGAGGGAAAGTCTGTTCCAAACTACTGGAAACATAAATTAACTCCATCTATAGATACAACACCACATTCTCTACGGTAATGAAAATAGAATATTTCATACCTTCAGGTGATTAAACACTACAAATATTACATTAAATTTCCAGATCTGCCCCACTGAACCTTTGGATGTAGTTGTTTTTGCATGAATACATACATAAGTGCAGGATAACCTAATTTTCGTGGACCTACTATATGAAACAGTGACATTAACCTTATGATGTGTGTGATAGTGTGTGACGTGAACTCACACAGTGGCATGAAAGATGACAAACAGCCAATAGTTGGATAGAGAGAGAGAGAAAGACCAGGAAGTGGACTGGGAGCTAGACTTGTTCTCTATAATACCCCCACTTAGAATGACTAAAATGTTCCTTCTTTTCTCTTTTGTAAAGTTCTGGGAGACTTACTTGACTCAGGGTAAACTGAGGATCTCTTCCCTGGGTCTTTCTGAAGCTGAATACCTTTTACAGAGAAGATGGATGCGGCTGAAAACACCAAAAAAAGAGCAAGTTGGTGAGATGACATTTGTTTTTGTTCGAGCAAGAGTGAATGAAGTAAAGTACTCACTGTCAACCAGTGTCTGAACCTGCTCCCCAAGACTTCTGAAATATGAGTGTCTGAGAGCATCCTCTGCTGATACGCGCTTCTTAGCTTCAAACTAGAGGTAAAACGACAGGCAGAAGAAGTTTAGAGACAGAATGACAGTTTTTATACCAAAAATAAAGGGTGCATATGTCAGAAATCCTTGTTTTGTTTTGGTTTTTTTTTTTACCTGTAGGAGCATTGAGAGCAAGTCATGACCATCGTTGTCTATCCTGGGAGACAGAATACAGAAGAGAAAGTGAGACAGAGGAAAGTGGCAGACTGACAGAGGCTTGAGTATCAGTGTTTTAAAAGCTGACCGAAGCCGTTTAGACCAGTGTAATGTTCCTGCCATTTCTACAGAGACGGAAACGCTCAACTACAGTTCTTACTGAAAATCAATCCTGCATGTTATCCTATTACATATAACATATCTCAGTAACTCGATCTACACACATGCATTCATGGCTGTGAGCATGTGCACTCAGACGTACAAACCTGGGCGCGTGGTTGACGAGGGGTTCAGCTTTATACTGAGGGAAATTATAAGTTTTAAACTCTTCACTAGTAGTGATACCCGGCCAAGTCTCTTCAGTAGGAGTACCTGTTAAAAATGAATAATGATCGGTTAATGTAAAGCACACGCGGAGGGAGGAGGATGCATGTTCATTTGATGTAGGGCGTCTCACCGAGGATGCGAAATATGAGGTGAAGCTCATCTTCCACGGTCGATCCAGGGAAGAGAGGTCTGCCTGTGATCATTTCATAAAAGATGCAGCCAACACCCCTAAACAAAACCCATAGAATTAAACAAGAAGTCATATTGAGTCACAAAACTATGCTTATAACATTAATTATTTTATTATTTGTTACATTCTCATGGTATGAACAGTGAAACCCAAGAAACTGCCCCCAAGGCAGTGCATAAAAATAAGTCAAACCCACAAAAATGAACTCTTAACCCTGTAAAACCTGACCCATTGAAAACTAGAAACAAATTATTTTTTTGGAATTGAAATGTTTATTAGCCCTTGGTCTCAGACTGTTTGCTTATTTTCTATATTTGCCTATTTAAGTGCTCATTATTTGGATTGTATTCTTTAATTTTAAAAAATGGTTTAGTTTGTTTTTAGTTCTTCTGGTTACATGGACATATAGACTTTGTATAAAGCTATAAGGTATAGCATTACCATGGCAACACAGACGGAATACAGGTCCACGAGGCTACAGCTGAATGCCATGAACCATTTATTCATTTTCTTAACCCGCTTTATCCTCATTAGGGTCACGGGGGTTGCATGGAGCCTATCCCTGCTACTTAGGGGCGAAGGCGGGGT
>JAPTGZ010000026.1:18972061-18982929 GCA_029814645.1 Fowleria isostigma | reverse complement strand
GTGTGTGTGTGTGTGTGTGTGTGTGTGTGTGTGTGTGTGTGTGTGTGTGTGTGTGTGTGTGTCTGTCTGTGTGTGTGCGTCTGTGTGTGTGTGTGTAAAGGTGGGGGAAGGGTCGTTCCCTGGGTTTCAGCTCAAGTCTGGGTCATGTTCAATACATCAGGTGTTGGTCTTTTCTGTGCAGTCCTGTAGGAGAAAATATGTGATATACAATAAACATTGCTGAATGTTGCAATGACGATATCAATAGTGATAAATAAATGATTTGCTGCATTCACCCCTACCTCGATGCTAATTAACCTGAAGGTAGCTAAAGGGCTAACAGTTACCAAACAGTGTGAAGCCCATGTATCCATGGCTCTACCTGATGGGTCAAATACCTCCATGCATGCGCAAATAAAAATGATTTTTCTCATTCATCACACTTCCCTTGCAATGTGTTTATCACACGTTTTCAGCGTAACTGTAAAACGTGCACTGTCAGTACCCAAAACATCTTATTTTACCATCATCTGTTGTTTACATTTTAAAACAGCCACCATATGTAGTGAAATTGTGAGAAATAGAGAGAGACCAGAGGGTTTGGAAGAGGACGCTCTGACGGGAAGAAGTGATGATGTGGAAAGAATAATAAGTCCCTTGAGTGACTATGACACCTCAGCTGTGCTGGGAACTGTGGGATAGAATGATAGAGGGCCGCATAGGTAGAGCTATTTATTATGGTGCACTGTTTGTCAGCTGTGTAGTGGGACAACACTGCCTGAGGCTGATTCTAGGTCATTTGTGCACCTCATTCATGTAGTCTCAAGGTTAGGATTTGAAAGCAGCAAACTGGCTTGAACATTTTGCCATATGGATTAAAATGCTTTCTTTTACTTTTTTCCACATATATACTGTATATAGCTAGTGTACGATGCATTTCCTATATGTTGTGCACTGGTGAAAGTAATGAAATATGCATTGGTATGAATCTATTTATAAAGAAAGTACAGTTTGCCATCCTCTGTACTAGCCCCAACCCCAAAAATAATTCATAAATCTATTGTTGTCCTCATGAGAAAAACCACAGGATCCAAATTCATTAAAATATTTATACACGTCTTATCTATATTATTCAATACATTATTCAATGAATTTCTTTACATTTCATCTGAAGTGTACGAACATGTTTCTTACATTCAACTACCTGGGTTGATTCTGCATCTGTTCTAACTGTTGTCAACAACAGCATCTGTTCATTAGCAAACATTACCCAAACACAAAACATCTGTTAAAAGCTTAGCAGACCGCTTCATAGCCATTTAAAGTCTCAGTTGCACTTTCTGTGGCCTTGAGGCCGGACAAGGGAATACGGAGTGTGTGCTGCTAAGAAAACTGAGCAGTCAGTGTAGTCATATTAGGATCAACCCTTACAACCCAGATGGTGAAACATTAAACTCATGGTAACTGACACCAGCGTAAAGGGAAAATTGATCCGGGACATCTACTCATAGTGACACATACACATGCATGACAAGTGACTCTCCAATACCCCTATTATGTCACAGGCCTTTCTCACTTTGGAGAGGTTGTGTAAACAGTCCAGCAGGTGTGGGTAAATCTTACAAAGCAAATGAACTAAAAGGAATATTCCATCAGCCAGGTCAGCATGTTAATACAATACCACAAAATACAGTTGCGGAACAAATTATCAAACCACTATGTTTTCTTCAATTTCTTGTTCATTTTAATACCCGGTACAACTTAAAGTACCTTTGTTTGGACAAATATAATGATACCAACAAAAATAGCTCAAAAGAATTTCATTTCAGAGCTGATATCTAGCCATTTTCCATGGTTTTTGTGATAATAACCAAAATCAAATACATTCTTGCATCAATAGCTATGGCATTGTACTGACGAAAACAGTACTTTTAGGCATTCCATGTTTTCGTTTCTGTCTGTTTTAGTCACATGATACACACAGGAGTTAGTACTTGATTGCATAACCATTGTTTTTCATGACTTCTGATGGTCTCATAATTTTTTTCCACAACTGTATTCTGTACTTCTAACATCTCTCTAACATAATTTTTCTGCTCAAAATAAGCACACAAACTCTCTTGCACATACTTCCTGATCACTCAGGACACTGTTCTCCAGTCTCCTGCAGGTTCTTTCTGCTCCATTTCCATAGCAGACTAAGAGCAGACAGTAAATGTCATGAGCTACCACTGGCTCCCTGTGTGGAGCCCGGTTGGCCTAGTTAGGGTTGCTGACTCCCTGCTAGCTTGTCTGGAAGAGTGAGTGGGCTGCTTTTAGGTCTATCCTTACCTCACCTAGGTCTGTATGTAGTCCACTTAGCTGGAAATCCATCTCAGGCTTTGGCAGTGCCACAAAAATAATTGAAAAGTCAAGTGAAAAAGGTTGCTAAAAGCACTAAAGGAAAGCATAACATGAATATCATGATCCCTTTAGAGAGGAATCTGAATTTAGGGATTTTTTAAACTAGAAAATTGCCCATACATGAAGTTCAGTGGACTGCTCAAGGCCGCACCAGTAAAATAAATAGCCCTGTCCAATGTATTGGTTTGAGTGAATAATTTTACAACTTCTTTTTGCCCGTTGGCCAGAGGTTTCCAAATTAAAGTTTTCAAAGCAAAGAACAGCAGTGGGTGCACAATCAGGCAGTAGCAGCAGGAATAAAGAGATACTGCAGTCATAGTGCGAACAAGCAAGTGAATAATGAATTCACAAAGAAAAAAGAACTTGAAGGACTTTTTGCTTCTCTAAGGAGTTCATGGAATCCTTGAAAATACCCACAAACACAGCTCTGGGCTATCCTACTGCATCACAAATCTTTAAACCAGCTACTTATAGGAAGTAATATTTTGAAATTAATTAGTTTAATGTGTCATAGAAATAAAACATCAGCAGATTCTGAGGGAAAGCTACTTAGCATAAATCTATGGCCTTTTATCTAATAAAACCTGAGGATACATGTTTGATTTTAATTGCACTGACTCCCCCACAGAAGGAAATGACACAAAAACAGACATCCTGGCTTATTACATATATCAACGCAAAAAGGAAGGTTAAATGTTAGAAATTTTAGATGTAGACATGTTAGATGACATATCAACTCTACCGTCAGGCTGTTAAACACATGTTACTGAACATGTTTCCTCTAAAAATGTAAAAATTCAGCAGATTCACCATGAATCATGTCATAAAAGTTGCTAGTGCTGCTCATTACAGCCTTATATCTTCAACTGGATCTGATCATGATAATGACCAGTTATAAGACTCACCAATACGGTTTCCAGGTGGACGACATGTGTCCAACACCCTAAGCATACGGAACGGTGACAGCCTCAACGGGGTGTCTCTGTCGCCCATTCGCATCCCGTCTCCCATTCTAACCTCTCCCATTCTGGAGTCTCCCACCCTAGGAGCACGAGCAAAGCACGGCTGGGGGTTTCCTGATGCATCCATAGTTCCAGAGGATTTAAAGTATTAAAATCTGAAGTTCATTAAAAAAAAAAAAAAAAAATCAAAAATGCATTTTGGTAAGACAAAAATATAACTGAGACTTAAATGTACTGATTCAGTTCAGTGCTGATGTCCAGTCAACAGGTCAGAGTAGGACCCACACTTTAGTTGCTCTTAAGGCAAAATCCAGTCTTTAGGCGCCCTCCATACATCCAGGTGCATGAGAAAAAGTTCTCATATTGAGAGGCCAGTGCTGACTGCATAGGCACTCTAATCACAATGCAACAACTCCCTGGGCTACTACTCCACTTAAACTCTCTGTGTTTTCCAATAGACACTCCCTCTCCTCTCTCCACCTCTCCTTCTCCTTTTTCTCGCCCTTTTTCTCTCTGCAGTCACACTGGTTGCTGACTAAAGAAGGTCAAACGCTGTGCAGGTAAACGAAAAACTGCAGAGACATTCCAACGCACCCAAGCCCAAAACTGTTATGCCTGACGATCACAGAATAACAGGTGTTCTGTCTCCATCTATATAATTCACACGCATGCAACCATACGAGTGCGGACCGCCAAACTTAGAAGTCCCTCTAGGAAGAAAAAACAAATTCATCTGGCAGATTCACTATTTTAGCCGCATCCCTTTACTTGTCCTGTTTAAATTGGCAATCCAGTCTTCTGCCCTTTTCCTTTCTAGTGTTTTTATCCAGATCTCTTTTCTTTTGTCGTCCCTTTTCTTCCACTGTTACAGAGCATGCCACTCTGTTCAGGCTGTTTTGCTGCTCTCCCTCATCCACTCCCTTCTCTCGATTAGTCTCTCCTTGCCTCTGGCGCCCCTATCAGTGCTTTCAGTGTTGTTAGTCCTCTTGCTCCCTCCCTTCTCCTTGCTGTTACCCTCCTCCCTCTCATGTGATACCAATCTCTCTCTCTCTCTCTCTCTCTCTCTCTCTCTCTCTTGACTCTATCTCTACTGCTCCCTCCCTCATTCACTCTTCCTATCTCTGTCTGGGTCCAGAGATGGTGTTGAATATACAGTACACTCTTTTTCTTTTCAGGAGCTGATGACAACATTTTCTGCAGGATCAGCCTCTTCCTTTCTCTCCATCACTATCAGTCTCTCTCTCTCTACTTCACCCTTCCATCCTCTTCACTCACTGCCTCCTCCTCATCCTTATCAGTCTCCAGTGCAGAAAATGAAACCCTGAGGCGTTTGAGTGACGCCTCTGGCATCAGAGCTCCCATCGCACGCTCTACCACATTCCCCTCCACCCTCCCCGTTCTCTTTCTCCCTGCGTCCTTCTCCCTAGACCTGTAGAAAAGGCCATTATTCATGCTCAACTCGTACACACACACTTTCCCACACCTCTGCAAAGACAGTAACAGTTCATCCTTGTATCGCTTATTAACACATGACTGTCTGACACACCCATAGCTATCAAAACCATGAGCCAACAAGGATGCAGTCAGGAGGATATTAAGACATCAACACTGCGCTTTGGGTTAAAGTCTTGACGTGGGAAATGTGATATAATGGTCAGTGCCAAGAGAAAGAATCTGCTAGTTCTCTGCAGTGTCATGACAATATAATGTCACACAACTTCCTTAATGTGAACAATAGCTCTCCACAATGTCAAAGTTGGAGTTATTTTACTAGAACACAGAAAATGGCCTGATCTGCAATGACAGCAGGGAATACAAGTCTTCAATGTTATCAGTGTGTTAGGCCTTAAAATCAGTGCTCCTTATATCCATTGCATATAGACTCTCTCCATCCAACAAAAAAGTGGATCTTGCCAGCATGGGAACTAATAGAACAGTAAGAAAACATCAGTATGATGATGCTATTGCAAGCAAAATGTCAGTAAGATAAGGTTTCAAATGTCATATTTCCTCTTGATGTGCTTAAGGATAAACACTTCAAAAACTGTTCTAAAGACTAACCTCTCCCTTCATGTCAATAATTAGTCTGTGCTACTAACACAACATATTGATATAAAGAGGCTTGCACACCCTGCCTGTCAATACCTGTGTCCTTAATTTTATAACAACTTATTCAAACACACAGTATTACAGTTGGCAGCAGGCAAACTGTAATGGTAAAACTGGCTTAGATGAGTAAATACTGCATTGTAGTGCACTTAACACATCTTCAGATAATTTCATCCAGCTAGGATGTGTGGGAGATGTATTAAAACAAATATTTAAAAGGTCATATAAACGTAAAATGTTCTCTAATTAGATTAAAAAAACCAAACATGAATGACTTTCTCTACATCTCTGCACCAGCTAAAGCCGTAAGATGTGCTTTTGGCTGCCTTCTTTTATACGTACAGTGAAGTGCAATGCCCTTTACAGCGCACTGACAGACGTATATTGATGCAAATTGCTGCATCCTTGAGCATCAGGCTGTTTAAAACGTCAAGGACAGAAGCCCAACACTCTGCCCTCCACCCATCACCGTCTCCTTGTCTCTTTCTATTCACAAGTGTGACTATGTACATCAAAGATTTGACTCTGCAGCTTCCCTCATGAATCACTTTGCCGGTCAAGGTCTTGCACTCTGGGGGGTTTTTTTCTCACCACCTCATTCTAAATATATCTATTTTCATGTTTATTTCATTTAAGTCTCTTACAAAAACATTTTATTTTTATGTGAAAGCCTTTCATAAATACCAAAGTCTGCCTCCAGACTGGAAAGACAATAAAATCAAAGTGCATACAACATCCCTGAGGAACATGCACACTGAGGAAAAAACATACTTACAGGGCTGGAGGGAGAGAGGGAATTTAGGCTGCAGTAATTACCTCTAAACCTTTTATCTGCATCTAAGGAATCTTATTATTCAATTACTGGGACCAGAGAGCATACTGTAAGCTGCCTGCTCCATATGTGATGGTCCCCAATGTCTAACCCCTTTGCTTTTCCTCCGCAACTCTGAGAATTACTAGCATTCTTTAGCAACATCCTCCTTTAGCCTCAAGCATGAACTACTGAAACAGGCAAGCCACCGTGGCGCATATAAAAAGCTTCCAAGACCAACTACATAAAAGGAGTCCACTCCATTGTTCTTAATAAATCCTATCTTGGAGTGAGTGAGAAGGGTTAGCTCGTGCAAATGGATGGCTGAGAATGTAGAGAGTGAGGACCATGGTGATTAATGCAGTATTAATGCATTACATTAAACCCCTGGCACAGGCTCATATAGTGTACAGTACAACGGCAGAGATAAGGGTGGTCTGAAGAGCATTCCATCTTTTATTTTCGACCTGTTCTAGTTTTTATCAGAAGGTTAAATATAATGTGTAGATGTACAGTACATGTGCTGAGAAAGAGACAGCAGAGAGAACGGAGCAAGAGGCGACATCTGTGACAAAAACTGAAATAGCAGCTGAGAGTGGGCAGCTTTAAGCATCGTCCTTTTTCTTCAGTGAAACAGACAGAAGGGCCACCTAATCCTCTGCAGTGTAACTACACATCTTCATGGAGAGAAACAAATGAGGGAGCAGAGAGAAGCAAAAACCGAAAGTGCAGTGCTCATCTTTCTTCACTGTAAGTACAGTGTGGTACGAGTGGGAGTGGGTGTTGGCCCACTTAGCAACAGATGAATCACAAACCTGTAAAAGCTCTCTGGCTTTGGCAAGTGGCCAAACACCCCTAACATACACATATAACGCCACAGTCAGGCCTACTTACACAGATGAGAAGTGTGTTTAATTGAATACTCCTGGATGGAGGCAGAATAAGTTAGCAGACATGAACAGGGAGAAAGAGATGGAAGGTAATCTCTTTAGTGCAGCAGGAAAGAAAGATTGCATCATCATGTCGCTCTATTAAAGGGTACAACGTGCTCTGACTGCTGAGTGGCACGCAGTGAGTCAGCGAGACCAACCAGTGGGAAACACACATAGACTCAGAACCTCCAACATCTTAAACTACACCTCATCACCATTTAAATAATAGAACAGCAACTCTGGTGTTTGAGTCACGCGTAATCCTTTTTAGGGCTGTTTGATTTCACAGGATGAAGTCACTTTGCCAGACAAACAGTCTGGGGGCCTAATGCTGGTATGTTCATTTATTTTTACAGATCACTTGTAATTCTCTACACTGCAGAGTTGACTCATATCTTGGAGTATATATGCTATATAATGTTTGCTGCTATAGTCATATGTGTCATGAGAATTGTTTCCTATTTTGCTCTCATTACTTCACATTAGAATAAAGGTAAATAAAATGGAACAGAAATAAGTATGTTTGGAATTAAAAAGAAGAAGTGTGCTAACAGTGACTGGGGAAGAACACCATATAGAGGAGGTATTTTACAGTACTCACAGTTAACACATAGTTTAGTGTTGTGTGTCCAGTGTGTTTGTGTGATAATTTATTCATTTATTTATTGTACTTTTAAATTATATTGTATTATATCATTAAATCATGGTTGTATGTTTTTATCATGCATTTATCAGGTTTTATATTGACATTTTTAGTGATATTTGATGACTTTTATCTATTTTAATCTGTTTTTTCTCTATTTATTTTTAGTCTGTCTTAACCATGATCAGTGAGTTGCTGAGAGTGTCCATGACTTTTTGTCTATGCTGTTTTTAATCTGTGTCCTGTGTATGACCTGTGGTTTTAATGTCTTTTGTGTATAGTATTTGAGATGCCCTCTCCAGACAGCGAAACAAATCTACCTACAGGTATCAATACTCACCCTGACCCTTGTGTGTGTGCAGCAGTGGCTGAGAGGCCCAGACATGTTTCTGCTGTTCTGTTAAGTATCAAACCTTAACTTATGTTATGTTTGATTCATTTCATGCCTGTCCTACCATAACCATTAGGGATGTAATGAAATAGTCAATTCATGACACGACACAAAATATAATACAGGGCTCACGACATGAAATAAAGATTGAATAAAATCACATGATGAAGTTAAATAATTTGATGAAAAACAATATGAGTGTAAATTTGGACAGTGAGAATATGTGGGTGTGTTTGTTCTACATATTATTAAGAAAGAAGGAAAACACATTTTAATATATTATATTTTATTATTATTCATTTTAAAACACTGATTCTTTTTTATTATTTCTTAAACATAAATGACAATGTTATGAAAACTTTTATAATAGTAGGCACTGGGAAGAGCTTCTCTTTGTGATGCAAATAATACATCATGGTTGTTTTCCTTATTTACCATACGCATTTTCTTGTAATAGCGTGTCATGGTGTTGGATGTATGTTGAGTCAAAAGCCAATTCTGAGGGGCAGGGCATCCTATACATGCATGTCCAGTGCGAGAAAGAGACCACAGTGGATCGTCCCGTGCAGTTTTTCACATACTGTTGCATCCCTAGCATCCACTACTTTCTTTTCTTTCTCCTTTTTTCTCATGACCTGAGAGCACTGCTACAGTAGGCCAGAGGGTCAAAAATCATCAGTTACAGTACGCTGCGCCCCTTTGCATTCTTGAAACTTTTACAGACTTGATTTTTATTTCATGCGTCCTTGAATTTTACTTAATCTTTTTTTATTCTGTAAAATTTCGTGCCACAAAATTTTGTTACACCCCTAACAACCACTATGTCTTCTGTCTGAGATCAAATAAAGACTCAAAATGTCCAAAAATGTATTATAAAAACATGTTTGCTATTATTGACCGACCTTTTCCTGAAGGCCATTTAATATTGTAAAAACATATAAGTTGATTTTAGCTGTCAGGTCGAATGCTGAACTTTTCATCTTCATCCTATATTATGGTTTGACTGTAGTTTCTAATTTAATCCCACAATGACCTTTTTGACTAACTATATTCTTAAGCAGCTAAATCACAGTCTTCCTCTAAGGCCTTTAGTCTTACTTTCCTTCTCATTCTATATGATTATTAAAACACAAATTCTGACCTTATTTCTCCTCCTTTTTGTCTGCTAGGGCCACTGCTTAGTTTATTTTTAATTTAAGTGACTGTTACCCATAGCCTGGGGTTCTCTGACGTTTATGTGGAAAACACTGCCCCTTTTTATGGATCTAGTCACAAATTTAGAGGCTTTGTCCTTGGCCTGTGTCCTACCCTTCCACAGAATTTCATGAAAATCAGTGCACTTGTTTTGGCATAATCCTATTGACAAGCAGGGTTACTTACCTCCTTGGCAAATGTAATAATATGCAAAACAAAAGATGTTATTGTGTCTTAATATTCTTAAAAAATAAAGTGTTTTTCATCAACACCAAAGCACAGGTATCATTTTTGTTTCGAGAAAATGGAATAATTCCCATGTTTCTCATGTCGAATTGGTCATTTCTCCTTTGAAGCTGGCAAAACCTGGTAATGTAAGATGGCTTAAGAGTCGTTCTATATTCACCCATAGTTCAACAGAAGCAAGAAATCTCATCACTGTGGTTTATCTATAGTTCACTCAGCTGGGGACTCAGACCACTCATACCACTGTGAAACGAAGACTCTCCCTCTATGTCTGTGGCGCTCTCCTTTCATCCATACTTCTCGCTTCCCCTTTTCTATCGGTCAGTCCTCTCCAAATCAATCTCTCACATTTCCAAGCTCCATTTCTAACATCAAACTCTTCAGCTCTTCTCTTTCCCTCCAACTTGACTTTCCCCTTCTCACTCCATCCCTCTGCTCCTGATATAAGCCTTTCTGTCACAGTGGGAAATGAGATTATTGGGATCCGTATAGCCAGCAATCACACGTTCCATTACATAATGCAGACAGACAGAAGGAAAAAGTAATTGTGCAAGCAGTAAGGTTTGTGAGCATGTATGTATGTGTATGTGTGTGCACTGGATTAAGGTCATTAGGGTTTTATCCCTCCAGATTCATAGTAAATGTTGGAAGGATAGTCAAGGACAGATAGTAAATACCACTTTACACTCACAGAAAAGCCGCATGAATACACACAAGCTCAAGCTCCCACAAAAAGCACACACTCACCCTTCCGGTAAACAAAACTGACATCTGTGTGACATCAGTGTTGGGATTTTCTGACCACAGGTGGCAGTATCGCTCAAGCTTAAGTGAAACACTCTAGTAGTAAAAGACAGTCAATATTCACTGATTCTTCAAGCATATAAGGACAATAAAAGAGTTAATGACTTTTTACCGAATTAATGACACACGGAGGAAGTGGAAATACACAGAAAACTATTGACTCAAACATAATTAGAAGGAAAGAAGTGGGAATGATACTGGAAAATAGTATGTGATAAGCTGAATATGTCTTGCTGTCATTGACAATGAGGTGGATGTTTGTTTGCTTATATTCATTCATTCATTCATTTTCTGAACCTGCTTTATCCTCACTAAGTTCACATGGAGCCTATCCCAGCTACTTAAGGGCGAAGGCGGGGTACACCCTGGACATTTCGCCAGTTCATCGCAGGGC
>JAPTGZ010000026.1:18928584-18943139 GCA_029814645.1 Fowleria isostigma | reverse complement strand
TGTGTGTGTGTGTGTGTGTGTGTGTGTGTGTGTGTGTGTGTGTGTGTGTGTGTGTGTGTGTGTGTGTGTTTTTAACGGTCTCAAAATGGTCCCATTTACGTATTAAATTATTCTTTCAATTTTATCCCCAGTGTAATCAGCTTGACACGTCTGCCTTCCTCACTGGTCGAGCTGAGTGAGCCACTGCAGGTGATTCGCTTTGAGCATGGAGACTTCAGTAACGCCCACTATGACAGCAGCCCTGCCCAATCAGAATCAACCTGCGCACACACACGGTTGGCAGGAAATAAATCTGCTGTCACAGAGGTCTCTTGCAGGTACTTACTGTATATGTGTTTTATATATTTTTCTAGATTTTCAGTTTAGGTATTTCATTATGTTTGGTTTAAGATATATCTATTATGAATTATTGTCATTAATTTGTACATTCTCAAATATTAGAATTTGGAGTATGGGAGAAACATCTTATTACTGAGTAGAATCTTATGTTTGTTGTTTCCTTGTCTGTTTTATGCCAGGTATCTCACCGTGTTATTCTACCTCAGCTCACTGGAGGAAGGGGGGGAGTCCACCTTTCCTGTGGCTGACAATCGAACCTATGATGAAGAGGTGAGCATGGTTTCAGAATGATAAACTAGAATACACTGTGTTTTGAATGATGACATGTACGACGTACATGATCCGAATGCTGCTGAGAACATGCAGATAGTGCTGACTCATGACAAGGAATCTGACACTGAATTGTCCAAAAGAGTACTGACTGCCAGAGATTGGACACAAACCGTTGACAGTTTTGCATGTCCTAGGCACTCGTCCAAGATGGACTTGATCTGACAGATACCCAAGAGACATGTGGCCGAGGGAACCTGCGGGTAAAACCTACAGCTGGGACAGCTCTCCTCTGGTACAACCACCTCTCGGACGGCAGAGGTAAGAGTTAAAGGCTTTCAGCTTATGTATATTATTTACACATTTATTCTGAACTGTGATTGGTTTGTTATGTTTTATTTTCTGTTTACACGCACAAAGTTTTTGCACTTACAATAAAAAAGTAGGGCTGTCAAAATTAACATGTTACTGCAAATTAATCCATCGTTGTAATTAATCTGATTAAAAACTTTAATGCAATTAACCCATCCGCAGCACAGACTGACTGAATGAATGTCTCTGGCAACACATTTTGGGCAGTTTGTCCAAGTGGAGTTATCATCGTGTATGCACCAATGGGCAGTTGATCCGTTAGTGACAGACAGCAGAATCAGCCCATTAAGACAGAAGACACTGAACAGCACGTTGGCCCTCTGGATGGAAATATGAGTACAAAAAACCCAGACGGAACAGTTGTTTCAAGTTGTTTTGTTGAAAGTGTTGAAGGTGTTTAACACGTTAAGTGCATATATATTCCTTTCTTTTTTGAGTCTGTTTGCTCATGCAAAATGAATAGATTAAAAATGTATAATATTTACGGAATTTATCCACAGCAACCCTGTAATTAATCTTGACTAAAAATGTTAGCAGCAGTTTGACAGCACAACACAAAAGACAATATTTCTAAGAAGCTGTTTGCATAACTTTTGATATTTACTCTATATATGTTCTACTGTTATTCCTGTTCACATGCAGCTATGAATATCCTGATCAAATACAGGGTTTTTCAGAGTTCATCACTGTTGGCAGGTGTTCCACTCTGTGAACTTGGCATCCCTCTTTCATTACTTTAGAGACATTCTGGAAAAGAATCGAGAAAATTCAATTTTCCATATTCTTTCACATCGAAAAACTTGTTCATATTCTCCTTCATAATATTTAACAGTTTCTTCTGACTTGACTTTTCTTTGGGTATTTTCATGTCTGCCAGAGGGAATCTTTGTCTCCTCTCCAGCTGACTGTAAACAGAGGCTGTGTCTTAACCTGCAGGAAAACAACTAAATGTGACATAATAATATTTTGAATGTGTTTTATGCATATCTAAAGAATCTTGGTGGAACCCGAATGATATCTGCAAACCCCACTCACCCTTGACAGAAAACGCACCGGTCAGAAAAAGGCCTAATTCTGTTTTCTACCTAAAGGAAAGATCCTGTTTACATGAAACCTGTCAAATTCAGAATAATGTTACATTCAGAATACAAGTAGAATGCATGTTAACCTACTCACCATTGAACATATTTAAAGACTGAGTGCTCCTTCAGAAACTCCACCCACAAATGTGCAGATGCACTCTATGGTTGAGGAGCATGGATTCCCCTAATCAAAACAAAAAGAATGACCTCTGTTACTGATTGGCTGAGATGGTTACAGAGTGGGTTGTGTTTTTGACTTGTAGAACCAAAGCTTTGCACCAGCATCAGTTTTTATCACTAGTAAGTAATAAAGAAGAGCTTTAGCAGCAGCCGTACATTACTCACAAAAAGTTAGGGATATTCGGTTTTCAGGTGAAATTTAAAGATGAACGTAAAATGCACTATAGCCTTTACAGGTGAACTAAATGTGGCCTTGTCAAGACTGGGTCCAAGTGCGTGACCAATAACATGCAGAGAATGGGAAAGTCTCCGATACGAAGAGATTTATTAGTGCAAGAGCACCAAGTAATACATGAATGAGAGCAATGGTAATCAGGAGGTAAAGTCAGCGATGATCCACGACGCAGGGGCCGGCGAGGAGTAGCCACCGAAGGTCTGTGGCATACGTTTATAGCCCCTCTGGTCGCCAAGGAGACACTTGCCCAAGCATCACGTTACCAAGGTGTTGTCCAAACATCAGGTAACCATGGGGTCGCTCAACCAAACATCCTTCTCTAAACTTTTGAATGCACACGTCACATGTTAAACAGTTCAGTGTTTCAGTACGTTCTGTACAACTTCCTTTGCTCTGACAAGGACCTCAGCAACTTAGTAGCAAAATTCATAGCAGTTGTTTGATCCATGAATCGACCAATAATAGATTTTTGTAAATATATTTATTCTTAGCACACTCGTAATTAGAGCTGCACAATTATATTGTTTGAGCATCGTCATCGCAATGTACATGTGTGTAATACTCGCATTGCAGGTCCTGCAATATAGGAGGCAAGTGTTCTCATCTAATTTCAAGGGTGTCTGACACACATTTGCTGGTACAAACATTAAAAAATGAGCAATGAACAAGAGAAAATCACTGAAAATAAAGAAGAAAATAACAGAAAATGAAGAAAACCAGGAAGAAAATCACCAAAAACAAAGAAAATCACAGAAAACAAAGAAGAAAATCAGAAAAAACTAAAAAAAAAATCTGAGAAAACAAAAAGGAAAATTACAATATATATATCACAGGGTTGACAAAAAAATCACAATGTCAATTTTCTCCAATATCAAGCAGCCCTACTTGTAATGGTAGCTGCTGCAAGAGAAGGATATGCTGCTAAACATAGTTTTTGTTGTAATTAATACAATGACAATAAAGCTTCTATTAATATCCCTAACTTTTTGTGAGTAGTCACTACAGCAGGTTTGAATGACATTTTAGATTAACCATAAGAAAGGTTTGTATTTTTTCAGAAAAAAATAGATAGTTCAAATCAAATGATGTCCTCTATCATTCACTGTTGATATTTGACATCTCATTTAATGTCACTTGATCAGTCGTTTATTCCGAAGATGCTCCACTCTTGGTTTTTGTCAGTCTTTGTTGCATTTTCCCCTCTGTTTACGGCAGGTTGGATGGGTGAGCTGGATGAGTACTCGCTACACGGGGACTGCCCGGTCAAGCGTGGGATGAAGTGGGTGGCCAACAGCTGGGTAAACGTGGATCCAGATCACCAGCAGCAGGCCCGCTACCAGAGACTAGTCGCTCAGAGACATCGAGCTAAATCGAGCCTTGAGGAGCATTACCAGCCTGTCTCACACAGTGACCTCCACCAGGACCTATAAGCCAGACCTTCTGAGAATGTCCATTAGACACAACCATGGTTTTACACTGAGTCTCTGTATTTGAAGACAGTGGCACCTGACAGACCTTTCTACAGAGTCTGATGCTGTATTCAAAGTACAAGTTGCACAGCTGCACTCAAAATATCATCTTAGAAGAGTTTCCATTAAATTTTATAATATCTCTCAGGCTACTGCTTGGATATCCACCTTAATTTGGTTGTAATCTTATAAGGAAAATTATGGAAATTTGAGTATAAATTGTACGTACTATGGGCAGATGTATTTCACTATTAATAATATATGAAATTATTTTACATTAGTATATACTCAATAATATATAAGTGCAGGTTATTTTATTACAGTGAGTCTATTAAATCATGCCTTATAGAAAAATTAAGTAAATAAGACATAAACCTGCTTACCTGCCTTTTTTTTTTTTTAGGTTTTAGGCATATGTCTCATTTTAGGCCAGTTATTTCAAGCCTTCTGTTATGAGCCATAGCAATTCATCAATGCTTTCCTAAAAAGAAAATTTATACGTCTGTAAAAAAAAAAAAAAAAAATCAGGGTTTTTGAATAGTTAGAGCTTTTTATTGATGAATGTTACTCAATAAGAGTTTACCACAACTAAAGCAAATGCAGAACTGCTGAGGTCAGGATGTTCTTTAGTATTTGATATTACAACTGTTGTGTCCCCCCCCCCCCAATTCAAAAATATTTAAATGTATGAGAGTATTTATTTATTTGAGTGTTATTTATTGCCACCACTTGGTGATTTAAGTTATCTGAATGAATATTTATTACAACTTGATGTTGCACTGAATCTATTACTGTATTTTATTGTATATGTTCTATGTTATTAAATATATAAATAAGTGTTTTAATTGGGCTAGTGTTTGAGTCATTCGAGTGGAGGTTGACACCTGCCACATCAGTACAGATAATCTCCACTAGATGGCGCCCCATACAGTCTTGCAGTTTTTCTGAAGGCAGTGAAAGGCTTTATTCTTCCTTATCCATACAGTGCAGTGGAGGATATTAAAGATTAGAGTATGGGTTTTGAACCGTTTCCACCGCTCAATGGGTGCCAGAAGAAGCTAATAAAAAATGTCTAGACCTGATTATATGAGCTACAATAGAAAGGAGGAATAGAGGGGTCACTATATAAAAACAACACCTTGCCATAAAAACTGATACAAAAGGTTTTTCAGTTGATTATGATACCTTAAGATGTACTTAACATATTAAAAATCTAGGAAAAACAGCTTGGCAAAGGAGTCATTTTCAAGATGGTGTTCTAGAGGGGTGCTAAAGGCTAATTTGGGCTACATAAGAAGCACTAGTCATGACACTAATTTAGGCTTCAGATAACTTCTTATATGTGACTGATTTATATATAATATGCACGGTGGAGGTACTGCATGACATTAAAAATGTAGTAAAATCTGACCACTGAAAAGGGTTGATATTCAAGATGGCCACAAAAGTTAATTCAGCCATCCACATCAGGTGTCACATTTCATTTTGGACAGCACCAAATCATACACCATGGATGTTCTTTGTAAGCCTTGAAATAGTTTTTTTTTGTTTTTTTTTTTAAATGAACCCCCAGGAAACAATTTTAGGATGGAGTCTATTCTAAAGACAGAACATCATGTCCTACTACTAACTACTATATTGAATACCATGGAAACATGGGGTGGAATTGCAGCATCATATGCTGACTTCACTGAACAGCATTATGGTTCAGCTTCAACCAGTGTCTATGATGGTGAAGAGAAAGTAAGGACAACACCGTTCAGAGGAGAACACAATGTCCATCCAGTTGTGAACTTCCCTGCCATGACAGAATTCACCAGAAAGAAGGAGGAGTTCCTTTCCAGAGATGTAAACAAATAGAGATTTCTAAGAATGGTGATCAGTGAGAGAAGAAAAAAGGATTGCATCATCATCATCAATGCCATCGATGGTTCTGATGTTGGCATAAAGCTGCAGTGGAGGCATCTGTGCCACACACGACTTTAATCGGTGGAGATACAAACCTTCTTGTCCTCCTTCATTATGCGTAGCAGGCCAACAAGTGTCTAAACTTCAGATCAGATACATCCAAAGCTGGTGGCTCAAGAGTCTATGGCATCATCTGTATAAAAGAAATTCCTGGACACTTGCTATTCCTGCTTGCCATGTCTGGTTGTGACACAACTTCTTGAATATTTAATGTTGGGAAGAAGTCTGCGTTTCAAAAGTTTATCAAGAGAGATCCCACCTTTCAGTCATTTGCCAAATCTTTCTGTATTCATAAGTGGACAGCTGAAGTGATCGAATGTTTAGAATGTAAAGTGGTGGCTCTCCTATTAGATGGAAAATATTTACCGTAGATTCTCCACATTTCATCACACCATCGTGAGCAGGAGGTAGAGCAGGCTGTCCAATAACCAAAGGGTTGGCAGTTTGAATCCTGTTCTACCTGGTCATGGTTGTGAATGTTCAGTGGTGGTCAGAGGGGTTGTTTGGCGTGAACTGGCAGCCATGCTTCTGTCAGTCTGACCCAGGGCAGCTGTGACTACAAATGTCGTCTACCACCACTAAAGTGTGAATGTGACAGTGAATGAATAACGGATCAATAATATAAAAGCACTTTGGGTGCCTTGAAAAAGTGCTGTAGAAATCTAATCCATAAGGAATAATCAGTTTGTTCCAGTCATGAATAAAATGAATGCTGCTCCTGTAATCTGTTAAAGGTCATGCACTGCAACTGTTCAAATTCCTGCAAGACACTCCCATGCACAGTTGCTTGTGGACTGTGTCAAACTGAAACATGTGACAATCCAGACAAGTCTTTTACAGCTCCAGGTTTTATACAGATTTGAAAGCATGTGTCCTTCAGATAAATATAACAAGAATTCAGACACATCTCATCATCTTTCACACTATGCAAAATAAATGATCCTCTATTCTGTCTAATCAAGTGGACAGCTGACTTTGGCCTGTTCTGGGAAGGGAAAACAATGTTAATAGCATAAACTATATGTTTTCTAAAAGCATATAGGCTACCCTCATAATAAGATGTAACACAAGTTGAGACATATTGCATCTTCCTCCATGCCAAAGACGTTGCATATAGTACTTATTTGGATTTTCACTGAATTAAAACATCTATTTTTCATATACATCCAGGATGTTGGATAATGTACTGTATAAAAGAAATGATTGTCATAACACATATTCATTCTAATATTTACTTTCTCCAGCATTTGAGCTAAAATTTACCCTTCTAACCCTATTTTTTTTATTTGTATTTATTTATTTATTAGTTACAGGACAGTGTATATTGGCATTACTTCCAAAGAACAAGATGCATGCGCCAGATTTAGCAGAGGGACTAATTTCCATTTGTTGTCCTGGACAAACAACCAACATAATAAAACACCTCATGGAATACAGACTTCTAATACATGGGAAGAAACTATTAAAAGGCATAAATAAATCTGCTCTGGCAGAATAGTTAGAGCCAAATTCATGGTACTATTGCTCTTGGCGGCCATCTTGAAAATGACCCCTTTGCAAGGGTCAGATTTTCCTAGATTTTAAAAATGTTATAAAACACACACGAAGGTATCATAACCATTTGAAAAACCTTTTATATCAATTTTTTGGGGTCGAGGCATATATTGACCCATCTATAATTCCTAAGACAGGACCGCAAGCACAACGGTAGGGTGAGAATTAGCCTGATATATTCTTGGAAAAATCAGAAAATAGTGATTATTTTGGGGCTCATTCTTTACATAACCTCATACGGATCGCCCTCAAAACCCTTGAGGGTGTGTTAAAAATAAAAGAAAATAAACAGCCACCTGTGGGCATTTATCTGCAGTTATTTGTGTGATTTCAGGTCAAGGACATGTGCGGTGTAATAAATCCATCCTTGTGACTCCTGCTTTTGACTGGACGCTGCTGCTGATGCTGTGCGCACCACACTAGAGCCGCTGCAGCCAATCAGGAGCGGCGGCGGCGGCGGCGCGAGGAGGAGGAGGACGGGGAGGAAAAGGAGGAGGCGGGGGGAGCGGCCGTCACAGCTAACGGACCGTGGAGCCGATTGCATTCTTCGTCTGTGGAACTGCGGCATCACGTAAAAGGTTGATGGACTTTTGACTTGGCTATTTAAACACAGAGGACCTCCACTCTAAGGCGCAGCGTTATTTTCATTTAACTGTTCTCCATGAGATTCTTCAGGCTTACCTTCAAGTGCTTCGTCGACTGCTTTTGAATCTCCTCCGTCCACGGCTCTACTGACCGCGGCGCTTTGTGAATTTTCCATCTCTTGGCTGAGCTGAGTGATAATCACAAAAACTGAGATTTTTATTTTTTAATTCCCAGAAGGCGAAATAACAAACTCAGAAAATAAAAAAAAAAGAAAGAAAAGAAAACTGGAGCGCTGGTGCATACTGTGGCTCCATCCCTGTGTCTGCCTCCGTGAGCCCGCTGGGTGCCTTTGTAGTCAGGCATTAATATAAAACTTCAACCGCTCCTGGCAGCCTGATCTCATTTTGCAACAAAAACACCTATTTTTCTGCTTTTCCCCAACAATATGTCACCCGAGGTGGAAGAGAACAGCCAAGGTGAGTAGGATGTAGTCTCTGGCCTCCATTGTTTTTTTGTTTTATTTAAATTGTTATTATTATTCACTGTATGACACGACCATTACCTGTTATAATGAATTGAAACACCCCCTTCAGTCACTGCCACGTTTTTTTTCAGCAGCACTAAACATGCCTCAGCCCACATTTTCCTTCACAACTATGCATGTGCTTATGCACATTAAAGCAGACTTAACTGGACAGAAGTAATTTGCAGATGAATATGTTGAATTTAGTGGCAGGTGTCTGCCCTGGTGGATGCACTAAATTATTAATCCTTAAAAAAAAAACAAAAAAAAAACGAAACAAAACACAATTCTATCAAATATAGATGGAACACACTGAACCAAAGAGTGATTATCATAGACTATGCCTGGCTGCCCCTTATAATGATCAGATGATATTAAACTACAGGTATGCTCCGACATCCTTTACCTCTACACTTTTTTGCCCTCCTCTGTTAACACTCCTCCTCAAACTGCTCTGATCTGGATTCAGCTGCTTTGCTTTGCATCCAGAACTGAGCGGCTGACACTCAGTCCATGGAACGACACAGAAGAAGTAGCACGTTGGATTTGAGATATAGAGTCTGTTTGTGACTAGACACATCCAAAAGAGACAGGAGAGTTTGAGATGTACCTTCTGTGTTGTGCTGCAGTACAGAAATCACCATGTTGTGCATATTAGAGATGGAAACAGAATGAACAAGGGCTCACAGACTGATGATGATGACACAACTACAGCAGGATTTGTGTCCAAATACTAATAATGAAGAGCAGCTTGCCTGAAGAATCTGATATGTGCAGTATGGTGTGATATATTTTTAAACCTATTATAACAAAGCAAGGTTGTACTTCAGCTTTGTTGCAATGAATGGAAAACTGACACTCTGTCTATTCCATTCAGAGCTGGTCTGGTCCAAGACACCGTGATTCAATTGTCGCAAGTGCTGACGTGATGAAGTTATGAATGTGCACTCAGTGTGGGATTTATAGATTTCAGGTTTACCATGTTGTTGTGATATAATGAATTCCTTTGTCTGCTGACTGTGGGTATTTTATTATCTTTATTCAGACATTATTATTCCTGCCTTCATATATTTTGACTCATCCTTTTGCTTGTCTACTTGTTCTTTCTTCTTGCTGTACACCTTTTCATCTGACCCAGTCTTCTCCTGTCCAGGTGACATCAGCCTCCCCCAGCTGGAGGCAGGGACCCTGTCCGAGGAAGAGGGCAGTGGGTCGATTCGCCCCCTGGTGCCTGTGCCCGGAGCAGGTTCAGGGTGTGGTGATGGTGGAGGGGCTGGACCACCACAGAATCAGGATGGGGCTGTGGCTTCACATGGGAACGGGACTGTAGCAGTACCAGTGGTGGAGAGGGAAACCTGGACCAGACAGATGGACTTCATCATGTCGTGCGTGGGTTTTGCAGTGGGCTTGGGCAATGTGTGGAGGTTCCCTTACCTCTGCTACAAGAATGGAGGAGGTGAGCTTTGGGTGTTCTGACTCATGGCTTTCCCAGAGAGTTGTTTATAAGTTTGTGGAAATTTTAGAAACTCAGGATGTTTGGGAGGTATGAGAGTTCTTACATTTTTTCTTTTTTTTTCCCTTCTTTTTTTTTTTTTTTTTTAAAAATTTTCAATCAAATACAATTTCCATCACCTTTATTCTCAACATATCTGTATAAAAATAGGAAGTCTTCAACGTAGGAGATGAATAAACACCACCTATATAAGTCAGTCCACTGTAGACCACCTGCAGCATTAGATCTGGGAAAAGTAATTTAATTAGTCTTGATCCAATCCACATTGATTTTACATTTATTTGGTTAAGGTGATGCCCAAAATATCTCAGATGCTGCACCTAAGCCCTGAAATGGTAGGAAAAATTCCACTTATATATGTGAACAACAAACTTGATAAACCCATTGTGATTCAAAATAATTGTATTCCACATAAAGGACTGACAATTAGATAGATGAGTAGTGAGTTCTGCTGAGTATCTTTGATTTTCTATATGAACACATACGTTAAACACACACACAAACTCTACTCTGCATTCTCAGGTGATAGTTGTGCCATCCGATCACAAACAACAAATGGGCTCAAATACAGTGCCCTGAGGTACACCTGAAGGAAATATCAGCTAGTCCTATTTGTCTTTTAGAGGAAAAATACAACATTTAACAGAGATTATTACTCACTTTCAGTTGTTGGGTCCACTCTTTGCAACCAACTTAATAATTGTGTGTTAAAATCACACTTGAGAATGGCTATAGGACCTCTTCATAAGCCTTTTTTGCCAGCACACTGATGTTGACCGCTTTATTAATTGAAGCGATAGGAGAACAGTGAAAGAAGAATTGCAGGGTATAATACTGTAAGAGGCATAATAGGGAAACAAAGCAGGGCCTGCATGGCTGGAAGCACGTAGCTTAAAAGCCATGCCCACCCACGTGGTTCAACTTTGTGTTACCCCGACCGCTTGACAGACACAAATTTCCCTGTAGTGTTCCTGCTGCTGCTGTTACAGACATGTGAGATTACTCCACTTTCACTTGTCTTATTCATTTATGAGCATCCGCTCTGTTTTTTTCATCTATGCCAACTTGCCCTGCAGTAACCCACCCTGACTACAGCCTTTGGCCTCCACGTCTCTTATCTCTGACCTACCTACATCTCTATTTTTTTACGAGGTGTTTTGTTTAAATGAAACTGAATGAGAGTGTGTTCTTCGTTCACCCCTCCCACTGCCGCGTGTGTGTGCGTCTTATGACCCATGGCTCTGATACCCACCTTGTGGTATCGTATAACAATGGACTGCCTCACACAGTCCACCCCCTGTTCTCCTGCCCAGCACTCATGTAGCATACAAAGGTGCTCTCTGCCGCTCCTCCTGATAAGGAGGCATATGGATATGTCACACAATAAAGGTCTTGTGACTGTGCCTGTCCTTTCCAATGCTCAGTGTCAGAGCCACATCCGCTGTAGTACGTCATTTTTTGTCCTTGACCAACCTAGGAAACACCTTGTGACACAAAAACAAGAAAGGATAAGAAGAGGGCACTTATTGGCTCTATGTAAGACCTGTTTGTCACCTAAAACTAGAGCATGCTCCATTTGAGTGCACTGTAAAAGCATGGAATTAATGTTGTGTAAATCTTAGTTATTTATTTATTTGTAAGTGAGTGGCAAGGTCCAGTGTGTCTGGTCCAGTTATGATTAGAGAGGATTTACTTAAGCCTATTAAGGATGCAGTTCCTCCATGATTTGGCCAATATGTTGGGGTATGACAGCATAAGCATTTTCTCCAGTCATTCCATTCACGCCTCTCATTGCATCTTTCTCTTTTGCTCTCTCTCTCATCCTGTTTCTGTCTCTCTCTCCCACCCCTTTCTTTCTTAGACTCACTCTCATGAATGTTTCCTTATATGGCTACAGCCCCTCTTCGCTCAGAGAATGACATAAAGGATGATGGACTAAATGAGGCACAATTGTCAATCAGAAGAAGTGTTGTGGAGCCAACTAGACCAATGCTTTAGTGTGTCATTTATATATTTATTGAACCTCCTCTATGACTGCGACTGCTTTGTCCCAGTTTTTTCTGCCTCTGCCTCTTCTGTGATCTATCCATCTTTCCCTCCCTTTCTTTCAGCTTCTCCCTGCTCTGCGTCATAGCTGATCATGTGACTCCCTCCCATCTGCGCACTGTGGTGGCATCACCCTGTTATATTATTATTGAAACCAAATTGCTGCAATTGGATTTAGGGTTAAATGTCCTGTGTCATCTTTTTAATACCTATTTCTTCTGTGTATTTCATAACGCAAGCTTCTGCTACAGCACCAAAATCCAAAGGAGATTATTTGACGGAAACGCTGAACATAAACCAATTCCCCCCAGGCCGACTGCTGCTAATCAAAATGAAACAAGTCCTTGATGTCTCCATCAGGCCTAATAACTCCTACAGGAGTCAGTTGTCATTTGCTGTCTCCATCTGATAGTCCTTTGTCTCTGCCTCCTTCTTCTCCACGCAAGTTCAGGGACAATAGTGGCTAATATGTGACAATACTTGTGGAATGGGAGACAATGGAGTTATTTCCCACACAGACTTTGAGTGTGTTATGTGTGGCCTTGCCTGCATCTGTTTTTGGTTATTTTGTCTGATAAGGAAAACTATGCAACACGTGCCCTTAAAAATGTTTCTTTCTTGAACATTTTTTACCATGTATATTATTATCATAGATCATACAATGCTCTAATGATTGATCAGTTATAACTTTACCCATATTACCTATTTTAATATGAATTCCTAAATGTTTGTGCTTATTACTGTACTCATCCCATTCTATGTGTTCATTTTCTACATGTACAGTACTGTGCAAAAGTCCTTAGCCAGCAGTAGGTTTGTTGGTTTAGTAAAATTGTAATGACCACACATATGCATTTTGCAGTTTTTGTGTTAAGATACAATCAGGATATATGGGAAGTATGTACAGCGTTAAAAACAAAAGTTTAGGGATAAAACAACTTCTATACAGGTAAGAGGCAGTATTTAGTAGTGTGATCTCCTTTTGCACTTAACATTAATTTTCTGAGGTTTTATACCAGGTTTCATTCAACACATGTCAGATGTTTCTAATTGTACTATTTCATGTGATGGAGTCAGAGGTCACACTAAATCATGATTTTAAACTTAACAGCCCTTTTTATTAGTTCATTTACTCTATGTCTTTTAAGGTAATGCACTTATGTTTTCTATTTTCTTCTACTTGAAGAATAGAAAATGGAAAATAAATATATGTATGTGTGGCCTTTTACACAACACAGTATTTTAGGAATTACTTTTCAAACCTCTGTGGGTATGTGTGACACATTCATTATATCAAACCAAATTATCTGAAGAGTGTGAAAAAAGGATTATTCCTTATTCTAATTCCAGCTAAAACTTCCTTTCTTATTGAGGTAAATGTCAAAATGTGTGCAGTGTGATAATTCTTCTATGCAGGAATAACATTATTTTCCAATGATAATGATGCAATGATGTTTTTGTAACAAACGTAAGCACACATTAACCTTGTGAACATCACAGTCACTACTGATGCACAAGCCTTTCAGAGACTTGGTACCAGGAATTCAGCAATGTGATATTGTCAGCTTATGCATTATTGCTATTGTTATTCCATCAATAGAATCATGAAACACTCAAATGATTTTCTCATTTCCCAACATGTCTCCAGATCTTGCGGGTTCTTTAATTTATCATAGTTTTTCAGTGTTATCCAATCAATATATATTATTTCCCAGAGTGAAATGGTCCAGCATTTTCACTGATTATCTGTGTGTTTTGCAGGGGTGTTCCTCATCCCATACTTACTGATAGTGTTTATCGGGGGCATCCCAGTCTTCTTCCTTGAAATTGCCCTGGGACAGTTCATGAAGCAGGGAGGGGTCTCTGCCTGGAACATCGCTCCCCTCTTCAAAGGTATGTGGATGAATGTGTAAACTGGTATGCAGACACTTGTGCATCACAACTGTAGAAGCAAGTCACAGATACCTTTTTTAATCGAATATGATGAGACCTGCTACAATATTTCTGTTTTTGTCTCCATCTTGTTGTTGGTTGTTTTTTTTTCCATCTCACACCCTAGTACCAGGGTAAATATAAGTTTAAAGACATTCTTTGGAGTAGGGTGGCATTTGACATGTTCAGTTGCTCCATTTCTACCCACTTGAATGTATGTCATGTATTCTGCTGCTGCTGTAAAATCAGTGGTTTGTTACATCTTTGAAGGCTTTTATCTCCTGAAAATATAACCTACTTTGGAAAAATAACAAGATGTGTATTTCAGGGCTTGGTGGCATTGTCAAAAAATATAAAAAAAAAAAAAAGCTTTCATTGCAGTCGTTCCATTTAGTTAAAACTTTAAGACTGAGTTGATAGATAGATAGATAGATAGATAGATAGATAGATAGATAGATAGATAGATAGATAGATAGATAGATAGATA
>JAPTGZ010000026.1:18909186-18919871 GCA_029814645.1 Fowleria isostigma | reverse complement strand
GGTGGAGGGAGGGGGAGACGGAGGTGCCAAGAGGGGATGGAGGCGTACCTATGTGTGTGGGGGGGGAGGAAACAGAAGGGGGGGATGATGGGTGGCAGAGGGGAGAGAGAGGTGTGGGGGTTAGGGAGAGGGAGCAGGGTTGAGGGGAAAGGAAGAGTGGGGTAGAGTGGGTATGAAGAGGGAGATGGAGAGGTGGAGAAGGGGACTGGATGGAGAGATGGAGAGATGGAGACCAGTGGCTGGACATGGGGTGTGGAGTGGGGGGTGAGAGGAAGGTGGGCGTGATGGAAAAGCCAGGGAAAAGGTATTGGAGAGGGAGAAAACAGGGAGACAAAGAGAGGAGAGAGAGAAAAAGAGTTAATCATATAGACAAATCGTTGATCTTTTTAGTATTTTTACCAGCAGTTGAACAGGAGTATTTGAGTTATATTCATACGATGGCGGAAAAAAATGATTAGACCACCCTATGTTTTCTTCAATTTCTTGTTTTTTTTTAAATGTCTGGTACAATTTAAGGTACATTTGATTGAATAAATGTAATAATAACAACAAAAATAGCTTATATCTATCCATTTTTCCATGGTTTTCTTGATGATAATCAAAATCATATCAGTTCTTGGCTATATATGATGTGCTTTAAGACTTTCCGTGTTTTCTTTTCTGTCTTTTTTAGTCACATGATACACACAGGTGTTAGTACTTGATTGCATAAGCATTGTTTTTGATGACTTTTGATGGTCTAATAATTTTTTCTGTAACTGTATATATTTTTATTCTTCCACACTAGCAGAAGCTTCAGCTGTATGTTTTGCCTGTCCTTTCATGCATTATCTCAATAACACCTTGAAGGAATGGGCATAAACATGTACTTGGACTCAAAGACAAATAGATTAGATTTTGATGAATAAAGGTCAAAGACAGTTTTACACATGTTTTGTTGGTTTTTGGCTATAGCTCAACAATTAATTTACCAATTTGTCAAAATTTCATACCAAAGTTCAACAGGATGCAATGATCAAGTATTACACATTTTATATCTAAAAGGTCTAAGGTCATCTTCACTTTTACATCATGATGTTCTACATAACGTTATTATTGCTTGTCATTATTCAACACTGTATCTCAGAAATAAAAAGCAATATTTTTACAATAATTCTCATTTGGTCAGATGCCAAATCAAGAGTGCCCACATGTATGGATCATCTTTTCTACTGCCAGGCTGAAGAAGTGTATGAAGAATCAACCTGTTAACATTTCAAGTAGCTTTATTGACCAATCATGTGAACACATAAAAGGAATTTGACCCTGTCTAGATTGGATGTAACCTGCAATCTCACCAGTAGGCAAAGGTATACAACTGGCTGTAAATTTTGGTTATAAATGTAACACTGTCATCTGTCTTTCTTGCTCTGTCATGTCTTTTTTTCCAGTTTGTAGGGGTTGAAGGTTTAATAACAGGAATCATGGACATGCTACCCCCTAAATCTGCCCTAGGATCCCTGCGGCGAGAGGTGGTAGCGGCCATCTGCTGCATCATCTGTTTCCTTATTGACATGTCTATGGTGACAGAGGTACATTGAAGACTTACTGAACGTATTCTTATTAGATAGGACAAAGAGCATATAATTAAACATTATTTGGAGCATTTATTGTTGTAATTGGAATCTTACATGAGCTGTTTAATTCTTACTTTTTTTTAAAAAAAATTTTCACTTAGTTTTATATGTATTTGTAAGTATTTATTGGGTACCTAACACACCAAACACGCACATGGGAAACCATAGCCAGGAATGAACTGGGGTAAAGGAATAATGTGGAGACAAGGCTAGAAGTAGGTCACACATAAAGTATTAACAGGATGGCCTTGGTGAAGAGTATTTCCTCTCTTTTTGTTAGGGAGGGATGTATGTCTTCCAGCTGTTTGACTACTACTCTGCCAGTGGTATCACTCTGCTGTGGCAGGCCTTCTGGGAGTGTGTGGTGATTGCATGGGTCTATGGTGAGACAATACTTTGCAAGTGCTACATAAGCAGTAGAGACGTATTGATCAATGCATTCTCATAAACCTTTATGTCATCTGTGTCAGGCGCAGATCGTTTCATGGATGACGTGGCTCGTATGATTGGCTATCAGCCTCTACCATACATGAAGTGGTGTTGGTCTTACATCACACCTCTTGTCTGTGTGGTACGTGTTTCTCCATATGTACTATATATGGTACACCTTTCATGCGGAAACAGCTGACGATTTCATGTGTTTCTAGGGAGTGTTCCTGTTCCACGTGGTGAACTACAAGCCCCTGACCTACAATACTGTATACACATACCCCTTGTGGGGTGAAGCGCTTGGCTGGGCACTGGCACTGTCCTCCATGCTCTGTATCCCTGTAACTGTTCTCTACAAACTACTGCGCTGCAAAGGATCTTTGCGGGAGGTCAGTATACCTGGTTACATGCGTGGAATCTGTCATGCATTTCCGTTTCTATGTATAACTGCAAAGGAATGTATCTCATTAGATATGCTCCCTCTCTTCTATTCATTTTTGGTTGCTAGATTCACCATTAATAATTAATAGTCTAGGCCATAGATGAATATGATCTACTTAGTGTATACGCGTAGCATCTCTGCACGGACACGGATCTGCCACACAAATATCTCATAGTGGCAATGGTCGCCCTTTTATTTTCCAGCAAATTTTGAATTATATTTACAAAATCAAAAAAAAAAAAAAAAAACAATAATAGGCAGTGTTTACCCTTATTAAGTGCTACAAACATACTACACTGTTGCCCATGAGGTCCTAATAATTTCCATTTAAACACATTCCTCTTTTTACTCCTATTTGTACACATCAGTAATCACCTTTAACCAAGAGCAAGGATTATGTACGGAGTCCCAGTTACACTTTATCTATCAAGAATAAATTACATTGTTGCAATTATTTTGTGTCATGTCATCATGCCATCTTGCTCCGCTTATCTGGGGTTGGGTTGCGGGGGCAACAGTCTAAGCAGGGATGCTCAGACTTCCCTCTCCCCAGACACTTCCTCCAGCTCCTCTGGAGGGACCCCGAGGCGTTCCCAGGCCAGCCGAGAGACATAGTCTCTCCAGTGTGTCCTGGGTCTTCCTCAAGGTGTCCTCCCAATGGGACATGCCCAGAAAACTTCCCCAGGGAGGCGTCCAGGAGGCATGTCCCAAGAGCTGGGCTCCATGTCTGAGGATCGGGTCGTCGAGCCCCCTGCCTTTGACTGTCACCCAATCCACTGTGCACCCAACCCCTATGAATCCCTCGGCGGGTGGTGAGTCCACCGGAGGGCGGGCCCACGTCGTCCTTTCGAGCTGATCCCGGCCGGGCCCTGTGGGCAGAGACCTGGCTATCAGGCGCTTGCTTACGAGCCCCAACCCCGGACCTGGCTTCAGGGTCTGGCCCCGACTGCGCCATGCCAGGTGACGTTCATTTTGTGATAAGAGGTAAAAATATTTTATCCAACTTTATGGGCAATAGTGTAGCTGCATAGGCTGAACAACAGCAGAACATCAAAAATACATGTTTGTGAAGTTAATTGATTTGAAGTAAATCTTTATGCTTATACTTTATGATATTTTTTTTTAAAGTTGTGGAGATCATATAAAATAAGATTTTTTTAAATTGTTTTTAAAATTATACAACTTGTAACAGACATAATATTATGAAGTCAAATCTAGTTTCTGATTTTCATCTAACAGCTTTACTCACCTGAACAATTTCTGGTTTATAGTGTAATCCTTGACCATCAAAACATCACAGTTTCTGTGTCATAATCAAGAGATGTGAGGCAAAATACATAATTCATGTATAGAAGAAAGGCACAACAAGGTGCTCAAAGATTTCTTACATGTTTTTTAGGATCCTAAGTGCTGCAAGTTCACAAAGTTTTGTGGTTGTATCACTGTACCTGATTTTGGAGGTACAGAGAAAGTGTCGGTAGCGAAGGCTGAAGTATCTCTTCAATAACCAACTCACTTGATTTATGTTTTTTTTTTCCTCTATGTAGCGATGGCAGCACCTAACTACCCCAGTGTGGGGCAGACATCACCTAGAGTACCTTGCCCCAGAGAGTGAGGCCAAGCTGCTGCCCCCTGCAGGAACGAAGAACACACTGCTCTTTGAGAGCGTCATCTAATGAGCTGAGCCCTACAAAAACATAGAGCCAAGGTCACCCTTCTACATCAACCTCAAACACAAAAAAAAAAAACAACAACAATGCATGCACTCCACAGTGGCCTGGTACGAGCGAAGTGCAGATTAATTACATACTTTACAGTTTTAGACTGTGAAAAAGCCCTGGACAAATGGACCAAAGATGAGATTGAAGAACTGAAACACACACCCATAGAGTCCACAGTCATCCCAGGCCAATATTACCCTTGCTCTGCTTTCTGACTCTACCTCGCTGACACTCCCCTCTCTTTCTGCCCCCTGCCTTTGTGCTGTCCTGTCCTGTCTCGTTCTGTGGAGTGTCCAGTGTAGTTGCGATATCTTCCCTTTTCTTGCCTCTTTGTCTGGATTTTGACGCCTCATCCCTCATAAGCTGTCATGCAAAAAGATTACTATAAAACTTTCTAATAGAAAGATCTCATATTTGCTGCTGACATGCCATGATCTGAGTGTGTGTGCGTATGAACCTATGTATGTCTGTATGTCTCAGTGTGCCTCTTTATTTGTACATGTGTGGAAGAAGGAGTGTCTGTTGAACCATGGCAGTGGTGTTTTCATTTAACAATGCCTTTGGCCATTGTATTCTGCCAACAGTGTTCTCTTAATCAGCTGTACAAACTAACTTCCATTTGTAAAGAAAAATCAAGTCGACAATGTATCACCACTTCCAGCTGTGTGTAATGTACTAACTTAAATATCCAGTGTATTGTAGGGTCTGTGATCAGTATTTCCACATTAAGAGAAGAAGAGAAACTTTAGATTGCAATGTGCAAAAGGCAGGAGACAGAGATATGGGGAGGGGAAAGAGACTTGATAACATATGAGGAAAGAAGCAATAAATGAACAGATAAAGATGGATATGTTGTTCTGTCATGACTTTTTATTTACACAGCTACATGATTCAAACTTTATTCATAAAACACAATGTAAGTATGTTTGTTTAATCCAGAGTTGCAGTACAACAGATTAACTGTACAAAAAGCTTGATTTTTATAAAGATAATATGAAAAAGCTTAATGAACACAATAGTAAGCAGTTAACAGCCTGAAAAAGAGGATATATGTGTAATATGGGTATTTATACATCTTAACACTTGACACAATTAAATACTGGTATTGATTCAGTGTAGAAACAACAGCCTCATTCATTTTGCACCACTACATTATTTATTGTATTACACACATATCGGTTTAAAAAAAAAAAAGATATTCCTCCAAGCCACAAAGATGAAATCCTACAAGTGATTTTTGTTCTCTCAAGCTAACAGATTATCTGAGTTCACAAATTTCACATACAGTTGCAGAAAAAATTATTAGACCATCAAAAGTCATCAAAAACATTGGTTATGCAATCAAGTATAAACTCTTGAGTGTATCATGTGACTAAAACAGAAAAGAAAATGAAATATCTAAAAGCACTGTTTTTGTCAGTACAATGTCATAGCTATTGGTGTAAGAACTTATATGATTTTGGTTATTATCAAGAAAACAATGGAAAATGGATAGATATCAATCTTAAATTAAATGCTCATGATCTATTTTTGTTGTTAACATTATATTTGTCCAAACAAATGTACTTAAATTGTACCAGGCATTAAAATGAACAAGAAATTGAAGAAAATATAGGTTGATCTAATCATTTTTTTCCACGACTGGGGGATCTCACAATTCTTTCCTCTGCACCTTTAAAAGAATTAAGCTTTTACAAAAATGTTATAAAAATAAAAATAACAAAAAAATACTAATGTCTGGAGGGAAAAGGATGAACTGCCCACATCACACCAGTATTACATTCAGCATCCATTAGACTGTTTAATAGCAGACTATAATATGATACTGGACTCCAGAAATAGAAGACATTAGGGAATCAGACGTGTGAAGACAGACTATAAATACACCCATGCTGTCAGTGTTTAAAAGCTCTTAAATACCATCTATGACATAAGACACAGTATGCAAATTGGCTCAGTGTGACAGTGTGTGAGGCAACTGAATGCACTGTAATGGTAACAAACCACTCCCAGATAGAAAGGCACAGCCTTATCAATAACAAATATTTGCATTTTATCAATGAATTCTCAAAGACTTTTGTCAGCAGGACCAACTGCAGTGGTGCAAGAGAATCAAGACTGACCGACACATGCACACACACTGGGTCTGTTGAGTTTCCCCTTACAGTCAACCTTTCACTCACTCTGTGTTCTTTCACACAGGCTATAAATACAGACTCCTATTAGTCCAGTGTTACATTCTCCCACTCAACCCCCGCCCCTTCCCTGTCTTTCGCACACACCACAGAGCAAGAGAGCTGCAGTGACGTATTGCTGGCTATCTCATTATACGATATCATAAAAAGCCTGTTGCCACAGCAACGGCTCCCTGTATTTCCATGGCAACCAGCCGCCATGTCAAGGTGGTGCACTCTCCCTCTCTGAAGGGGGAGGAGACACTGAGAACCAATGGTGAAAAATGGAACCGCCAGCTGCTTAAAAGGAATAAGATGGTGAGAGTTGTAACAGTCTGACTCCTGCTGGTTACATCTTGGTGCTGCAGGAAACATCCTAAAGACAGGATTTAGGGTAAAGGTTAGAAAGAACCTGAAAATATATTTGCATTAAATATTTATCAGTTATTATGTTAAATATTGATCTGTTTACCATTGGCAATGACTGTTCCTTTTGCACCAAAATATGCAGCACTGCATCATGAACAGTGACGAACAGCCGAGTCTTTGGGATGTTCCCTGAGAAGAAATCTGCAGTTTCCAGCTGCTCCACGACACAGGCTTTTAAATACATGTACAGAACACACAGGTATGAATAACAACATAACACCTTCTAAATGTAAGATGATGGAAAACATCTGTGATTATTAGAAATGTATTATTTATAAAATATTAGTAATAAAACTGGGCTCTTGGGAAGTGTCTGATGTGTTACTCATTTGAAGAGGAAGTACTGACTTTGAGGGAAGATAGTAGATTAACTGTTTAAAACCTGATGTGTCATCACTGACACACCTTGCGCATGTGCAGTTTGAATGGTTGTAACTCTTTCACTGTCAGTTCAACTGGAAAAATTGTAATGGTTTCTGAAACCTATGACATTGTACTTTATGGCTTTATTAGATGATTACAGTAATTTTACTTATGCCAGTACTAGAAGCTGGAAAATAAGTTGTTTTAGCAGTATTATAACATGTAGTAAATTGTAAATGACTGCTAGATTCTGAAAGTTGTGAGTGCTCTGGAAAAGTGGGCAAATGTCCAGACAGACCATGTTAGAATTAGGGTTTAAAGGGTTAAGCCTGATGGTCTGTGATCCAGATTTGTTTATTTGTATACATTTTATTCACTCAGATGTTCAGTAGTTTCAAGTAAAGTTAGAAATATTTTATTTCAGACATGCATGGTACATTTTCAGGTCCTAAACACACATCAGTCATTTCCTGCTCCATACTACTGTTATTTTATGAGACTTTGAAATTACACTGTCAAAATAAATATAGCCTTATTTGGACTGACATACATCCCCGTATGTCAGAGTAGAATGGGACTCCACTGAGGTTCAGACCTTGACAGAGTGTCTGCTATGCCACTCACCTTGGCAGCCTGCTAGATAGATGTCCATATCAATCTCTCCAAAGTCTCTGAATATCTGGGGGAAAGAGACCAATATGATTGAGCATTTATTGTGTCTTCCGCCATTTTTGTTTAAAGAGCCTCAATGTTTTATCATAAATTATTCACAGTCAATTATCTATGTCAAGATCATGATAAATACATACATTTTTTAAGGTCTTCACCGCCACTGTGTCCACAAAGCTGGTGGTGGACATGTCCAGGATGATGCTGTGTGTGTCTGATGCACAGGCCTTCACCTCAGTGTCTTCATATATATTTTGGATGCCATTATGATAATCTGTGTCTGAGTCAAACGTCGCTGTGTCTTGCTGGTAAGCCCAGTTTACTTGTCCTTTACTAAGGTGATGTGTTGAGGTTTCTTTCCTGTGAAGTGCCACACCATTTCCCTGACTGAGTCCATTTACTCCTGCAGAACCTTTTTCCTCTGACATGTCCACAGTGAATGTGCCATTGGATGGGTAGCTGACCCCGTTTATCTGTCAGTGAGTAGAAAGAATAGAAGTAACTCTCACTGATTCCACAGTAAAAATGCATCATTAATATATCATCAGGAAATCTCTAATCGCATCATCAGGAAATGCCATACTCGTGCCTTTGCCTCTTTTTTAGCTTTCTTTTTCTCCTTCTCTTGTTGACGCTTCAGTTTTGCATCTTTCTTCTTCTTTGCCGTCAGCAGCTTCCCGAGTTCAATTCCAGTCTGCACAAAGAGCAGTGCATCACATTAGAGAAAAGACAAAGTGAGGCAAGAGAAATAATGAGATAATGAAAGCAATTAAGGGTGTTGTAAACACCAGACAGGGATCACATCTTGCTATCACATGCAAGCTTGCACTCACACACACATTTCTGAACACACACCTTCTCTTGCAGGGCTTCCAAGTACATCTCAGCATTTGTGTAGTAGATGGTTGTTGATGAACGGAAGATTTTAATGCCTGGAATATCTCTGGCCTGCAGGGACACATCATAAAGCAATAGACTTTAGACACACACTGGCTGCTTATTTACACTGTCCATCGCCATAAGCTGTTACTGAATGGAAGCCTCCTGCTCTTTAACAACTGCAAATTTTCCTAAATTAATCTAATGTACTTACTGTACTTTGTCTGGTGTAGTCCCAGGATGCAATCAAATAGCTCAAAGTTTACTTTACTATCTTGTTAATCTTGGTCATAAGCTATACAATTGTTTTCAACATTACTAAATAAATACAAGTGTCTATTTACAATATCATTCAAATTTCTCACTAGCCTGCTATTATATGTTTAAATGTTTTAATTGTTATTTAACTGTATTTATGTATGAAGCACTTCCACATTTGATTTAGATAAATAATTGCTTCCCATATAGTCTCAATGCATGCTGATAAAAGGGTTTCAACTGACTCATATCAATGGTTTTTGACTTCCTTGTCTAGTCATCTATCGTGACATATGCATTTGCATTTATAACGTGTTTTAGTCAAATCTCTCCTAGGATGCCTGTACTCCTGGTTCAAAATCATTTGTATAATGAATATAAAACAACTTCTGCACATGAAATTTACCACAATAGTTAGGTATGACCTCTTGACCCCTTACATTGCATAGGATTTCTACCTGTTTGTAGGAGTCTGTGTCCAGATACAGGTCAGTTCCTGGCACATGACCCAAGACAGAGTAACGGGGCCTGAAAAATATTTTAAAAAATATATATATGTATTTACAGCCAGAAATGTTCTCCTCACTCACAACAGCTTATGTCCTGTTTGTATGCATTCATAATTAATAATGGTGTCTAGTTACAGTTGTGTTCTGAAGATGAACGTGAGCATGGAGAAGGCGACAGACACAGCCAAACCCAAGTCCAGGTTGAGCAGGATGGTGCTTATGAACGTTACCAGCCACACCAGCTAGAGGGCAGTATGAACACAGACAGTCAGGAGGTTCTTAAGTGTTAAGTATTTGGCAGTATTTCATCAGAATGGCATCTAAGATGGAATTAGACATACCAAATCAACCTTATTGGTTCTCCAAAGCATAGGCACATCCAACAGTTGCTTATACATCCCTTTTAGATTCACAAATACTATGGTCGATAGGACAGCCTAATGGACATATAAGCACGTAGATGAGTGGGATCCACAGATGAGATGAGAAATAGCGATCATTAGAGGAAAATGACTCAGGAAGAGTAGTGTTACCTTTGGGAGATCCTCAAAGAGGGAGCCTAGTTTCAAAACAGTAATGAGCACAATGACAGAAGAAATAACTCCAGCTACCTGACAAAACACACACATACACACTGATAAATAAATGCACTCAAGCTGATGTTTTTGCACTATTTAGGCATATATTTATATGTATTTACCTGTGTTTTTCCCCCAGTGCTCTCCTGAATAAGACTGCGAGACAAGGAGGAAGTCACAGAGTAACACTGAAAGAATCCACCAACAGTGTTGCTAAGACCAAGGGCAACCAGCTCCTGCATAGGAGAGACCGCAATCATACATAATGCACTATATCAGTCCAAAGATATGCAGTATTTGATGGTATTAACATCATATAGTCCACATAACTCTGGTATCTGTAACCAACTGGTCAATATTATTGGATTGTTGATTAACTTTATGGCTTTCAGAGGATCACAGACAGGCTGAGGGCAATGTCGGGCATATTCAAGACATACTTGCATAAAGCTTGTGGAGCATTAATGATTTAGCTATGCAGCTCTTAGAGACACACTGAGTGCTCCCAGCCCATCTTTCAGAGCTGAGTGATCCCAGTCACATGCCTTTGTGTGTGTGTGTGTGTGTGTGTGTGTGTGTGTGTGTGTGTGTGTGTGTGTGTGTGTGTGTGTGTGTGTG
>JAPTGZ010000026.1:18841656-18853548 GCA_029814645.1 Fowleria isostigma | reverse complement strand
CTCGGGGTCCCTCCTGAGGAGCTGGAGGAAGTGTCTGGGGAGAGTGAAGTCTGGGCATCCCTGCTTAGACTGTTGCCCCCGCGACCCGGCCCCGGATAAGTGGAAGAAGATGAGATGAGATGAGATGTCTTTGCAATATTTGGGAATATTGCAAACTCCATTATTGTGATATCAATACTTTTTTCAATGTATTGTGCAGCCCTATTGTATTAAATTCAGAGGTTTATGTTTATAGCTATATCTTCCTGGTTAATGATGCAGATAATGAAGAAAGACTCATTCACTGTATTGTTATGTTCCATCAGGTGTTCAATGATCCCATACATGGACATGTGGAGTTACACCCTCTTCTCTGCAAAATCATAGACACACCTCAGTTCCAGAGACTTCGAAACATCAAGCAGCTGGGAGGAGCCTATTATGTTTATCCTGGAGCATCCCACAACCGATTTGAGCACTCAATTGGGTATGTTGAAAGGTTTTGTGTTGTCAGCATGTTCTACATGCCTTAATACTACAATTAGACTAATGTGTTGATAAGACTGTATTAAGTTTTACCCTCTCTATTGTATGTTAAGGAAAAGGGTTCATGTCTTCAAACGTCAGTGGTAAATTCATTTGTAAGGTGATCGTGCAAGATTTGTAGAATATGGCTGCTGCTATGAAACTGGTCCTAAAAACAGGACAGAGGGGCTAATAATTCAAGAAGATGTAGAATAATGTTATGAAGCAGGTTTGAAAGCATTTTTGGGTATATTATAAAAATAAGTATTTACTGAGATAAAAGAGAAACTATTTTTTGGATAATTTTTTTTTATTATTATTATACAAATACCTGCATGTAACACAGTAAAAAGGACACAAAAGTTATGCACTACTATTTTTTTTTATTTAATTTTATTCCTCTCACCGGCACATTTTGGGAATCAAACTAATTATGACAAGGCAGAGTGTTTCATAAAAATGACTGCTGTTGCAAAATCACTTGTGATTTATTTGTGTTTCAGTGGGCAGGTTCTGTACGTAACATGAGTGGACATGATGGGTTACACACAAAACTTGGAATGAGACTGAGATTCATAAAAAACCTGCATGTCTGGATTAGAAAAACCTTGAGGATTATCACATTTAACACTGTCTTTATTTATAGTGGTATATAATACCATTTAAAGCCATGTTTTCAGGATAAAATGCACTTAAACATAGGTAGCTTTTCCTGTCCCAATTTGGGTCCTATTTTTGGCCACAATATTTTATTACAAATTTATTAATTTTGGGATGGCTAAGAGTATATTTTTTTGCATTTATCTGAGGTCATTATTAGGTACATCCTGTGGGGAAATATTTCTAAATTTCTCATACTATTGGGTCAAAAAAAAAGCTGCCAATGTGCCAGATACCAACATTAACCCAGTTTCATAGAAACACTCATATGGCATTTTTTCTTCACATATTTTTTGTTTGTGTACTTGTACAGAGTGGCGTATTTAGCAGGACAGCTTGCTCGAGCTTTGAAAGAGAAGCAACCAAAGCTTGAAATAGACGAGAAAGATGTCCTTTGTGTGGAGATTGCTGGTCTCTGCCATGACCTGGGTAGGTAATAGTCAGTTGTCCTCCCAAATTTGAGATGCATATGTTTGAGGAATACATGACATGTAAAAGATAAAATAAATAAAAACTGTAGAAGACAAGAGATCACAAACAGTAAAAATAGAAAATGGGCAATCATAGAACAGGAAATTGTATCACATAACATAATGTAATTGTCACATCTAAGCCTGTCTCAAGGTATGATAAAATATTTAACATGTGTATTTGAACATACAAATAATTCATTTACATTTACATCTAAATGTTTAGGACATGGGCCATTTTCCCATATGTTTGATGGAAACTTCATTCCCAAAGCACGTCCAGGTCATGAGTGGGAGGTAAGAACAATTAAAGGAATTTTTAAAAAAAAAAATAACATCCAAAGGTTCTAAGTATGATATCTAGTCAATTCTAACAGCGAGACTGAAATTGGAATTTACTCACCTTTGAACCATACTGGTGTGTGAGCCAAAACTGGTTAACAAGCAACAAGTTTACCTTAATTAGTTAATGGCAAATACTAAATATAACTGAATCTAATCACAAATGAATGAGTCTGTTTTTCTTGCAGCATGAGAAAGCTTCTATTGACATGTTTGACCACCTGGTGGAAAGAAATGGTCTGGAGTCATTGATGAATGATTACAACCTAATTGAGAACGACAGGACCTTCATTAAGGAAATGATATTTGGGCCTCTGCAACCTAAAACACCTGAGAACCAGGAGGTATCACCACCTATGTTTACAGTGTCATCAGTCCAATCAAACACAAAGGTTCCCAACCAAAAATTCCAGTTTGGGTCGGTTGTCACATTTTGGTGTGTGTGTGTGTGTGTGTGTTGGGGGGGGTTGGTTGATGAGATAAGACTTTACTGATTTCACAGTTGACAGCAGCAACATACAACACACAAGTACAAAGAAAAAACAGGCAGAAAAATCATGTGTGAAATGAAATATTAAAGAAAATGAGAAATTTAGTATTTATATAAAGAGAATTAGAACTTTCAATAGTATATACATATTTGCATAAAGGGATATGGATATGGAGAAAAGATTTTTCCAGAGACAGAATTTTCACCAGCTACCACAACAGATCATCCCACCCCAGCTGCTAGTCCTGTAGACCCTGGTCTACCCCAGTTGTTAAGCTCAGTGCACCCCACTATGCTATTTTGTTTTGATGAAAACTTCAAGGATATGATGTTTCATGTGACCTGTTTATGTTCCTTCCTGTTTATGCTGTTTAAACAAAAAAAAAAAATCACTTGTAAATTTAATTTAAAAGTTCTGAAAGTTGTCATCATATTTTCATAATTTTCCCTTTGAAATAATATGGGACAACCAATCCCATAGTGTGTGTGACAACCAAGCCCATGATAGGGTTGGTTGTCACACTGTGTCAGTGTCTTTGATGGCAAATAAAGTACTGATAAAATGAGTTTAAAGAAAATGAAAGAGGTGCCCAGTACAACCCAAGACTTAAAACTTCACTGCAGTGTAAAATGACTATTCTACGACGTGTTGATCAGGAAATAATCGCACAAGAGTAAAAAGCAGGAATCCCAATAAACACAGCTGAGCAGGACTCCCTTCACTGTACAATGTACATCATCTCAAGCACAATCATCAATATGTAATTAACTAGCATGGAGACTCATGGAAATCTGCAGGTACTAGCAGCAGGTAGTGACAAACAGGTTCGGCACTGGTATCATGTAATAAGAATAAAATAAACATAAAAAGGCCAATAAACATTGTAAAACAGACACATGAACATAAATAATCATTAACATAAACCCCCTTTTGAACCCCTGTAAAATGTTAAGTGCCCACAATGCAATGTGATGAATCTGCCACAGTATTGGTCATTGATGCCAACGTTACAGAGACACCCCTGGTACCATTTCAGTGGATAGGGAACAACAAACACAGTTTATCAACAGAGAGGAGAGGTAAAGAAATATAATAATGGAGAGAAAAAAGAAAGCACGGATAACGTATCAAGAAAAACTTAGCAAAGACACCAAGGACTGGTACTTTGATAAACAACACTGATCCGCAGAACCTGAAGAAAACATCTATAAAGATGACGCAGCGCTGCTCTGTTTTAGATTGTTCCTGTGTCAAAGCATCTGTTTTCATTTTCCAAAGTTTGTAAACAAACAACATATTTAACTTTAATATATTAAAAATAACAAATCTTTATGAGTAAATTTTGTATGCCAAATATAAACTGAAAAGTGAAAAGTGAAAGACACTGATAAGAAAAATAAATATTGAATGGTCATTAATAAATCAATGAACCTTTCATTTACAAACATTAATCACTCATATAATCTCATCTTGAATAATTTAAAATAGAATTTTTCTTAAAATACTACCAAACAAGATGACAGACAATAATAATATAAAATAAAATACAAATATTGAAATGAAATAAGGCCAGGGGTGTCAATTTTATTATATGAATGTATTAATTGTGTTTCATATTTCAGAATTATTTCTCATTGTTTTGTATTCAGTACATGATGACTTATTTAATGTGTTTTCTCCCCCCCAAAATTTTCAAATACCCCCTGGGCTTCTTCTAAGTACCCCTGGAAGTACTTGCATACTCCCATTTGAGAAAGACTGCTTTTCACCACCAGAGAAGGTCATGTAGGTCCCGAGGATCCACCAGTGTACAAACTTAACCACTGCAAAATAACAAAAGTAAAGCCAAACTAATTAACCCCAAATCCCTATTTGTCCCCAATGGTCTTATTAAGTTAGTAAGTAAGTAAGCTTTATTTATATAACACTTTCCACTGACAGGAGTCACAAAGTGCTTTACAATGCAAAGGATAGTGACAACATAGAACCTTCCAAAATGCAACCAATATACTTTCAACATATAAAATAAAATGTAGGAAATTATATGTTATTTATGTGTTACATATATGCATAATAGTTGTGTGGCCGTAGGCGTGGCCAGTACAATTGTGATGCAACTAATGAGTTATATCTACAGTGGCCATACAGAGGACGACCAAGGAACAAGTCCTTCCTCTATGAAATTGTGTCCAACAAAAGAAATGGCATCGATGTGGATAAGTTTGACTATTTTGCCAGGTGAGTGTATTTGCTAAATGTAGAAAAAGTAGTTGATATGGAAACTCTTTGATTTGTACTGAGCAATAACATATTTATTTAGTTTTACTGTTAGTTCATTTATTTTCTCCAGAGATATTTTTCTTTATTTTTCATGTTGTGTCTACTCAGAGACTGCCACCATTTGGGCATAAAGAATTCTTTTGACCACTGGCGTTTCATCAAGCTCGCCAGGGTGTGCAAGGTGACAAATGAAGACCAAGCTAAAGAGGAATGGCAAATCTGCATTAGAGACAAGGTACTGATTTTAATTTTAAGTGGCAAGATGTTTAGCTAATCAGATGTAATGATATGATGGTCATTCTCTTAACAGGAGGTGTCCAATATCTATGGACTGTTCCACACAAGGAGCAAAATCCACAGAAGCGTCTGCTATCACAAAGTGACCAACATCATCCAGCTGATGTGTGTACCAACTCCAGTATTTGTTATTAAAGAAAGTTTTAGCTTCATCCTGTGCTACCTGGAGTTTATTCCTCCTGTGTTGTCATTTACTTTTTAGTATTAAATCCTTTAAAATGTAGTGGCAACATGATGACTGTTGTTTTCAGGATCACAGAGGCCTTTTTGAAAGCAGATGAATACATCAAGAGAGAAGGTTCAGGAAAAAGGATGTTCACTCTCTCTGAAGCCATAGATGACATGGAGGCCTACACCAAGCTGACCGGTGTGTATTTGTGAAGTTGTGAATCAGTTTCCTTTTCATTACATTGACCTTGGTTTCGCATCTGTGTCATTTAGATCATGTATTTGATGAAATACTCAACTCTTCCTCTGACAACCTAAAGGAGGCGCGGGAAATTCTGCAGAAGGTCATCACCCGTCAATTATACCCTTATCTGGGCCGAGTACAGTCAGACCAAGAGATCACAGAGGTTTGCACTTACACGTTTCTATTACATGATTACAATGGTGAAAAAACAATCATATCCTTAAATCACCATTATACTTATTTTATTAAGTATTTAACATTTCACATTTAAGGCCTTCATACATTATTTTTCAAAGAACAAAAATTTCAACCTTTCATAAACCAAACAGAAGAATACCAGTCAGTTTCATGCCATCCCATATATTTTTTACAGACATCCAATATCAGTATCTGTTTTCAGACTAGTTTCTATATTACCTGTTTCTGTTGTCCTTATGAATTACTATTGTGTCTCCGTGCCGTTTTGTATTCCTGTATATTATAATATGGAATAACATGACAGCTGGATCCTGGTGTTAAATGCAAGTTAATGTATTTTTTTATGTTAAATGATATAGTAAGATATACTTACTCTGTCTCTCACTGTTTATTTCCATTCCAAAGAATTTCAAGAATAACCTCAAACAAGGCCTGGCTGAAGCCTTCAGAGGCACAATGGAGCAGAGTGACTTTGAAATCATTGTGAGTATTTGGTCAAAATGTTTTTCGCTTTTTAGAACCATGGACTCAAGAGTATCCTTTTTTTAAGATGTTACTTGTGTTTATTGTGGGATAGTATTTGTATAAATGCACATAAATGTTTCTGTCTTAGGTCAATAAATTTGACTTTGGGATGAAACACGAGAACCCCATCCAGCACTTGCGTTTCTACAACAAGTTTGAACCCGACAGGGGATTTGAGATGCCTGATGACCAGGTATGAGCAAAAGACAAAAGAGCACAAATATTCAATGATTATCTTTCTTTGCCTGAACTTTTAATTTATATCTATCACTGTGTTTGTCATTCCTGTCAGGTGTCAGCATTTGATCAGCCAAGGGTCTTTAGTGAGCAGTGGATCAACGTTTACTGTAGAAAGATCCTAACCACCGATGAGCTAAACACTGCCAAAGAGACTTTTAACAACTGGCGCAATACCATCTTCCATCCTCAGGTAAAATTTTTATACTAAATTGCAAAAATATTCAATGAATTCAGTTATAGTAGTCATGTCAGTAACATTTAGTTACAAGCATAACAAAAAGACCAGTCAAAAACCTGTTAAAGCATTTGCACTTTTCCATTTTAGATCAGCAGATGGTGCATTTAATTGCACCAAATAATAAGAGCACACCTTTCTCATTTTTTCTACATTGCCTACTTTTAAATATCAGTTCTATTGTCCATTCTTTTTCTGTTCAAATGCAGGTGATTCCCTGAAGAAAAAGCACAAGAGAAGAAAAGGAAAATGAAGGCAAACACTCACTGATTCTTTATGAATAAAAATGATTCCATTTTTCAACAATGTAGTAGCTAAACCTAGATCATGAAAACTTTTCATACGTTTATTGTATCACCACAAATTACATTGTTTTTAAAAAGCGTCTTTTAGTTTTCTGTCTCTAATTGCAGCTGCTCACATTCTAAGTAAAATCACTTGTAAGGGTTTTTTATTATTATTTAATTATTTGGTGTGTTCTGGCTTCAAAAAAGGTCTAGTTGTCATTTTTACTTAGTTATAACCTGTGTCTTGATAATTGTGTTCAATGTTCTGTTTGCATATATGGATTCATGGGTTTGGTGATAGTTAACCATCTTTAACTCTGGAAATGAGGATTTTCTTTTTGCTCATAATTTGAAAACTATGTTTTAAATATATGTGTTGTGTTTGTGATTTAAAATATATGGGTTAATATTGATATTGCTTACCTACAGATTTTCCCCTGCTCTGTTTGAAATCAAAATAATTATTTGCTTGTACTGATACAAATAAACTGTCAAAAACACTATTGTTTGATGTGTATGAATGAGGATAACATAAATAGCTAAATATAGAACAGCCACAACCACAATAACACTTTAGATGAGCAATTCACAGAAATAAATATTCAGTAGGGGTTTTCCGTCCTGCATGCTTTAGATACATATCTGCGGTTGTTTTCCCCACAGTGAAGCTCCACCCTCCCAATGACGGCCAAAGGGGCACAAGTAGCGTCAAGCTACCTGACAGAAACAAACATCAAAAATGGCAAATGTGAAATAAAGTCATAGACTGGAATATTTTCTGTCTGAAGAACAGATCGATGCTATCGTGAAATTTTATTTTCTGTGAAGTAAAAATAAAACTACATGGTATGATTTCCGCATTTTTGTAATTTGCAATAGTTCAAAACTACAAACCGTAATTATATTGGAGCGATAGGATAGTAAAATTACAGGAGATTAGCGGAAAGAAATCAGTAATAGTTATTTTTCATCTGGCTTTTATTTTGAAAGTGCTAGCCGGATATACGTCATACGTGGTATTCCAATGACGTATTTGACGTAGAAACTGAAACCCGGGTCTTTTCTCTCCTCGCGGTTTCTGTGCACAGTGAACCCATCAGCTGTGTCAGTCACCGTGAGGCGCTTTGTCGGTTTGAATAAAGTGGGTTTGCGTTCTGCTGAGTTCGGCCAACACCTGCCGGGCCTTTCTCAACAACATGGCCAACCGAAAACGACCGCTAGACGCAGTTTCAGGCGCCGATGACAGAACCGACACGCCGGAGAAAAGGGTGTCCGCGGTCCAGCCGCTGGACTCGGACTACAGTCACTGGGGAGTGGAAGAAACGTGTCAGTACCTGCGAACAGAAAGACTTGGCAAATGGGAGGATATGTTTCGAGGTTGGTTTGTCTTTGACAGGATTAAACTGGGCATTTGGCCTGTCATGACCGCTCTAGATAACATCACAGTCAGCTAAAGCGATTCAAGTAACATGCTAGCTAACGGAACACTGCCTCTTCCGCACAGCGCAAAAAATCACCGGCATCGGGCTGCGGTACCTCCAGGATGCGGATCTGAAGGAGATGGGGGTAGAGTAAGTGTTGTAGAGTTTTGTTTGTTTTTTTGCATCATATTTAATTAATACTGATTGATTGGTTTATTTTGAGCTTATGCATTCCCTGTGTAATACTGATTATGTACATTTCAATATGTGTACACAGATATACATAGATAATTTGCTGTAAACACAATATACTTAGAAACTTACATTAACAAATATGCAAACGCAGGAAAATTAAACATTCATTAATACACCACGCGAACACAACATACAAAACACAAATGGCCCTAATAAAGAGAAAAATACCAAATAAAACACAACACATTACAGGCACCAAGGCGAAATAATCTAGATATCATTATGTGTACTCAATATACATAAATATATACAGTAATTCACTATAAATACACAACCCTAGTAGCCCAAAAGGGAGTGAGAAGAAACCAAACTTATTTACTCCCACCCCCAGTTGCACAACTTAAAATTGAATGATTCAAATATACCAGTGAAATTAGTTTTAAACATGCAATACTACACCAAACTAACTTTAACATAATGTACAGAGCACAAATGTACCCAATAAAGAGAAAATAATACTAATGAAACACAACAGATTGGAGGCACCAAAATTTAACAATTAAAAAAATTAAATTTAATAAATAAGGCAATACAGTATATAAAATTTAAAAAATAATAAAAACCTAAGAACAAAACACACATGAGAGGAAGAAAGAAAAATAAGAAAATCACCATGGGACCGTCATAGCCCTTCATCTCCTTATTGTTTTAAAGCCATTTCTTTCTATTCTGCTGTTGGCTGTTAGAGCGTTGCCCAGTCACAAAAAGTGCACGATTTCAGGCTGTAAGACAACCAAGCTTGGAAATCAAGTCTCACGGCTGTTTCCTCATTACCTCCTCCAAAGATATTATCTGCCACTCCTGTTTGTCTGTGTCTTACTCTTATTTGCAAAAATTATACCAATTTTAATGACATTTGGTACATCCACAAAAATGGCTTGAATCATACCAGTATTTCACTTTCTATAGCGCATGGCAACAGGTATTACTTATAACTTTTCCCTTTCTCTATATTTCACTGTTACTGAGTGATTATTCACCATCTTCTGTTTATAATATAATCCTTAGTTTGTTTGCGGTGTAATCCACACATTGACCCTGCTGAGACCATGCAGTGCATTCTTGTCAAACAGTGGACAAGAGTTTCACAGCTTCACTAAAAGAAGAACACTGTCAATTGCAAAGGACATTCCTTAAAGAAAAATAAAAACTGTATCTGACAAACTGTTGCATTTTTTTTCCAATCAAAGCAATTAAGTAATGTAATTAAAAAGCCAAAACTGCTATTTACTGGGTTTCGGGATGAATATTTAAGATCAGTGAATTCAAAGACTTTCATATCAAAACAGAGAAAGTTGAAGAAAACATGACATTTTCAGAGAAATCTATCATTAATACTACATGAAAATAAGCATCTACACCCACTGTCATTTGCAAACTACATGGGTAAGTTCAGTATATAAGTCTAGAGTAAAACTGAACAGATGCCACAGCTGACAACAAAGAGGAAAATGATGTTAAGATTTGTGATTTGTCTGAGATTTAATATTATTCAGGAAGTCTCTGATGGTCTTGGCCTGCAGCTTTGGAAATAATCACATTTGTGATTTTCTGTGCAAACTCAATTGTACAACCCTTCAAAGCGATTTATATTCTGCTCTAGGAATATTGTTTCTAGAGTGTTGTTTTCAACATTTTATTTTCCCAAAATGTGCTTTGTGTTGGGACTAAACACAGCCTTACAATGTATAAACTGGACTGGTCTGAATCCTCAACAAATCAGGAAAGACGAAAGATACCATATTAGCACTTACATCCTTTTTCTCCCTCTGGAAGTAAGTATTTTAAAAATTGAATTCATCTGTTATTTGAGACATTTACATTAAGTACTGAATAAATTCAAATTCAAAATCACTTTATTTATCTGTTAGGAACGTCACTTGCGGAAGAAGCGCCAATACGGGCCCAATAAAAACAGCAGCACAGTCATACAACACAATCGACATGTGCAATAAATAAATACATTAAAAACAGTTACAAAAACAATCGACCAACAGACAAATGTCCACACTGTCTGCTATTTCTAACCAGAGCGAAGTTACACAAAAATGGATCTCACATCACAATTACACCGCCTCAGTTACTAACATACAAACCTAATGTGACAGTGATGGGCCTGTCACTATGCCTCCGACTGATCATGCGCTGTGGCTACTTGGCCACAGGGATATCCCTTTGGCCGACTGGTTAGCACGTGTGACTTTCACCCGGGAGTCTGGGGTTCAAAGCCCGCCCGGGCCCTCTTCGTCTTGCCACACTAAGAAAAACCGTGTCTTTTGCTATATTTTTTTTATCTTTTACTTGAACAGAAAACAACCCTGATAGATTCACTTCTTGGTCTCAGTGTCTAGTATTTGCTTCCAAAGTTGTGTGCCCTTCTAGTTTTTTTTTATTGACAGGACAACTCATGACCAAATGGTGTCAAAATTAGGCCTCATTGAACCCTAAATAATGTGTCACTCACTCCCCATTTAAGCCCCTTTTATCTTCTTTATGTATTCTTTATTTACTGGTGTTCTGTGTCAAGATGCCTCGGTGACCGTCTGGAGATCATGCACAACCTGAGGAAGTTGTGGCAACCAGAGGCAGAGCGAACTAAGGTAATTAATGCATTGTATTTTTATTAGTTTCTCTAAATAAAACACTGAAGTGTGCTGTAAATATGTACAAGTGAAAGACTGGCAGGTTGGGTTGAATTATTTGTTCTCATGTAGTCTAAGGCAACTTTTTACAGCAAAGTACCCCATGAAATAAACTTTTTTAGCGAAGTACCCACAACTCTCGCTTCAGCATTTCTGACTGAGAAAAATTAGACAAAATTTTTCTCTGTGTCAAAGTTGTCTGTTTATAGTTTCAAAACTTTTTAAACAAACAACATGTTTAATGGTAATATATTTTTAAAATAAATTTAACACATTTTTTAAAGAAGATTTTGTGTGGAAAATATAATTTGAAAAATGCCCTCTTTTATTGGTAAGAAAAATAAATTGGCCATTAATTAATAAATAAACCTTTCATCAACCAGAAAAAATGTTACTTAGCTACTCTAAACTTATTTTGAATAATATAAAATAGAAATGCTCTTAAAATGTTACTAAAGCTTAAGCAAGATGATTGACAGTAAAACTATTATATGAATGTATTTATTTTATTTTATGTTTAATTAATTTTCTGTATTTATTTTGCATTCAGTACATGATGACTTGTTTAATATATATGTGTGTGTGTGTGTGTGTGTGTGTGTGTGTGTGTGTGTGTGTGTGTGTGTGTTTGTG
>JAPTGZ010000026.1:18739945-18759836 GCA_029814645.1 Fowleria isostigma | reverse complement strand
GTGTGTGTGTGTGTGTGTGTGTGTGTGTGTGTGTGTGTGTGTGTGTGTGTGTGTGTGTGTGTGTGTGCGCGTGCGTGTGTGTATATTTCCCCTTGTTGAAGCCATTACTACAACTCAATAAACCTTTTGTTAAGACATATAATGTAAGTTTTTGTTCCTTTATCTTAATGCTTCAACTTATTCTGGTAGTGAGAGAAGTTGTAGTAATTCACAAAATGTCATGAGGTCTGTGATATCCATGCTAAAGTTTGACTAAAGCGCTGGGAAAAAAGTTTTTGGACACCCCATGCATTTGTGACATAATAGCATTAAATATCACTCTTAAGTCACTGAACTCCTGACATTCCATTTTCAATACCCACATCAAAGATACTGCCCTTTCAATCACACCCAGAGCATGACATGCTGATATTGTCAGGAATTGTCAAAACAAACACAATTTTGCATTTGTGTCTGTCTGATGCAGCCACACCGTTTGAAACAAAAAAAAAAAATTCTAATATTTCATGATAATAAGTGAGATTGTGTAAAATTTAAGGGTGCTATTTGTTGGAAATAAAGTCTGAGAGGTGTATCTTAGAAATATTGATCTACTTTAACCGTTAAAAAATAAGCAATGTAAACATGGTAAAGCATAATTTTGCCCAAATAATTTTGCACACTCACCTTTATCACAGGGTTGTATAGTTTATAAAGGAAGTACTGATGAACCCCATGTAAATTATGATTACAGCCTTAAGAGTGTTGGGTAGGCAAACATTTTAACACTTTCATGGATAACCTATTCTGACCTCTTTGTGTAAGTATCTTAAAGTTAAACAACATTTGGAGATAATGTCAGGCAGTCTAGTGTCTTTTGAGAAGTCCACAGCCCATCTTTCCTGTTTGACTGGAGGTACAACTAGTTTAGAGGAATGAGGTTAAATGGGAGGGCCTGGCTTTGAGACTGGAACAGGTATCCATTTGTAACTGGAGCCGGTGTCCATTGAACCTGTTTATCCACGTCAGAACCAGGATGGTGTGAAGATCGAGCACTCGTGAGATGTTTTCTCGCAAAACCGTATGGAAATCTCTTAAGACACCTGTGTTGGAGGCAGATTTGTTCTCCATCTGATGAGATTTACCGGATCTTTATACACAACGTCAGTAACTGTGAAGTAAGTTTGACTTTGGAGCCTGCACGCAAGCTCGCCTATCCGCCTCGCTTTTGTGAAGGACCTGAGATTCTTCCTCACATCACATTTATTAAGGTAAACATCTCGAGTTGGTACTGACTTTCTGACTCATGTCAGAAACGCTTTGGGATATATATTCCATAATTTATAGTTTCCTCTCAGACAAGTCTTACCGGTTATGCGTAGCAACAGTATGAAACTGACTTCTTCGCGGCGCCGCGTATTGCTGCGCGAGCTGTTGTAGCCTTGGTGACGGCAGCTCCGCACGCCTCACCTGCTCTACTCATAATATTATAACCACACTCTCATCTCACTCTAATTTTACAACACATACTGTCCGACAGCGGTAAGTAACAGCATCTTTTATCTTTATATGCTTACATTTCTGCACAAAATAATAAAGATGTGCTAGCTTACGTCGGCGCGGTTAACCATCACAGGACACGCAGATAGCGCCTCAGACGTCTACTGTTTATGGTACACACTGTAGAGCTAGCTACTGCTTAGAATAATACAAATTAATTAAAGACACTTTATCATTTTTCTACGCCACATGATAGACGCACACAGGTGTGGTACATCAATATTTGCGCATTCTACATTTGCTGTGTGCGCCAAATTTAATAGAACATCATCACATCAACACCACAAATGTTAAGCTAGGTTTATGTTCGTGGAAATTCCCAGTCGAAAACTAAGTCACATGTTTTGTTTTCTTTCTGCAGGTGGCAGTCTTCTTGACTGGAAAACGCTTCATCATTGGAGCTACACACCCATGCCTCGGGTTTAATGTGTGTGTCCTCAGGGAAATTGTTTCAGTGAAGCAACACAACAAAAATTCTACATATTTATAGGAGGAATATGATACAATGGGAAATCAAAGGTCACATAGTTGACTTTAGCAGCACTAGTCAAGTATTTTGCTGTGATTTTCCATAGGCAAGTGAGTGACTGAGCATCCCATGCAAGAAAGTGATGTAACTCTGGGTTTAAGTATGGATATCCTAGTTTAATTCCCTCCTCCTTCTCCTGTTGTCAGTTAAGCCTTGTGATTGTTGGAGCAAGAGTAAACATGCACAGCCCTGCTCCTGCTGAAATAGTGGCAGGTTATTCCACTGGATGTGTGGTGGACAAAGATGTCAGTCCAGAGACGACACTGGGGAGCGCTTACTCTCCAGTGGACTACATGAGCATCACCAGTTTTCCCAGACTGCCAGAGGATGATGTCCTGTCCGCAGAAAACACCCAGAAATCTCGTAAAGAGGATGACAATGTCCTAAGTGAGCAAGACACAGGTCAGCCATACCCCAGGATTCTTTTTGAAAATGTGTTCCTGTTTCTTTTAAGGGATGTCCTAAATGTGGCTTGCAAAGAGTCTATCAGGCAGCATTTATTTTCAGTGAAATATTTAGGACAGATGGTGAGGACCGCCAGAGCATACTGCAAATCATTTCCTTCCTTAATAGCATTAAACTAATACATTTTTAAATGAACTTTTCTGTCAAAACTATCATACTGTATTATTATCGTTGTCCTGCATTCAATCTAAGATATTCTTTGCTCTGTATTGCATACTCCAGACCCAGATCTGTTCCTGAAGTCAGCTCGCCTCCAGCGTCTCCCCTCCTCAGCTTCAGACCTAGCTAGTCACGATATGGCATCACTACGGGAGACCACCAGAGACCCCTTTACAGAAGAATGTGCCTGTCAGCGAGATGGGCTGACAGTTATTATCACAGCATGTCTCACCTTCGCCACCGGAGTCACTGTAGCTCTTATCATGCAGATTTACTTTGGAGACCCACAGGTAAGGGTGTAATAATGTTATAGTATGCATCTGCAGCTATAGTTTAGTAACCTTGCTGCAAAAATATTGCATTTCTTAGCTATGAGTGATTATGATATTAATTCAGAAAGCAATCTCCCATGAGTCAATGTAAAAATATAACATAAATAAGTTTCTGCTTCTGTCCTTATTTCTTGTTTTGATGCAAGGTCTTCAACCAAGGAGCTGTGGTGACAGATGTGGCCCACTGTACATCTCTTGGTTTTGACATTCTGGAGAAACAGGGGTCCAGTGTTGATGCGGCAATTGCTGCTGCTTTCTGTTTAGGAATTGTCCACCCACACACCTCTGGCATAGGAGGGTAAGTGACTGAAGATTGTCCTAGAGTTCCAAAGAGAGAACCAAAATCCAACACTGTGTTCTTTGAATATTTTTGCAGTGGTGGAGTTATGTTGGTGCATGACATCCGTAAGAATGAGACAAGGGTAATTGATTTCAGAGAGACGGCACCTTCGGCTATCCATGAGAAGATGCTGCACACTGACCTAGATCGTAATGTGAGATATTGTTCTCTATTTTTTGTTTTTATTATAGATGTTGAAATAGGTAGTTTAACCTTTATTGGTATTGTAGTTAATGTGTTTACACTGTGTTATTTCAGCCTGGCCTGCTTGTGGGAGTTCCAGGCATGATTAGTGGGATGCATCAAGCTCATCAACTCTATGGCAGGTAAAAAAAAAATGACAGTCTGTGGTCCTATGTTTTCAGTGTTAGCTGTTCTTCTACCATGAATTATTGCAGGCTTTGTTTCTTGATCTTATTCCTTGTTTATTTCACTGTCTGCTCTGTCCATTCTAAACACAGCATGGCACATTTTTATTTCATGGTTCACTTGTTTGCCTATATGTTATCCTGGTATGTGTCTAGTTCTGTTTGATGTTAGAGTGGTGAATCTTCACTGGCTTCATGATTTTAAGATTCACTAATAAATAATTTTCACTGCATCTCAGTTTTTGCATCTTCTATTTCTATTTTAATGCACAACAGGAGAAGCAGTCAGATGAATCTGACTCACCTTCTTATTTACATCATGCTACAACATTGTCTATGTGAAAAATAGCAGTGTCACATTACTAAAATAAACATAAATCCTTCTGCTGTGCCTCGCAAGTAGAGGTATAAATATTATGTAGCCTCACATTTTGGTTTTGATGTCTGCATTGCAAAGCATCAATGAGTCAAGAAATTTCCACACCTGCAGTAAAGCATGTCATATGACATAATATATCAATTCTGCCATAGACTGTGCATAAGAGAAATCTCATGTTGAAAGTATCACCAGTTGTATTTAAAGGAAACTCAGTAATGTTTTTAGTTGCACTGCAATTACTTTGATACTGTGTAATTATTGTAGTCTTGATGCCTCAGCTGCGTGATGGTACTAAACTACTTCCTTTGTTTAAGATTAAATGTTATGTAAGGGTTATTGTGGATTTGCAGTTTGACCAACAAATCTCTAGGCACATTAGAGTATTCACGAGTTTCAACCATCTGCAAACTAACCAAACCTTTCCTAACCCTCTGAATTTCTCAGAATACCATGGAAGGATGTGGTTACCATGGCAGCCGATGTGGCCAAAAATGGATTTAATGTTACCCATGACCTCGGTAAGTAAAGCTCAGTAAAGTAAATGATGTTTAATGTCACAGTTATCTCTCATCTCAGAAAGGTGGAGTAATCTGAATGTTAGATCTGATCTCATGCACATTTTCTGCCTCTCTCCAGCGGAAGCTCTGGCTAATATCAAGAGCCAAAACATGTCAGATGCATTTCGGGATTTGTTCTTCCCCAATGGCCAGGCTCTTCTCTCTGGGCTCCTTACCAGACGGCTTGATTTGGCAGCCATCTTGGATGCGGTTGCAGTTAAGGGCATCTCAGAGTTCTACAGTGGGAACTTAACCCATGAAATGGCCACTTCAGTAAGCAACTTTTTTTTCCCCCAAGTATGATTATATAATAAATCATAAATTCTGCATTGCATCCAGTAGGAGTCATTTTACCTCTTGTGCACTCATGACCTGTTTTACTTTTTGCCTTGGCTTTTTAATTATTTGCTGAAGTGAGGTAGAATCAACACTAACTGTAGATACAGATTCAGTGACAAGTAGATTGTGGTAAATACTGTAGGAAATAACATGTCATTTTCAGAAAGGTCAAAGTTGAAAACACATATTGTTAGATGTTAAATATAAGGTCTTTAAAACTTGTAATAGAGTTGAATCATCTATTATTCCCAAGGTGTGCATAAGCAGTTAAAGCACTTAAAACTGATATGTCAGCACTTTTACACTCAATCTATCTATCTGGACAAGACTAAAGATTTATTTTATGTGAAAGTTGATACCCTTTATCACCCCCACTTCAAGTAGTTTATACTTCAGATGGATTAAAGATGTAGCCAGGCAACCCACTGTATAGATAAATACACAGCATCCAACCTTACAGCATCCTGTTTGCACTGGTACAGATAAATATTTGACAGATAAATTATAAATTTCACACTCATCTAATAACTTCTTGCCTTACAGTTTACCTAAAGAGCAGCACAATTACAAAGAGTAACTTCAGACACCTGATGTAAAAACAACAAATAGACACATAAGTAGTAGGGTAAATATCAGAAACAGCAGAAATGACTCTAGACATTTAGTAAGTGTTACGTGACTCTCTTCATAGTGGTGGCAGTGTATAAACACCTCAGCAATTGTAAACGTAAACTCTCAATGCATATTTAATAGGTGCAAGCAAGAGGAGGAGTGCTCACAGAGGACGACTTCGGAAACTACAGCACAGTTTTGAGGCAGCCAGCAGAAATCACTTACCAGGGTAAATACCTCTTTAGATGTTATAGACGTCAGAGTTGCTCAGAGGAAACTAAATATTGTAAACTTGAGACAACAACACACACACCAGCAAACACAAGTGTGTAAATAGCGTGCTACTGCACACCTGAATACATTGTTTTCATAGTCACAGGCTTTTGACCAGGATATGACCTTTTGGGTGAGTAATGAAAATGTAATACTTATTTATATTAGTACACATAGTATATTATAGCATTATGCACTGCATTATGTGTTAGACAACAAATTACAACTGGATATGACTCATTCTATTTATTAGAACAAACGCAATATGAACACCTGCCATTTATGATTTATTTGTCGTAGTTATGGTGTAGGTTGCGCTGTAAAAAAGAGTGCACTGTAAAAACTGATTACTAAAATCCTATTGTAAAGAAACACATCATCATTGTAGACGTGATGGAATTAAGATTACACTGAAATTAAGAATATTTTTTAGAATGTTTTTCCTCCTGACAATGGATTAAACCAACAAAGATATGCAATGGATAATAAAAATACTATAATGGCCACACCCCACAGGACTTTATTTTAATAACGTATATATTGTAGATGTATTTTTGTAAAATAGCTACATGATTTAATGTAAAGTGTTGTTTTTATTGTTGAACTTGCTCAAATATTCTGTATTTCTTGACTCGTTTTCACTGTGTCAGTGTTAACATGTACCATTCTCTGGTTGATGCTGCTTACTTGTGTAGGACACCATGTGATGGCGGCTCCAGCCCCACACGCTGGCGTCGCCCTGATTGCTGCTTTAAACATCTTGGAGGGTTATAATATCACCAGCCAGATGCTCAGGAATAGCACTTACCACTGGATTGCAGAGGTCATATCACTATTTTGCCTCTAAACGGCATAAACACAGTGTAGAAATGCACTAACAGATGAAGTATGCCCTTTTGAGTTAATCTTGCATCTGTATGTCCAGGCGGTGAAGATAGCTCTGGGCCAGGCTAGTGGGCTGGGAGACCCAATGTATGACACCTCTGTCTCAGAGGTAGCTGCCAAAATGCTAAGGTATGCTTATCCCATCATCTTTAAATCTTACATATAATTTACACCCTTCATAACTCGATTGGGCACATTCATTGAACCGTGTCTTCTGCTTTTCCAATCTCCAAGTAAATCACAGGCTTCTCAGCTCCGCCAGATGATCAATGATTCTCAAGCCTTCCCTGTTGATCATTACACTTCATCATTTACTTTAGAGAAGGGTGCAGCAGCTGCCCAGGTCATGGTCATGGGGCCAGATGACCTAATTGTATCAGTTATGAGGTGAATTATGCTTTAACTGCTACTTTTTACTGCTTGTTCACTATTTTACATGATATAGTGGGAAAGAATCAACTAACTCAGTTTAATCACGCAGTTTTATTCTCATTTCTGTCTGTTTCTAGTTCACTGAACAAACCATTTGGCAGCAGGATTGTGACTCCTTCAGGAATCCTCTTGAACAGCCAGATCCTGGACTTCTCCTGGCCTAATAAAACACAGAACTATTTAACTAACCCAGTAATATTAAACTTATCTGTTAAAATGATTAATTATTTATTACCTTTTATGAAATGTGCCAGTGTAGCTTCTTGTGATGCTCATGTATTTCCCGTTGTTGTCTACTGCAGCGTAACAGCCTGCAGCCTGGAAAGAGACCAATGTCCTTTCTGATGCCCACAGCAGTGAGGCCTGCCGTAGGGCTGTGTGGAACATATGTAGCCACTGGGTCCTCGAATGGAGAGAGAGCTCTCAGTGGAATCACACAGGTTATTATGTATTTAACAGATTGTCAGAATGCATCCATTGTATATATTTTGATTACTGATGTTTTTCCATTAATCTGTCACAGGTGCTGATGAATGTTTTGTCTTCACGTAAAAACATGAAGGACAGTTTAGCATATGGTAGACTCCACCCACAGCTGCACCCAAACACCCTCCTAGTGGACGGTGAGTTTGTTGTTTCTATCAACCTGTTTTTTAGTTTGCCCCAAAGATATCCAATCCTTCACTTTTGTATTTGGCAGAGCAATTCACACTAGCAACATGCATCATGATGTATGCATGGGTGACTGTACATACGTCATGACGTATGTATGGGTGGCCGTGGCTCAGGAGGTAGAGTCTGTGGTACAATAACCAAACAGTTGGCGGTTTCAAAGATTCAAAGCATTTATTGTCATGTGTACAGTAAAGAAACTGTTCCCTATACAATAAAAATCTTACTTTGCCATCTGCACTGAATGCCATAAGAGTTCAAGGTAAGTCAAAACGTACAAGAATAAAAGTTACAATAGAATAATTTAGCCAACACAAGGTGGCATTAAAATAGTGGCATGCTGGGATGCCACTATTTTACGCACAAGTTACATTTCCTTCAGGAAATGTAGGAAAGTCTAGATATTATTTTTTATGTACAAATAGGAAACAGTTCACTAGTGCACTATATGAGAATTCACAGGGTCTCCAGAAGACACTTTTAAACATTAAACAGAGTGTTGCCATAATTCAGTGCCATATCCTATGCATCCTGATCTTCTTAAAGTTAATGTGGGCATCATTATGGTTTTTAGGTTGTAAAATAAAAGGATTTTCCCAGTAGTGACAGAAGTCAGACTTTTTGCTCAAGTAAAAGTACTAATACCACACTGAAAAAAGAAAATGTCCTGCAATCATGTAAAAGTGAGTAACGCCTTTTTGGTATGTAGAGTCATTTTTCAGTGAAATGGTTCCTGTCGGTATTGGATTCATATTACGTTGTGTTGCAGTTATGCATATGTTGCATTTCACTACTTTACATGCTAAGACTGAACTCATTTGAACTACTTAATCAGTGCATCCTATTCTATGTGATCATATGTCCTTTGAAAATCACTTATCTCTAAATGTTTTCAGAAGCTCAGAAGCTCAGCACTCTTTTCCAGCTTTGTGATAATGCATTTTTATCTAATGCATTAGAGTTTATTTTGTTTAAGAAGTACTGCAACTTTCTCAACCATTAAGGAACACTTAATCAACATGTTTGGTATGAAGGGTATAAAAGCTGTTATCTGAAATGTAAGGACAAGTTGGAATCATTTTGTTTTCAGACACATTCCTCTTTTTATTCTTGTTTATACATATCAGTAATCACCTTTGACCAGATACTATGATTACATACTGAGTTCCAGTTACACTTTATTGACAATAAATCACATTGTCCTAATTATTTCAGGAGAGGAGGTGAAAACATTTTATTCCAACATTATGGGAATGAAAACAGATAAATGTTGTGGCACAGAAAGTATAATATTTGCCTCTGAGTGCAAAAGAAGTAAAATGGGAAGTATAAGTAACTCAAAATTGTTCTCAAGGCTGGTGCTTGAGTTGAATTCCACCACTGGATGTCTGTAGATAATAAATAATGAATGCAGTTGAATGTGACATGTTCATGACTTAAAGTACTTGATCAGAAGCTACTAAGTACATCTTTTAATGCACCCTGTTACATTCTTTACCAAAAATTTAATCCACAGAACAGTTGTCAGATAACACAGTGTAACTACACACTATGATTTCATGTCTTTCTCATCCCTTTCTGCATCTCATTTTCCTCCACAGCTGAGTTTTTAGATGACGATGTGGAGGCTCTGCAGGCCAAAGGTCACAAGGTTGAAAGGATAGATGTCCTCTCATTGGTGGAGGGCACCCGGAGGACCAATGACCTCATCATCGGAGTGAAGGACCCCCGAAGTCCTGATGCCTCCGCCCTCACTATGTCCGGCATGACTTAGTGAACACTCCATCCTTCTGCTTGTAGTCACACACTATGAAAGAAGAGATAATGAGACAGAAAAGGCTGCTCATCGAGTAACACACTGATGGGAAAGTACTATTGTGTGACAGAACACGGCTTTGCTGGAAGCGGAAAGTGAAACTCCTATGTTTTACTCAGAAAAGTACAAAAGAGCACCACCTTGCATATGAGCTCTTATGTACATCCTCTCTCACACGCTCAATTAATATTTATTCCCAATTCACAGCAGCTCTCAATAACTTCACATTTGTAGTCTGTCTTGTGAAAAATAGAATGCAAAAAGAGATAAAAGATACAAGACACATAAATTTGAATCTAATGTTAAGATGAAGGAAAAGCATTCCAGGTCAACCCAAAAGATGTATATGGATATGTATTTGTGGAGCAGATGCACCAAACAGAAAATGTGCAGTTGCTTTCAAAGCTTTTTTTTTTTTTGTTTTGTTTTTTACAAAATTTCTTGTTGCACTACGGGAGGTAGTCCAGAATTGTGTATAAGTTCTGATCTAAACCTTTGATCGAGTTGATTCTTTGCATGAGGAAGTAATTGTGCCACACCCAGAAACCACACAGTTATTTGCGTGATTGAGCCAATTCTACTTTTTAGAGTTTCCGATGCATTTCAGCCATTGTTTCAAATAGATCTTCTGATTATTAACTCCTGCTCTTTGTGTGGTCTGATACTGTGGTTTAATGCTGTTTTGTACAACTGCTAGAGCTTTAACTGCAAAGAATCAGTGGTACCTTGGGACCACATTAACAATATTTACACAAAGTATGATACTTGAAAAATAAGTAATACTTTCAGACTGGAAACGCTTGGCTCACACAACAAGATTTGTTTTAGCACAGCAGTAAATGTGTAGCTTTTAATGCTTACATAATTTAAGAAATTGTTGCATGATTTTGTTCATATTTAAAGCTTTCAGTGGGAATATTTGTTTTAGATTATTCTGGTTATATTGAGATTAATGAAATGTAATATTTTTATTATGAACATTTGTTTGGCTGTATACATAATTTCTACTATGGTAATACAGTGCATTCATTTGGGATACAGTAGCAAAGGCTGTTTTGTTTACTTAGTGGAATTGTATAGTAATTTTGTTATGAATATTTTAAAGACTAAGCTTTTTAAACTCACTCTGTAAAAATGGCCAATGTTGAATGATCAAACCTGCCAATAACCTTACTGTCTATTGTTGGGTACCGTGCAATATGATGCTGTTTATGCTTGTTTCTTGTACTCTCAAGTACCATGCCTTGAGGCACCCATTGGCACAACACCTGATGTTCTATTCCATGTGCACTTGTTTCTGATTTTAATAAAAAATTAGCACTGATCAAACCTAAGGAATTGAGTCTTTTCAAAATACTGATGCTAGTCATAACATACATTTTACCCATTGGATCATAATTAAGTTAAGGTAGGGGAAGGTTAGATGAAGGACTGCAGTTTTGAGAATTTATTTTATGGATGACAGTGCATACAACCTGTTATGACTGAATGTAGACAAGTTTTTAAGACCAAAGAATAGAGCTGAAAGTGAAACAACTGCTTATGGCCGACACTGGATGATAAACAGTGTTTGGAGTAACTTCCTATATGTTATATATTTAAATTATATAATAAGTAAATTATATAATCAGATACATTCCATATCTTCATACTTTTCTGTTCTGTATAATCTTAGGTCAAGTGATGGTAAAGTTTGTAATATGTGTTGTGTACTTTTTATTCATCCTGGTTTAGAATTTATGTTTTCAGTATTTTGTAGATTTATTGTGCAGCCCAAAATCTTTAGTAGAGCTGTAATCAAGTATAACAACTACTTAATAGCCCATAAAGTTGAAATAAAATATTTTTACCTCTTGTCATGAAATGATTGTGACAAACTGATTTACCTTGATAGATAAAGTGTAATTATGGCTTAGTATGTAATCATTATATCTGGTCAAAGATGATTCAGTGATTATTGATGTGTATAATTAGGAATAAAAAGAGGAATGCGTCTGAAAACAAGGTTATTCCAACTTCATGGACTACAGTGTAGTTGTATTACTAATAATAGAGCTAATTGAGCTCTATTATTGAGCTAAAAGCTAAAATATTCAAATATTGCTTCCTGTATTCTGACAGGGTAGTGTAACTAAGAACATATTATAAAAGTAGAAAACTCTATCGTTACTTTTATATGTCAAAACTATGGAGCTTTTACATGTGAGATCCTTAGTTTTTAGTCAAAGCCGTTTTAACCTCTTCCTCCATTTGGATTTTATTTTGAAATCAACTTTCGGAAACAGTATTCTGAAACGACCTGTCTTTGCGTACATTGTGATTTCATGTTTTGTTAGCTTATCTAGCTAGCAGATGTCCACCGGTTTAACTTATTTTCAGATGAATATATGTGGTAAGGCTTTGGCGTTTTTGCATGCGTTATTCGCTGCTGGTTCCGCATATTTAGTTAATGTTAACGGAGAGGAAATCGTATTATCTCTTTTTCAGTGCATTCATGATGAATTAACTGCAGTCCACCCTGCTAACTTAGCTAACGCTTGCTAACAGGAGCCGCCTTGAGATAGATGTTATCCTTTTGCAGAGTGTTCGGTCTGCTAAAAACTCGTGGATTTGAGTTGTAGATGTGTTGTATTGTGCCCTTGGAAAATTGCACAGTGACACTAGACATGGTTAAGCTCTGTTTTCTCTTTCGTAATGTGTCCGCTTTAACGTTAGCGTACATTTGTGCTTAGGCCCAAGTTAGTGGGCCGAAAAAAACGTTTAACTAAGCTGGCCCCCATCATTGGCAGATGATGTGTCAAACGAAATTGAAATAGCATTTCCATCAGTAATCTGAAATACTTTTATTGCCTTTAATAATTATTAGTGGTATCTGTCTTGCTTGGTCGTAGACATGTAACTACGGAACTCTTACAGCTTTGCTATTTCACATTTACTAAAGCTGTGTGTACGTAAATAATATGCATTTATAGTATGCTATGTTTCACCTTGAGCTTGCAACAAAGTGCAGATAAAAGTACGTAAGATAGCATTAGCTTCTTAATAATTCAGAATGCGATATGTTTTTTAGTCATTTCAACTAAGGCCCTTATCCAGTCCACTTGACTGTGACAATTCCTGCTCATGGAATGGCGCAATGATGTATTTTTTCTTCTCTTGAAATTGTAGCATAAGACAGTTCAAACGCCACTCCTAGTAAGGGAGGAGGATGGCACAACTTCAGCCGTCCCAGAGGACAGAAGACCTGGATCAGGATAATGATTCAGACAGGGACTCTGGTGTTGGAGATGATGCAGGAGAGGATGGTGACAGTTGCCATGGGAGCCCAGCAGCAGAAGATGAGAGAGTCAACAAGCAAGATGGCAAAGTACAAGACGGCCCAGCGGGAGAGGATTTTACAGTTTTTGTTGCTTTTCGAGGAAATATGGAGGATGAGGACTTCACAGAAAAACTGGATAGTGTCCTCAGTGGAATACCTAACATGCTTGATATGGGTTAGTATTATTGATTCAATTGCATTAGTACTCAAGTCTTGAAGTCACTGCATATAGTAAATGCATCTTTGGTAGCAATTTGTGGTCTCCAGTCTGCAACAGGAGATATGTTTGTGTCAGCCTTGCATATGTTAGGCTTTTCCACAACTGTTTCTTCACCTTCTCAAGCTCAAGAGATTCACAGACACTAAGAAATTACAAGTCCTCAAGATTTTTATTTGATTGATACCCAGACTTTGTACTTGCTATTAACAGTTGAAATGGTTTTTTGAATGCACAATTTGTTGTTTGAATTTGTAATATTACCTACTTGAAGATTGTCCTGTTATGAAGACACTGCATTTTATACATAACTTTATGTGGCACTAACTGCTAGAGCATCCATTGCATACTTATATCCTTTTCTTGAATAACTAACATCTTGGGGTTTTTTTTCTGTAAATGTGTTTTGGCTAAATTTACATTTACTTTTTCATTGTCTCAGGCGCTGAGAGGCTGCGGCCACAACATGTGGAGCCATGGAATAGCGTACGTGTTACCTTCAACATTCCTCGGGATGCTGCTGAGCGACTCAGACTGTTGGCCCAGAACAACCAGCAGCAGCTTAGAGACCTGGGGATTTTGTCTGTGCAGATAGAAGGTAACTGCCCAGCTTTTTGATTGTTATCACATCTTACAAAGAGGTTTATTTTTCAGTTTCACTTGAAAATGAATAATGTAAATTGAATTGGGTGTGAATGTCATGTTTTCTTTCTGGATTTTCAGGGGAAGGGGCCATCAATGTAGCAGCAGGACCAAACAGAGGGCAAGAAGTCAGAGTGAATGGACCAATAGGAGCACCTGGCCAGATGAGGATGGATGTGGGCTTTCCAGGTCAGCCTGTCCCAGGTATTGTTCTGTTGAAGTTATTCCATATGGCCATTATTTTTATTTAGATGATATATAAACCTTTTACTTATTTTCAATCATAATTAGTTGAATTTTTGCTGATATGCTGCTCATAGTTCCTCTTCTAAGTATAGCATAACCATTAATGAGTGTATTTTAATGTTTACCTTTCTAATGGGTATATTGTCTTGGAAAACCTAAGTATATTTTCACAGCACTCCCTGTTACTGAATGAAAACCATGTGATGACTGAAAGAGTGTGAGACACAGTGTGCTCCTAGACTTTGTATGCAATACCAAATAATTAAACCTAGTAAACATCTTTTATATAGTATGCAGACAACACATCTATTACTTTGTCAATGAAACTATGTACAATCACCACCTGGTTGCTTCTGTCTGCAAATAATTATTAAATATGCACATAATGTATTAGGTGGGGTGAGGATGGGTAATCCAGCGATGGTTCCTCCTGGTCCTGTTATGGCTGGCCAGGCTATGGTTCCAGGTGGCAGTGGACAGATGCACCCTCGAGTTCCAAGACCATCTTCACAGACAGGTTTAGAACCATGTTTATCAAATGAGACATGTTAAACACATTGATTCTTAGAATTTAAAATAATGTAAAATATGTGGTCTTTGTCACATAGATGTAATGGATCCAATGATGCCTGGTATGTCAGTTCAGCAACAACAGCAACTTCAACACCAGCAGCCTGGCCCACATGCCTCAGGCCCCATGCCTTCACAGGCTGCGCATCACATGCAGGCACTGCAGGCTGGACGACCACTCAATCCTGCGGCACTGCAGCAGCTCCAACAACAGCACCACCAACAGCAGCAAGCCCAGCAGCAAGCTCAGCTCTCTCAGCTAGGACCACGACCACCCTTCAATCCATCAGGCCAGATGGCAGTGCCTCCAGGCTGGAACCAGATGCCCACTGGGGTCCTCCAGCCTCCAGCTGCCCAAGGAGGCCCTGCCTGGAGGAAGCCCCCACCCCAAGGCCAAATAGTTCAAAGGCCACCATCACTTGCTACAGTTCAGACTCCTAGTCACCCTCCACCTCCATATCCATTTGGCAGCCAACAGGCTGGACAAGTATTCAACACTATGGGGCAGCCACAGATACAGCAGCAACAACAGGCAGGAATGGGTCAGTTTGCAGCTCCCCAGCCTAAAGGCCCACAGGCTGTACCTGGTGGTGTTGTAGGACCACCAAGACCGCCTCCACCCCTGCCACCAACTTCTGGACCACAGGGTAACCTTACTGCCAAGTCTCCTGGTTCCTCTTCATCTCCTTTTCAGCAAGGTTCACCTGGAACTCCTCCCATGATGGTTCAGAGACCTACAACTCCACAGGGTTTTCCACAGGGAGTTGGTTCTCCAGGAAGAGCAGCTCTTGGCCAACAGGGTAACATGCAATCAGGATTCATGGGAATACCCCAGCATGGACAGCCTGGTGCCCAAGTTCATCCAGGTTAGTAAAATTTCTTGTCAGACACAGTTGCACAAGACTTGGTTACTAATTGATATGCTGTGATAATATTGTAGATATTTTGGTATATTGTGCTAGAGTAGCTAGTTATTGTGTGTTTTAATGTGTGATATAACAGAGTTAACCAACACTCATTACAGGAATGGCCAAGCGTCCTATGGGTTTTCCGAACCCAAATTTTGTCCAAGGTCAGGTGAGTGCTAGCACTCCAGGAACCCCGGGTGGAGGAGCCAATCAGCAGCTACAGAGCAGTCAGGCAATGACTCACACAGGTAAAATGACACCAGTGGTGTGTGTGGGGGGAGGGTCACTGGAGTAACATAAGTACATTAAACTGGATAATTTTTTGGCAGAACAAAGATTTATTACAGTTTTCAGTAATTTGAATGCCAAATGTAGCTTAACTAAATATTCCTCTTTCTTTGTATATCAACAACCTCTTTGTAATATTGTAATTTTTCATATAAGCAAAAAAGTATCCAGAGGAAATGTGGTTACTGACTACTACTGAAAAACCATTTTGTTATTTTTACAATATGCTGCAAAAAAATCTTATTGTAAATTATTATATTAGATATACACCTAAATATTTCACTGGTACCTTACTAACAAGTGATAGTTTGACAGAAGTACAATGTTTAAACATTTCACCCATCAGTGATAGATAGCGATATCATGTTTTAGTTGTAGATTTTTTCCCATTTAGATGTAGCATCTTCCACTGATTTTGATAACAGACTCATCTGATATGCTATGGCTTAACATACAGTAAAAAGAAAGTTAATTTTCTGTTGTTGCTTCTCTCCATTTTACATTAGGAGGTCAGCCATCAGCTTCCACACCAAACGCAATGCAGGGCCCACCACATGCTCAGTCCAATGTTATGGGTGTCCAAAGTAGTATGGCAGGTCCGCCCCCAGGTACTACTGCTGGTCCTAGCATGGGCCAGCAACAACCTGGTCTGCAGACACAAATGATGGGCCTCCAGCATCAGGCCCAGCCCGTGTCCTCCTCCCCCAGCCAGATGGTTCAAGCCCAGGGTGGAGGTCAGACTGTCCTCTCAAGGCCCCTCAGTCAAGGGCAGAGAGGGGGGATGACCCCACCCAAGCAAATGATGCCTCAGCAAGGCCAGGGGGTGATGCATGGGCAGGGTCAGATGGTTGGAGGCCAAGGGCACCAGGCCATGCTTCTGCAACAGCAGCAACAACAGCAACAAAACTCTATGATGGAACAGATGGTTGCCAACCAGATGCAGGGCAATAAACAGGCTTTTGGAGGCAAGATTCCGGCTGGGGTCATGCCTGGCCAGATGATGCGTGGCCCTTCTCCAAATGTTCCAGGTAACATGGCTCAGTTCCAAGGCCAAGTTGGCCCACAGCAGATGACTCCACAGCAACAACAGCAAATGGCTCAACTACAGCAACAACAGCTCCAGCAGCAACAACAGCACCAGTTACAACAGCTCCAGCAGCAGCAACAACAACAACAACAACAACAACAACAACACCCACAGATGAACCAGCAACAGCCCCAACAGGTTCCTATTACTGGCAATCCTAATCAAACCATGGCCATGCATGGACAACAGATGAGGCTCCCGGCTGGTCATCCACTTATCCAACAACAGTTGCAACAGCAGCAGCTGCAGCAGCAGAAACAGCAGCAACAAGCCATGTTACAGCAGCAGCAGCAACAACAGGCAGCTCAGCAGCATGCTCATCCCCTAGGAGATCCCAGTGGTGGAGCAGGGGACATGGGGGTCCAACAGATGGTGCCAGATATGCAGGCACAGCAGCAGCAAGGCATGATGGGGGGCCCTCAGCACATGCAGATGGGAAATGGCCATTTTGCGGGTCATGGCATGAACTTTAATCCTCAGTTCCCTGGTCAGATGCCAATGGGGGGACCCTGTGGACAACAGAGTGGCTTTCCAGTAAGTAAGGATGTAACACTGACAAGCCCACTTCTGGTCAACCTGTTGCAGAGCGATATCTCAGCCAGTCAGTTTGGACCTGGAGGAAAACAGGGAGCAGGGGGAGCCAATCAGGTTAAACCCAAAAAGAAGAAACCTACACGAAAGAAGAAGCCCAAAGAGGGAGAGGGACAACAGCCAGGAGAGGGACTTGGGTAATGATCTGGATGTGTTACTGTTTGTGTTGTGACTGGAACAGTCATAAAATAAGATGTATGACCATGTAATTTTTTCTCAACTTGCAGTCAAATTCAAAGGTTCATTCTCTTTTTTAGTGGTCTTGATGCTACTGGCATGGAGGACTCTGAACTGCCAAATCTAGGTGGTGAACAGAGTTTAGGCTTGGACAACACAGGCCCAAAAATCCCAGATTTTGCCAATAGGCCTGCAGGTAAAAGACAACACTTAATTATTCCATATGAGAGGTAATTTGTTTCTGCAGTTAGTTGTAGTCTTATTTTCAAATCAAAGAAAATATCATTAATATAGTACCAAATCATAATAAAAGTTATCTTATGACAATTTACATTTAGAACTCTTCAAGTACAGACTCTTGATAAGCCAATTCGCAGACATCCAACAGAATCCACTTGGTGACAGTAGTGAGGGCAAAAAGTACAAATACCCATAGCTGTTATCAGTTAACTGTTAGTACTATTACTCCAAGTACCAGCAATGGATATACTACTACTGCGGTTGTTACTAACCAACAATAGAGATCTCTACCATCCCAGTGACTAGGCAGGAAGTAGGAGCACAGCAACAGGTCCAGGGAAAACCTGTGAGGCAATAAAGCACAGAGGGAGGAGAAGAGGAACAGGGAGAGGCTCAGTGTGTCAAGAGGAGTCTCCCAGCAGTCTAAGCCCATAGCAGCAATTTTGTGTTTGCCTTCGAAACAACACAAATCTCATCTGCATGACAGGGAAAGACTATTGTTAAGGTGTTTTGTCTCTTTATTATTATGTTTTTCTGTTTTTATTAGTCTATGGCATATGTCACATTTATTAGTATTTTCACTATTTCCTAGAACAAACTTAATTTAGAATTCAGCGACTGAATTTAATGATTCATAAAATAATTTTAGTACAACTATGGTCTTTAAAAAATACTCACATTCTACATGTCTGTAATCTAGGTTTTCCTGGACAACCTGCTGATCAGAGAGTGTTGCAACAAGTACCCATGCAGTTTATGCAACAACAGCAGCAGCAGCAACAACAACAACAACAGCATCAACAACAACAGCAGCAGCAGCAGCAACAACAACAACAACAACAGCAGCAGTTACAGCACATGCAACAGCAGCAGTTACAACAACAGCAATTGCAGCAGCAGCAACAATTACAACAAATACAACAGCAGCAAATACAACAACAGCAACAACAACTACAGCAGCAACAGCAGATGCAGCAACAGCAGCAGATGCAACAGTTGCAGATCCAAGGCCTCCAGAATACTCAAGGGCAGCAAGGGATGACAGGTCCACAGGCTGCGGGTCAAGGCCAGCCACAGATGCACCCTCATCCACTTCAGCAACAACCACAGCAGCAGCAAGCTCAACAACCACACCTGCAACAGCAGGTAATATTTTAAATCACTATGACATTGTTTTGGTATCAGTAGAATGGTTAATTATTAATATTACTTTTACATTTTAGCAACAGCAGCAGATGATGATGATGCTGAAGATGCAGCAGGAGCAGGCAAAGAATCGTATGTCCATCCCACCAGGAGGGCAGCTCCCTCCTCGGGGCATGGCTAATTCACCTGAGGTGCAGAGGCTCCCTGTCTCACAGCAAGGTAACATGCCTGTGATGATCAGCCTTCAAGGCCATGGAGGTGTTCCACCATCACCTGACAAAGCTCGAGGAATGCCACTGATGGTTAACCCCCAGGTGAGGTTCAAATTCTGGAGAATATTTTAATATAGTAGCTATGCTGGTATTCACATTTTGAACGGGGTCTGTGCAAGTTTTTTGCCCTAGTCTATCACTAGTCTGAAGTTAGTGTAGTTAACCAATTTTCAGAAAAATATATATTGATTGTGCTATGACTCTACTATAAAATGAACACAAACTGAAACTATTAACCATGCAAACTCATCAAAATACAATAGTTATGTTGCAACTAATAAGTTAAAATTGCATTGGTTAATTTTAGATGTTACTTTGATCTAATGGGTAAGTGCAAGTTTAACAAGACTGGCTCGTTAACAAAAATTGGTCTTACATTGTGTCTGTAATGGCTCTGTAAATTCTTCCATGTTATGTATTTAAATCTGCAGTTACCCTGTTTAGTGTTTTAACTGATGTTTGGGGATTTTTGTGCAGTTATACTTGTGTTG
>JAPTGZ010000026.1:18674977-18695583 GCA_029814645.1 Fowleria isostigma | reverse complement strand
ACCCCACCCACCCCTCTCTTCTTTTCAGTTTAACATTTAGTGGTTTTGGTTGATTTCAGCGGTGAAAAAAAATTGGGGGTAATTCGGGGGTCACTTTTTTTCATCATGCTTCATGATATTCATATCTGGCAGAATATGTCTCTTGTAAATGTTGAATTGAAATATACCTGCATGTGGTTTAGGTCGTGGCCTCCAGCTCTGTGTTTAATGTGGTCGAGGAGGGTCTGAGTGATAGTTAAGCCTGCATTTTATCAATCGAACTGTTGTGGAGTTATATTTGTTACTGTGTTACTGCTTTCTTTTTAAACCTTGATGACATATCAAATCGTAGCAAAAAGTTGTAAAAGAAGTTACTAAAGGTTACAGAAGTTGTATTTGCATTGCATTACATACACACAGGTCTGTGAATAGAGTGGTTGTATTATTCATTCAGTGTTTAACCACTAAATGAGAGAAAGTAATGAGGAATGCCTAGTTTTGCAGAGCTCACGTCCTCTTACTACTCAGAAGGATCAGTCCAAACCCACAGATGTTATGTTTTCCATTATAGAAGACGAAGCCAGTGAGCAAATACTTGCATTTGAGGAGCTCAAACCCAGAGAGTTTTTGACATTTTTTCCAGAGGGGGGGGGGAAAAAAGCCCCACCGAATTTCCCATGTATTATATCATAATTCCTATACAGTTATAGGAGAAAAATATTAAGTGACTGATTGATTGATTTTAAACCACATTGTCTAGCTTTGATGAGGACATCTCTGTTTTGAGTTTGTACTTTGCTGAATGTATTTGTTTCTATTGTTCCCAGTTGACATTCGGGAGATCAAGGAGATCCGCCCTGGTCAGAAGTCACGGGACTTTGAACGCTATGTGGAGGACTCAGCAACACGGCTGGAACAGGCTCACTGCTTTGTCATTCTGTACGGCACAGAGTTTCGCCTTAAATCGCTCAGCCTGGCAGGTACACACAAGTACACACTGTATATACACTTGGACACGACAAGTGAGTGTCTGATTGAAGTACAGTATGGATGTAGTGCTTTTACATCGGTGGTTTTTATGATGAAATTTGTTGTTTTTATGTATAAATATAAGTTTTCACAGCAGATCTAAAAGCAGGGATTGGTAGCATGATGAAGCAGCTTGAATGCAATAATTGGAAAAATATTCCACTGAAGTCATGTTTACCTGACTGAGTAAATTAGATAAAATTAGATGATTAATGCATGGAAACGTTAACTGTTTGCTGTTGCTTTGCCTTCAGCAACGTCGGATGAGGAGATGACCATGTGGGTGAAGGGGTTAAACTGGCTCGTGGCTGACACACTTAAGTCCCCAACACCGCTCCAGATAGAGAGGTAAGAAATACACACATGATTCAACATGCTTGTATCATATTACTTGCTTTTTTTTTTTGTAGTTTTTATATGTAAAATGTATTTATTCATTCTGTTTGTAGGTGGTTACGTAAGCAGTTCTATGCTGTCGACCGCAACAGAGAGGACAGGTAAGTCCTGAGCTGACTTAGATGTCAAATGCTGACTTAAACTGATCAACTTCACAGGAAATAGGTGTAATTAGATGTAAATTGATTGTCCAGTGCACCAGTTGTGTGTCCTGTCCCCACTGTTCCATCTAGAGTAAGTCGTGTTGTCACATCATGCTGGTGGACGTCTTCTCTGAGAGGTCTACTGAGGTGTAGTGGAGGAACTAACCTCTCAGCCACACAGCAGCACCTCTTCCTGCAGCAGGAAACAGACTGCAGAGAATGGGAGAGATGTACAGAGATGTTTGTCTGTTAACGTCCTAGACAAAAGAGCCAGCCTTTGTCACGCTGTCAGGGTATTCTCCTTGGGCACAGATGACAAAGGCGTGCAGTAAACGCAAACCCAAAATGACCAACCACACAACCTGGGATGAGCACGTGTACACTGAAGCTTTTAATTTGTTGCATGCGATTTATTGTACGTGCGTGTCCATGTTTGTGTTTGATTTTGGTGTTTAGGATATCCTGTAAGGATCTGAAGAGCATGCTGAGCCAGGTCAACTACAGGGTGCCCAACATGAAGTTCCTCCGAGAGAAACTTCCGGTAACCTCCGTCTTAACCCCGTTCCTTTTCTTCTCTAACTCCCTACCCATGTCTATTTTCACATGATTTTGTTTGCAACTAAACAGATGTATGATATACAGTCAATTGACTTTCCTTTTCTCTTTCTTGGCCTCTGTTTTTTAGGATTCAGAGATGAGGAATGGAGACGTGTCTTTCAGTCAGTTTTCTCAACTCTATCGTAGTCTCATGTTTGACGCTCAAAAAAATGTAAGTAACATACAGGTCCAACGTTGTGCAGTAGCAAGATCATGATACATGAATTACAGTTACAGTTTATCGTGGTACTGAAAGCAAGGCAATACTTTATATTGTCATTGTTTAAAAAAAATTCCAATTCAAGGATAACAGTATTTATTAAATTTTGTATTTGCGAAAACACTATATTACCACAATATAATAATGCTATGTTGCTATGCTGAATGACAAGGAGGTAAAAAAAAAAAAATCTAAAATGAAGTATCTTAGTATTTATGTATGGAGAGTTTGATTGAATATCAAGAATATTTATATACTCACTGCTGTTAGAAACAACCAGACTTATATTAAATATTCCAAATATTGTCCCTCTTTTGCTAATTGGTTTGTGTGCACACAGACACATAGACACTGCAGCTATTTTCACTGTGTTTCTACACTTAAAATCGGCATATCAAAACACTGGAAAATACATGAAATTAACACCATCAGCCAGGCTTTTAGCTAGGAATTTTTGAGAGGGTGTCCACCTTTTCCTGCAATGGTGTGATGTGTGCGCGGCGAAGCCGCGCGCGAGACTGTAAGAAAAATCCAAAATGGCGGCCCGGTGGCGGCGAAGCGGCGAATTATGAACATTGAACGAAGCTACTGGTGAATCTCACGGGTGGAAAAAGTTCACGGGAGGAAAAAATATGGGCATACCCAAGCCGTACTTCCCAAAAACAGGGCGTCCATTTTACTGGTACTTTTAAGACAGGGCGTCCGATGTACGCCCGTACGTATTGCTAGCTAAATGCATGCCATCAGCAGACTACATCCTTCCAATATGCAAATAATTTAAGCAGCATTTATATTAGAATGATTCTGTCACAAAGTGGTGTGTTTTGGGTCCTTTCATAAGACAATTAGACATTTTTGAATTGATTGACTGGTTTATTTCAAGCTTGTGCACTCCATGTACAATACTGATTATATACATTTCATTATGTGTAAATAGGGAATTTGTTGTAAACACAATATACATAGAAAAATCCTCATGAACAAATATGCATAAAGAAATATACATAAGGAAATTGTTTGTAAACTCTCATTAGTACACCAAGCTAACATACAGAACACAAATCTGCCTAAAGAACCAATAAAACACAACAGATTATGGACACCAGGACAAAATAATATACTTATCATCATGTGTTCACAATATACATAAATAAATACAGTAATTCACTACTAATATACAACCCTAGTCACCCAAAAAGGAGCGAGAAGAAGTCAAACTTATTTACTCCCACCCCCAGTTTCATTACTTAAACATGTATGGTTGCAATTATGTCAAATAAATTAGTTGTAAACATGCAATAATACACTAAAACTAACTTCAACACAATATACAGAACACAAAATAACTTAACTTCAAAATAACATGAATAACTTTAAGTTCACTTTGTTGTGGATCCATCACAAGTAACGGTATTTTCATGCACATATTTGGAAGACCTAGACCAGATAATAAATAACTACAAACATTTAAAAGTCTTAAAAGCAGAACTTGTTACAGAAGTCCACTGAACCTTAAATCTGAAAAAAGTCATCAATTTTATTTGTGTGGTGTCAAAAATACCTTGGATGCTGTGCCTCAGCCTTACAATGGAAGTGAAAAATCTGCATACTTTATATTACATTATATTATCCTCACTAACTTAATCTACGGTTCACAGTGAATGAATTTTATAGCCATATCTCTGAGGCCTTGTTGCTGGTTCACTGTATGTCTCCAGAACAGTTTCAGTGCACCTTAACATTAAATGGATGTGCATCATTCTTCCCAGAGATATTCTTTCATCTGGTGTTTTGATGACGGAGGTGGTTAGTGCTGTTTAACCCTACTGTCCACACTCTCTCATAAGTATTCATTTTGGTTGAGACTGGGTGACTGTGAAGTTTATAGCGTATGATTCACACCATTCTCATACTCCTCAACCCAGTGGGCCCTCATGCCATATTTCCACCCTGGAAGAGACTACTCCCATCATGTATTTCCTTTAATTTGGCACCCGTCTGTGTAAATCCACAGATACTTCTGTCCCAGCACTTTCATCTACCTGAACCCCCAGCTGATGCCTGGCCAAGTGCCCCCCCCACCCCACCCACCCTCTGTCTGTTCTCAAATGGCTGCAAGATCAATACGAACCTGTTAAAAACCCACCAAACCCCTCTGGTGGAGGCTATTAGGACACACACTCACAGATAAAGAGGCAGGCAGGCTGGCTGGGGTCAGATTAAATGGATGACCTCACTGCCCCCCACGACTAAGCGCCCAGCCCCCTACAGGATGTCCATGTCCACCTCCAAACCCAGCACACACACTGACACAGCACTTTGACTAATAAACTAAAATTGTTCTTTTTAATCATTCTTTCAGATGGAGATCCCATTTCTACAGAGGTATGTTGAATCTATATCCCCAATTATTCTGCAGCGTCACAGATGTGTATTTACTAAAATTAAACATTCCTCTTCTCTGTCAGGTTCATTGATAGACCAGAACAGAGGATCTCTCTTGAGGACTTCAAGAGTTTCCTTCTGGAGCCTCAAAATGTAATCCCTCCATGTTAACGGACATCTATTATTTTGAAGATATGTTTTTATTTTTACGCGTCAACTCACTGATGGTTTTATGTGAATACAGGAATTGTGGGCCACAGACAACAGCAAAGTGCAAGAGTATATGTTCCAATACCTCAAAGACCCCCTGAGAGAAGTGGAGCAGCCTTATTTCTGCCAAGATGAGGTATTCTTACCATCTCTCCTACTTTTTTTTTTCTTGATTCACTCTCTGCAATTTATGAGTTAGTGCATACTAATGGAAAATTTAAATGTCTTTTCATAAGTGATGTTTTCCGATGCCCCCCCCATGTCATTGGTGTAGGTGGGAGAAGCACATAAACTGACATGGATAGCCACGATCTCAGCCTAAAGCACCTCCTCCCACACAGTTAGAAAAAGGTTATTGACTGTGGCGCCTGTGTGAAAGCAAGGGATGCTTTTTGTGGTCACCATAAAGCTATGATTGACTAGAGAGTAGGGGAAGGCAGTTTGAGCCAGCCTGCAGCAGCTGGTACTGTCTCTCTGTGCCTGAGGTTTTGTTAGAGAGAAGGTGTACAGGGTAAAGGTCTCACTAAGAAAATTGCCAAAAGACGAAAAACAGTTTGTAATAGCCTAGTGTTGACCCAGAAGGAGGAGTCTATTCAAGGCCAGAGTGTAGCCTGAAGTATATAGCAGGGCTGTGGAGCCAAGTTTATATCCTGACAAGATAGTAAATGTCACCATCACTGTTGAAAAATTACATCTATTCATGCATATGGTGACATTTCCCAAGCGATCTCCATCCGAAAATGTTTTGACCCATTTTAGTCCCCTTGCCACAGTGACTCGGGTTTTGACTCAGTATTCCTGCTAAATTTTTGCTGCTGTTGTATTATGTCCTAATTTTTGGTAATTATTGTACAGGTCATTTTAAAAAGTCTAAAATCCCATTAGCTTAATTCCAGTCCTTAAAACAGTCTTTAAAAAGTCACTTTTATGGAATTACTTTATCTTCAGTTTCACATAAATATATTTTATGTTAAACTTTGTCCTCATCACACTGTAAAAGTACCAAAATAACATGAATAAAGGCATTCAGTTTGCAGGTGATTCTAGGCCTGTGAATATTCTTTATGTCTTCCACACTTGTTTTACCAGTTTGGAAGTGAAACAAGTCAAATATATCACGTGAAATGGTCTTTTGCAGCCGATGTTTTAGCTTGTTGAAACTTGTGGTTAAGTCCTGTAAAAATCTAGAGTTACATAAATGAAACAGGATTCACTGAAAGTGTTTTCAATTGAAGCACACTGTCTTACCTCTTTATTCTGCCTTTGGTAGTTCCTCACATACCTGTTCTCCAAAGAGAACACCATCTGGGATTCCACCCTGGACCAGGTGTGTCCCGATAACATGAACAACCCCCTGTCCCACTACTGGATCTCCTCCTCTCACAACACGTAAGCATGGATTCATTCTGTCAGTCACCTGAGCACCTCAGGCAGTTGGAGGATAGTTACATTTTTATTTGGCTTTTTCTTTCATTTAATTACTTGGTGTCAATTAAACTGAGCAAAAATATAAATGCACCATGTACAATATTTGTGTAACATGAGATGTGCGGCCCAAAATGAGCTCATGATGTGTTAGAATTGTTAAGCATGATTAATTCTTTTGATTTGTAAGCAAATTTTGTGTCCATTTCTGCGAGTGAGCACTTGTTGAGTGATCACCCATAACACAGCCGTGGCATCTCCAGATGCTGCTCAAACAGCTTTTTCACACACTTCTTTTACTGGGGACAATAAAAGGACACCTCCAAATGTCACATTTCCACCAATGTCGCCATGCTGCAGATGTTGCAAATCATGCAAGAACGGTTCTGGATATCCCATATCTCTGTGTAGCCCTCAAAGAGGAGTGGAATAACATTCCACAGGCCAAAATTAACAATATTGTCAACTCGATGAGAAGACGATGTGTCTCTACAGGAAGCCAATGGTGGACACAAGATATTGAGTTGTGATTTCTTTCAACCAGCCCTCACTGTGTCCACATTAATGACTCTCAATTCCAGATGCCATTATCTTGTTCTGACAGTAATCTGTACCACATTGATCAACAAAATAAATTGTGTGTGATTTAATATATTGTGGAACACCAAATGCTATTAAAATTTAAAGTGTCACATGTTGTGTTTGTATTTATGCTCAGTGTACCTTTAAAAGCAAGTTTACTGATTTATTATATTTTTTTAAAATACAGTTTATCACTTTCAGTGTTTTTGTTCTATGGGATAGTTGTAGGACTCATTCAAGGTACAAAAAAAATTATGTTATAAACTCAAGAAAATATGACACTATTTTCAAACATGTATTTGCTTACAACAGATGAACAACCCACAAAAGACAGGTATAAAATCTGTCAGTGTTGGTGTCATTGTTCACCTTTCCATCCAAAATACTAAGCTTAAAAAAACTTAAAACTACTTTTTTGTAGAATTTTCTTTTATTTAAGTTTGTAAAGAAACTCTTGTAAGTCCTAGTTTTCCATTTTATTTCGTTAATGAAATCTTTCCACTGTTTTCATTGTTTTGTTAGTTTTTGTTGAAATTAACTTGATGGAAACACTGAAAATCTACCCCCTCCTGCCACATGTGACTTCATATGTCTGATTGTAGTGTATTATTTAACAATCATGCTGCTGAATAGGATCCCGGTTTGTATTTTGCAGGAAAATGTATTTTTCCTCCCATTGAAAAGTGTTTGAAAGGCAGTTCAAATGATAACCTTCTGTGCTAGATGCAAAACAATACTCATTGGGGCAGCGGAATGAAAACGTCCGTGTTCCTTTGATTAAATATGAAGTGACCGACTGAAATGAGTAAGAAGTGTTTACTCTAGTCAACAAAAGAAATGGAGTCCTTTTGATATGGCTGTGAAAGTGATTCTGACAGTGTGTGGTGCAGGCCCTGCTGTGACTCCTTTGGAACATTACGTCGATGTTGATGCTTTGACTTAATGCTATTATTTTTAGTTACCTGACGGGAGACCAGTTTTCCAGCGAGTCGTCCCTGGAGGCTTACGCTCGCTGTCTGAGGATGGGCTGCCGCTGTATTGAATGTGGGGAAACACACACACACACAAGTTTTAGCCACATGTTGTAAATCACAGCCGCTTGACTTTCAACCTCATAATTACCCCCTCTTCTTAACCCATTCAGTTCTGTTCTTTATGCAGACACCACACCCTTTTTTTTAGATACACTTACTGCTACACAATGCTACAGTATATTGCCTTTTACGCAAAACCTTGTCAAGCAGGTTTCCATGAATAGCCTACAGCTTACAGTGGGTTAAAGGGTCACCTTGCCTTATAAAAGTAAACAAAGATGATGTAAACATGTGTCTCTTTAAGATTAAAGGCCTAAACCTCTTCTGTAACTTAATAACACCTCACCTCTGCGTTCATGTATACCTTCCTCTTTGTACACAGTGGTGACAGCTGTTTTGTGTATGTGCGTTTGTTTTCCAGTGGACTGCTGGGATGGTCCAGATGGAATGCCAGTCATCTACCACGGACACACCCTAACAACAAAGATAAAGTTCTGCGATGTCCTAAATACCATCAAAGAGCACGCTTTCGTCACATCTGAGTGAGTGTCCTTTACTGCAACCCACTCACATCGAGATTAGCTTCTTTTTATAGCCGTCAGTGGTGAAGGCATGATGAGAGATGACAGAGATAAAAAAGCGGTTTCACAAAAATAAGAGGAAACAATGTGAGCAGGCTGCTGTGACATCACCTGCCATTATAGTCTCTGAGGAAGTATGATGGAAAAAAACCTCACACTTAAAACTCAGAATAAAGAGGGAAATTCTGGACTTGCAACTTGCTCGTCTGAGATCTAATCGGATATCCTCCCACAGCTACCCCATCATCCTGTCCATTGAAGACCACTGCAGTATTGTGCAGCAGAGGAACATGGCCACATTCTTTAAGAAGGTGTTTGGAGACATGCTGCTGACCAAAGCGGTGGATATTGCAGCAGATGGCCTGCCCTCACCCAACCAGCTGAAAAGGAAGATTCTCATCAAGGTCAGACACCACCTTGACCTGTGAGACATGCAGTGTTATTGTGAACCAGTCCCAGTCCCCTCCATCTCCTACCTCTCGGTTTTGTCTGATTTATTTACTTTTTTTACAGATCAAGAGGTAGTAGTTATCCTTGTCTTCAAATGGCACTCTAAAAAAATGCTTTATAAACCGCAGTATGTCTGCCAGTGCAGCAAAAGAACCAGATAAATGAAAAGTTCTTTGTACATTATCAATAAGCACATAATAATGTTTAAAAAATTTCAGAAATACAAATGGGGTCACCTGAAATTTCTACTAAATGATTACAAAAATGTACTAATAAAAAATATTTTGCAATCATTCAATATATATTTCACTATAATTAAAACACCACACTTTCCTAATAAAAATCCATTTTAAATACAATGCATGCAGGATATAATATCTGAGTGGGCATATCTTGATAATCTTTCAAGCGTTCATTGTGGTCGGTTCAAGATGCTGCAGTTCTTTCATAATTCATAGTTTGAGTTATTATTTGTTCAGTATTAATGTTCATCCTTGTAAATACAAGCTCCACTGACTGTACATATCCTGATTAATGATATTAAAATTCTCAGTTTGTGCAGTAATCTACACCTGGCTTTTCTGCCTCCCTCCATAATATTGTACATTATATAGACTAAATGTCATCTAAAATTAATGTTGCAACACAGTATAGCAAACTGTCACATGATCAAAAACAATTAATTTTAGTTAAAAAAAAAAGTCTCCATTTTGAATGTCGGGGGTCGCCAGAAATGTGTGATTTAAAATGCGGTCATGAGCCAAAAAATGTTGGGAACCACTGCTCTAATGTGTGGCATCCTATTATCAAAACTCTGGGCAGGGCAAGTGGGGTTGGGCGGATGCTTTTGTGACAGTTTTCTGCATTAAAGACAGGTGAATGGATGTTTTGCTTGAACAAAGTTTCTGATTGTATGGTCAATTGTTTTTATCTGGTGCAGCATAAGAAGCTTGCAGAAGGTAGTGCCTATGAAGAGGTGTCCACCTCCACTCCTTACTCAGAGAACGACATCAGCAACTCTATCAAAAACGGTATCCTGTACCTGGAGGACCCCATCAACCATGTGAGCACACTCACTTTTTAGAACTACATTCTGGATTTTACATTTTGCTGTATACATTCTGACAATTCACAAGCATTTGTTTGTTTAATGTCTAATACAGCACAGACATACACTACTCTGAGTACTAATGTCTGTTTCCTAATTATGACAAACCTTTAATAATATGAAGCTTGCTTTTAGAAACAGGCCTCAACAACTGTCTCTATTTCCATCCCTCAGGAGTGGTATCCTCACTTCTTTGTCCTGACTAGCAGTAAGATCTACTACTCAGAAGAGACTTCCAATAATCAGGGTAACGATGATGAAGAGGAGCACAGAGAGGTTAGTAGACCGCAGCCGCTGTACACAAACAAAGACCAAAATGAACCATTCTAATCTTCCACTTGTACTTTAAGAACTTTGTAGAGCAAGGGAGGGGGGTTTTGAGTTTTTATTAACCCTTTACAGCATCGGATCCACAAAGTATTACATAATAAAAATTTCCTTTTTTGTGTTGCTTTACAATTTTATTTATTTTTTTTTGTGTGTGTGTGTGCAGTGAGAGAACTTTTTAATGAAAGATAACATGGACATAAACTATACAAGCTTTAAAGACGTAATAGCTATATTAGTGCCATAGCTAACAACTCTCTCTTTGTCCTAGGTTTCCAATGGTGTGGACCAGCATGTGACAGAGAAATGGTTCCATGGGAAGCTCGGCGCAGGACGGGATGGGAGGCAGATAGCTGAAAGGCTGTTGTCTGAGTACTGCCTGGAGACTGGAGCTCCTGATGGATCCTTCCTGGTCCGAGAGAGCGAGACTTTTGTGGGCGACTACACACTATCTTTCTGGTATAGTCCATGTTGTTTTTACAGTCACCACTTGTACAGACTTTGTAGAGATGTAACACAGTTCTGCTGTGGTTGATTGGTAAATGCTGCATGTTCTGTGGGATTAACTAGTTGACATACTTGCAAATCAATCAATGTCAGTCCCTCTATGATTGATTGAATATGGTTGTTGTCATGGCTAAGTTGTGGTCATTCACCTTCTAATGCAAAGACTGAACGATACTTTTGCACATTTTATGGAATTCAAATCTATCCTTAGGGCAGCAAGTGACTTCACAGTTCTAAGTTGTGTTGTAATTGTGCTGCCCCGAGTAAACTGTCTCACGAAATATGAAGTCAAGTAAAATATAAAGCAATTAATTACCTTTGATTTCATTTACTGCACCAGGCGTTCAGGACGGGTCCAGCACTGTCGGATCCACTCTCGTCAAGAGGCTGGTAGCCCTAAGTTCTACCTGACTGACAACCTGGTGTTTGACACGCTCTACGCCCTCATCGGCCACTACCAACAGGTGGCGCTGCGCTGCAACGAATTTGAGATGAAGCTGACTGAACCAGTGCCTCAGACTAATGCCCATGAAAGTAAAGAGTGAGTGTCCATCATGTTCATTTTCTCAGGGTTTGTTTGGCTTTATTTGAGTGTAAATTGGCTTCAGATCTGAAATATACAATAGAATTGTAATTGTGTGATCACCATCTTTCTGCCTTTTTTTTTTCTGTTCTAGGTGGTACCATGCCAGCCTCTCCAGGAGCCACGCTGAGAACATGCTGATGAGGGTCCCTCGTGATGGGGCTTTTCTTGTCAGGAAGAGGATAGAAGCCAACTCCTTTGCCATTTCTTTTAGGTAATTTAGTTAAGTAGTTGACTTAACCTTTGAATTAACTTTAAAAATAAATTCTTAACTGATCATTATTTTGTCTGGTACAGGGCGGAGGGTAAGATAAAGCACTGTCGAGTGCAGCAGGAAGGGCAGACTGTGGTGCTGGGCACCTCAGAGTTCGACAGCCTCGTAGACCTCATCAGCTACTATGAGAAGCACCCTCTGTACCGCAAAATGAAGTTGCGTTATCCTATCAATGAGGACACACTGGAGAAGATAGGCACTGCTGTGAGTAACACACTGCAGTCACTGCTGCACAGCCTCCTTCACACATACACAACCACCCTGAAATGAAATGTCCAAATCTTTTGGCCCAGACATGAAATGGTCTACCCCACCAGGTCCCTGGCATGATGTCCATGTACATTGACCCCATGTGTGAAAAGGACTGCCAGTATTCCATATAACCACCCAAATTTCACTAAGATTAAACTATAAATAGCAAGCACTGTAATGACATTTACTACAGAGTTTTCAGAGTCAGAAATACTTTATTAATTATATACAATTATAATAAATATAAATTTGTGCAATGCAGTTGCTCCAACAAATTAAATAAAGAAAGCAACTCAATGAAGACTCATGAAAAATAGTTAAGTAAATCTACACACACGTACACACTTGTGTGTGTATGTATGTATGTATGTATTTATTGGTCCGAACAAGATTGAATCAGCTTCAGACTTTTATAAGATGGGTAATACATACAGTTTTAAGCATGGCACTGTTTGATACTGATGACAGTTAAGGTTGAATATTGTCTTGCATGTTACTCACAGCAACATCATCAATCAGTAAATAAATTTTAATATGACAATGTGATAATACCATTTTGCTGGATACAGTGTAGACTGAATTGTCACCTGGAATATATTTACAATTTTATTTCATTTCTACTACTATTTTGCCATTTCACTTTTCTCTTGCAGCACTAGACTAGACTAGACTAGACTAGACTAGACTAGAATAGAATAGAATAGAATAGAATAGAATAGAATAGAATAGAATAGCTCCTTGTTACCATTGTAAAAACATAGTTAAAGATGGTACTAAGATAGTAAAACACAAGCATCTTAATATCAACATCAGACACTGCCCCTTACCAAAACAAGAATATTCCCAGTTAACTGAATGTATCTTACCTGGATAATCTCCTGTTCTGTATGAAAGGGGAAACTACTATGTTCACAGTTTATGTTATGTAGAGAAGAACTGATGTGTCAAATCTCTCTGATCTCAAATAAATGTGACACAGTAGGGTAATATCTGAGTATCCAAGCCTATGTTTCCCATGTGATTAAAATCCCATGCAATGTGCTGAAATGACTTGTGAAGATGTAATCTCTAATTCTAAAGGAGCCCGACTATGGATCACTGTATGAGGGCAGGAATCCAGGCTTTTATGTGGAGGCCAATCAGATGCCTACATTTAAGGTGAGTGCCTCGTACGGAGACATTCTTGTGTATTGTTTTGACTGAAGAGGCATCACTGACCACGTTGTGTCGCTTATGTTTGTTTGTTTTTTCAGTGCACAGTTAAAGCCATGTATGAGTATAAAGCTCAGAGAGATGATGAGCTCTCCTTCACCAAGAATGCTATCATCTCTAATGTGGACAAACAGGAAGGAGGATGGTGAGTGACTGACATAACATTTAGACAGGAAGTGGCTCTTAATTATCGGGTTAGACCATCTGTGCTCGTCTAGGGAGATAGTGAGTATTATATGATATATATACAGGATGGGATTTGTGGTTAATCTAATCTGTTTTTTTAATGATGCCAACCTAATGCGAGCATCATTTGATGGTGTCCATGATCCCTCTGCCCCGTCCTCCATCTCTCTGCCTCTCAGGTGGAAGGGTGACTGCGGAGGAAAGAAGCAGCTGTGGTTTCCCGCTAACTACGTGGAAGAAATATCAGCGGCTGAGCCTGACAGAACTGTGAGGATTCATTACTGATCCATTAGTTACTGTCACACATACAGATGCAACATGGATTAAAGATTTGAATTGGATATTTTTTGTTTTTCCCCCAAATCCTCCATCCCTCACTCTCAATCAGGAGATGACAGAAAACAGCCCACTGGGAGATCTGCTGAGAGGAAGTGTGGACGTGTCTTCCTGTCAGATTGGTGAGTGGCCCCTCCACTTCCTGTCCTACTCTGAATTGCAGGGATGCACACTGAAGTTCACCTTGCCACAGGGCATACTTTTTACTTTCCTGACTGTCCTGTGCATTCACATGAAGTGATGTTTTCAGTTTTACTTGCAAAGAAACACACTTATTTACACACATTTACTTTTGTCTTGCATCCCAGCTTTTCATAATATGTTCTTTGTGTGATTTTACTATTGCTTGTGTTTTCCCTCAGTTCTGCATGTTTATTGACATCCTCCAGTCCAGTCAATACAGATCCGTTAGTGTTGACACATGCTGCCATACATTGTTGTGGCCTTTGCTAACAACAGTTAATACCTGCTTCTCTTTCTAAACCTTTTGTGCTTCTCTGGCTCCCCCTAGTGGAAGTTTGTGAAATCTATAATTATATGCTTTTGTACACTTTGTCCCCACACTTTCTACTTGACTGCTGGCAGAGTAGGATGTTTGTCTTTGTAGGAAGTGTTGATGCTGAGCCATTAGGCACTGCTATTGTTTGTATCGAGCACCACATGGATAAAACCCCTCACTGCTGTGCTTAAACTTCAAAGAGTTTGCATTTTAACTTTCTTTGCCGCTTCTTGCATATCTTCAGTCATGTAACATTTGACCAAAAAGCTCAAAAGAAAGCATTTGAATTCCTAGTGAAGTTCTAACAATTTCATTCTTGCTTTTATTCGGTCCTCTAACAGTATAAAATAAATAAGCTTCATTAATATGATGCTCAAACAGGATTTTTAAAAATCTGTTTTTATTCAAATTTGAGAGAATGTTTGGGTGCTGATGGCATAAACTTCAGTGTGTTATTAACATGTTAAGTTCAAACAAATAGCTGCAAAAAAAGAATAAAAGTCAAAGTCTATTTTGGCCTATCTTACAATACTTTTATCTAAATAAAATAAATGAAAGCCTTTTATAAGTCAAGTGTCTGATTCTTTAATGGCCATTTGCTACAACATTTGACATTTTCAGGCATGTTCAAATTTTTTTAGTAAAAAACAGTGTAAACATCAACATTTAACACAAAATAAATATATAATGCACGTTGTAAGCAAGCCGATGGATGCTTTTAAAACTAATTTTGATAGGAATTCTGGATCACTCATCTTGACAGCTTTGATTTTTGTCCCCAACCTATGAACTTAAATGGGAGTTTGTGTGATATATTCTAACATTAAAATTGTGCTACATAAAGTTTTTCTTTGCTTTCTTTTAGTTGTGCGTACCGATGGGAAGGGCAGCAGGCAACATGTTTTCTCTCTGGTTCCAAATACCTCTATGCGGACAGGCCAGGTGCTGGATGTCGCTGCCAACAGCCAAGAGGAGCTCAAGGAATGGGTGTTAAAGATACGCGAGGTCACTATGACATCAGAGGCCAAGGTCAGAATTTATAATTACTTTATGTACAAAGGTACAATCAGATAAGCTCACTAAGATAGTTGTAGTCACTGGTAAAACACGTATTCAGTAATAAAAGTACTCATAGGGCACTGTGAAAGTACTCCAGTACAAGTAATGTACAGCATTTACAACCTCAGTGAAGTAGAAGTATGTGTTATTACTAAAAAAGTTTGGTGTGTTTCTGCTGCATTGTTGTGTAAGTTAAATTTTACTGCTCAGTTGAACTACTTTATATACAATCATCATGTGTTTGTTTTCCTGCAAGACCCACACATCCCTAAACTTTGTGGTTTGGTGGTTCAGAAAAACAGGCTGGTTTTCAGCTGTTGAACAATGCATTTCTCACGCAAGAGGGTTTTTAGATTGTTTCTTTCATTTCAAAAGGAAGAGAATTTAACAGATATTTAATTTATCGCAAACATTCAGAATTTCACTCGACAGGATGTGATGGAAAAAGTAAATACAGCTGTAACACACAGTAGTATGTTGCACAGTACCACCATCTGAATAGTATTTGTTAAAGTGAGGGGAATACTGTAAACAGGCTTCATACAGGTGCTTGACATCCTTGAAAATGCTTGAATCTTAATGTTGTGTTTTCAAAGTCTGGAAAGCACATGAATTTTAGTTGAAGTGCTTGAAAGTGCTTGCAATTCTAACTCTGTGATGTGATTTATTAGTATATTTTTAAAATGAACTCAAGCCAAAGCTACTTACAGAGGTGGTACATTTTAAAAAATTAAACTTTATGTCAAAATTGAAAGTTCCCAGGTGCTCTCAGGTTGACTCCAGGTCCACTTTTATCTTAATCTTTGTGTCAGTGTGAGTGTGCCGGAAGAACATCAAGTGGTTTCCGTTTTTTTTTTTATAAAACTGTGTGTGTTCTCTTTTAATTTCTAAACTTTTTGTGATTAAATATAATTTTCTGTGTTTATAGCATAATACTATGTACATCAGTGTGGTGAAAAGTGAAAAAATAATCCTGAGAATATATATTCATGTAGATATGTACTTTACCCCAGTGATGAGGTGCTGTGTTGGAAAATTTTTAAACTCACCCTTAAAAGTACTTGAAAAGTGTTTGAATTTGACCTTGAAAAATGTGTACAAACCCTGTGTAAATAGATGTGTGTTACTGTTGTTGTGGTTTTCTTTAAATGCGTCTCTCCTTGCACAGCTGGAAGAGGGTAAGATGATGGAGAGGAGGAAGAAGATTGCACTAGAATTATCTGACCTGGTCATCTACTGCAGGCCTGTGCCTTTTGATGAAGACAGTAAGTATTATGCACGCGCACTTTGAAGTGTCTCATATCTTAACCTGACAAATCACAGATAGGCTCCCATCGAGTTCCAATGCAGGTAGCCTCATTTTTTTTTTTTTTTTTGTCCTCTCTCCACTTCCTCTGCAGAGATCGGCACAGAGCGGGCCTGTTTCAGAGACATGTCATCTTTCCCTGAAACCAAGGCCGAGAAGTATGTCAACAAAATAAAGGGGAAGAAGTTCCTGCAGTACAATCGACTCCAGCTGTCCAGGATCTACCCCCGAGGACAGAGACTGGACTCGTCCAACTACGACCCTCTGCCCATGTGGCTCTGCGGGTCTCAGCTGGTAGCGCTCAACTTCCAGACAGCAGGTAACGGGAGAGAAGATTATTGAAGTACCCACTGAACTCTGTCCAGTTATCAGTGTGAGCTCTTAAAATGTCTTCTGAGATTTTTACAGGTCTTAAAAACTGATAGAATTTAGTGAAGTTAAGGAGTGAATTTGCTAGCCCGCTGTTGCACTCATTCAAATTGGTCATGGAGGAGAACACTGACATCAGGAGCATCACTAGCTGGGTTTCCACGACAATTTTTCACAAAATAAAAGCAATATTTCTACAATTTCAACAAAGTGTAACTTGTAGGTGTTTTCATTGAAGAGTGTTTGGGTTCTGGCGTGATTCAAGTTAAGTGCTATCTACCCGTCTCTTAATATGGCGTAGTTCTCGCAGAGGGAGGTGGTGGGTGGGGGGTCCATCCATACCTCATACCACTCTGCAGGCGCGCTTGGTCATCTCAAGGCAAATTCTTATGTCAGCAGCCCCGCTGGATGGATTTCTGGGAGAGAATAGTGCATAATTCACCATTGAGTTGTGGATCCAGAATTTCCGAATGACCTGGACAAAAGTTTAATGAACTGTGATGATGTTGAATTTCCCGTGGCATCAAATTAGTCTCAAAAACCACTTCATATGAGAGTGTAAAATCCTTTTTGTGATCTTTGACAGTTTTTACAACATTTCAGTGTTTTTATTACCAGTTCTCTATTGTGCAATTAACATTTTGTGCCTTTCTGATGGTAATGGAAACCCAGCTACTGAGTTCAGCTCCATAGGACATAGAATGGGTATTAAATGACTTTGATAATGGTCTTAAAGACTTGGATTTGCTGTTCGCTGTTAATTACTTGCACTATCTGAACCATAACCGGTACCATTAGGCTCACTCAAACCCATTGGTTTTGTCCACACTGTATATTGTATATGTATATTGTAGATTTTGAATCTTGCCTTACTTGTTTTTCTTTTTTTTATTTTTTTTTAACTTATTTTATTTTACTTTATTTTATTTTGCACTGGATGCTTCCTATTTATGTTCTATGTTTGCACTAAACCACTGAAGCAAATTCTTTGTAATGTGAACCCTGTTTACTTACATGGCAATACACCTGACTCTGATTCTGATTCTAAAAACACCTGTTCAGTTCGATGATGTCTTACAGTCGTTTTGTTGTTCCTGTTGCTCACCTCACAGACAAGCCGATGCAGATGAACCAGGCTCTGTTCATGCTGAACGGTAGGTGTGGCTACGTCCTCCAGCCACCCATAATGAGGGATGACACCTTTGACCCCTTCGACAGACATACGCTGCGAGGCCTCGAGCAGGTCACCCTTCAGATAGAGGTACAGCATTTGTGTGACGCCAGTGTATGAGTTTTTGTCAACTTAAATTTAGAAGAATCAAAACTGACTTCCCATCTTCCTTCTTCTATTACTTTCTGAAGGTTTTAGGCGCTCGACACTTACCAAAGCACGGGCGCGGCATCGTTTGCCCACTGATCGAGATCGAGGTGTGCGGAGCTGAGTATGACAGTGCCAAGCAAAAAACAGACTCTGAAGGTGAGAGAAAGTCTAATTTTATCGATGTTTTTTGTGTCAGAAATGGATACTGCACCACAAGCAAGCGCCTGAGCGGTCGCTGTTTACTGGATGCATTACCCTCATGCAATTTCCTGTCTGCTCCTAGAAAAACAGGAAGTTGTACAAACAACTAAGCAGTGAGTGGGAGGACAATGGGGAAAACATTCCATAGTAAGGACATAGCTGTAGCACTGCTTTGATAGAGTTTTATGGTCTGGGTTTGACTAAAGAAGCATTAAGTGATTTCACACATTGGAAGCTTCAAAAGTGGGTGGGGCATCTGAAACCAGCAGGGTTTTTTTTATACTTTATTTTTAAAAAATTTTCCAAACATAATATACAAAACAGTCGTTTTACAAGTAAATACACCAGATTAAACACACCAGTAGACAAACGGCTACAAAGAAGGATGAGTAAGAAAATTACACTTACACATTCACATATATACACATACAGGTGCAGAAAAAAATACAAGACCACCCTATGTTTTCTTCAATTTCTTGTTAATTTTAATGCCTGGTACAACTAAAGGTACATTTGTTTAGACAAATATAATGATAACAACAAAAATGGATCATAAGATTTTAATTTCAGAGCTGATATCTATTCATTTTCCATGGTTTTCATGATAATAACCAAAATCACATAAGTTCTAACATCAATATCTGTGTCATTGTACTGACAAAACCAGTGCTTTTAAATATTCCATGTTTTTTTTCTGTATATTTTAGTCACGTGACACACACACAGGAGTTAGTACTTGATTACATAACGTGGTCTAATAATTTTTTCTGCGACTGTACATACATCCACACACATATATGTGTACATATACCAAGGGAGGAACAGACACAAAACAAAAAAAACATGGTAGGAAATGTTTAAGAAGTAAAAATCTGTTACAAAACTAACAGTAACATGCCACATAACTGAAGCTTATATCGACAAGAGTGATAAAGTAACTATAGTTTCAACAGTAGTCTGAGAGGATCAGGTGTGTTGTTTATAATTGCAGTTTTTAATGGCAAGTTTAATAGTCGCAAATGTGATCGAAAACACTGAACCACTTTCACCTCGCTGAAGGAGAAGTGCTGATTTATAGGATTATTTTTATTAGGTCGGTAGCAGCCATGTAAATACTGACAGGGTTCTTTGTTTTTAAAGTACAGTCATTTCTAATAACTTTTGTCTGTGTTTTCCTTCTCTCCAGCTGATAATGGTCTGAACCCCACATGGCCGCGGAAGCCATTCCAGTTCACAGTGTGTAACTCTGCCTTTGCCTTCCTGCGCTTCGTAGTCTATGAGATCGACATGTTCAATGACCAAAACTTCCTGGCTCAGGCCACCTTCCCCATCCACGGCCTCAAGACAGGTACACACAACACGAATGTCCATGAGAATCTGACTTGTTATTACACTGTTGTTCTGCAACCGCTGAGAGTTTTGTCTGTGACTTTTGTGTGGCACCAGGTTACAGGTCAGTACCTCTGAAGAACAGCTACAATGAGGATCTGGAACTGGCGTCGCTTTTAGTCCACATGGACATCATCAGAGGCAGGGTGAGCGTCCACGTTTTACTGAAACTTCACTAAACCTGCCATCCTTATCCTGCTGTGACTAGTGACTGAAGCCTTTATTTATCCCAAGTGCAACAGGCTTATACTTCTAAATAGGGGTACAACAAAATAGTCAACTCATGAAAGGACATGAAATACGATACAGGGCTCACCATCCAAAATAATCACGATATGAAACAAAGATTAGAAAAGATGAACCTCTGTCTAATACATGTGAAACGTCTTATAACAAGACACTGGAAAAGTGTTGATCGTCCATCGTTGAACTCATGGACTGCAGAACTCTCCTCCTGCATAGCTATTGAAAGGCTCACATACACAAACGGAAACCTCACATGTTCCACAAGATATGGAATTCATTTCTCAAATTTTTAGAATCAAGGCCTGATATCTCAACATCTTTGGATGTAAGTAATAAAGCAAGACCATACCTTTTTTTTAATGATTATTTATTTATTTATTTTTAGGTTAATTTTTTGCAT
>JAPTGZ010000026.1:18645200-18668343 GCA_029814645.1 Fowleria isostigma | reverse complement strand
CATCATCCAGTTCTGCAGAAGTCTGTAGTGGCTCCAGATGAGGTGGAAGGGGGAAAGATCTAAAACATGCAGGACACTGGAACCTCGAGGACCGGAGTTGAAGAACACTGCCATAAATAAAAAGATAAATAAAGGAATGAAGGAATAGACTTTAAAAAATGTATTTGCGAAAACTGTTGTATTATACAGTTTCCAATCAAGACAATATAAAAAAAACCCTAAAATTTCCCTCTTCCTGGGTCTCAGGAGGATATTCATGGGTTTCAATTCATAGCTTTACTGTAACGTTGCTGTTCTTGAGAAACCTGACCTACAGTAACATTTTAGTGTAAATCAATTGCTAAATGTTATAACACTGTAATTAATGCTTTTATTAAACAAAGCTTTTTTTTTTTTTTGCACATTATCTCCAGAAAGTAAGTAATAACTAGTATGTAAAAAAAAGTGTTAAAATTTGAGAAAACATCAGAATTTTTTTTCATATTTTTCACGCAGTACAGTATTTTTCACTTTTTGCTGATAGCTTCTAACTAAACGTGTCTTTTCTTCAAAAATGAAACACATGGAGTCCGACTAACTCCACGAACAACTGGTTCATTAAAAACAATTCAATCGCATTTCTTTATTTCATGCCTAAAGAGGAATAAAAACACTCAGGACAAAAATCTCATCTAAAGTTGTCATAATTCATGCATGAAAGGGTTAAACACATTTATGACAACATAAGTTAAGGCCTACCATGTCACACTGAACACCTTTGAAAGACTTTTTTAGGGTATTAAGTGCAGATACGGCAGGGGGGTCAAACTCATTTCTTCCAGGGGCTGCATTCAGACCAATTGGATCTTCAATGGGCCGGACCAGTCAAGTTATAACATCATAACCTAGAAATAATGACAACTTTTTCTCTTTGTTTTAGTACAGTAAAAAAATGTATGAAAATATTTAATTTACAAATGATCCTTTCACATAACCCTAACTTGAAAAAAAATGAAATTTGTCAAAAGAATAATTGAAGTTTTCACAATATTATGCCTCAACTTATCATTTATAGATGTGCATTACACACAATGTTACACAAACGTTTAGTAACAGGTATAATATTGATTAGAATCTGGAGTTTGAAACTAAAATAAGAACAGTTTCTCATCCAGTTTCTCATTTGCTCAGGTCATTGTTTTTCTTGGTTGTTCTTCGAGGTTCAACTGGACTAGTTTTGTTCCAAAAGAGCAGAATCAGTCCAGTTGAACCTAGAACCCAGAAAAATGGAGTTGTCACTATTTAGAGATTATTATGCTATAAATAATTTTACTTTCAGTCATATTGATCTGAATGTGATGAGTTCAACACCCTCGTTTGTTCGTATCTTCAGTGTAATTTTCATCCCGTGGGTCAAGATTGGACCTTTTGGCGGGCCGGTTTTGGACCCCAGGCCACAGGTGTCAGACCCCTGTCACCATGGAAACCCTGTATTAAAGTTGTTGAAATTCCACTGGTTACAGCTTCTGAAATGTCGATTATCTGCTTCTGTCAGGTACATATGAGAGTAAAGTGAACATCTTTGGTTTTGGATTAATAAAATAAGGCTACCTGAACATAAAAGCAGTAAGTATGTATGACTTTTGCCTTTCACTTCAACACGGTGATGAGTTTATTAATTGGTAAATAATATTAAATCTGTTAGTTCCACACCATCTGGACGTTTGCATCAATGCAGGCCAATGACACTCGAAGCCACCGATGTATTGCATTCTGTTTATTCTGCAAATACCGTCTGTAAAAATTATACATCAAGCCTAAGTATGGAACTCTGGTAGAAGTTCACAGTTCTTTTACAGTCAAATTTATCTCATAAGAAAGTTCCATAAAAACAAATGTACGTACACGTCAGTGACGTAAAGAAGCACTTGATGCTACGACACAAACAAAATTTCATAGTCTCTTGTATCATGTCACCTTTTTGTGTGTGTGTGTGTGTGTGTGTTTTTCCGACAGCAGGGTGCTTGCCCTCTTTGGATGACTGAATTCCAGACGTTTTCCCCTTAATGAACACTTTCATGTCCTCTTGAACCAAAACTATGTACAGGTTAGAAAAGAAAAGTGAATACAAAGAGATATCCGAATAAAAAACTGGAGACATGACATGAACATCAGTGCCGTGTTTCACATAAGACAGCCTAGCGAGCACATTCAAGTAAGCCGCGAGCATGGATTCAAAGTGTTTGAGTGCACGGGAGCAGAAGTGGAAAAAGGAACATGTTGATAGAAAACTGTTTTCTTACTTTAAGGCTTCGGCAAGCACCCTGTAGCAAAGAGCTGTGCAGTTTTTTCGTACCCCAAAAGCAAACTACAAAGTCTCAACATCTGCTGAGGTTTCACTCTGAACCACACGTGATCCTTTTCTTTCCTCCATATCTTTTTTTTTTCCTTCCTTTTTCACATCACAGCAGGCAGGCAGAACAAACACAGCAGAAAAACGCCATCAGCGCCGCCCCTCCCGCCACATCCACCTCCTGCACTCCCGCCTCTACGTGAACTTCCTTCTACAGGGAAAATGGCGGATGGCAGGATATTGGAGAGGGACAAGGCAGGGGAGTGGGTGGATGGAGGGATTGGGGTGGGGGGTGGCTTTAGCGTCCGTCTCCCGTCGGCGTGGAGGCCAGGCCTACCTCTAGGGGTGTGAGCGAGAAGAAACGGGTGGGGATGGTTTCAAGGTCCGTTTCCATCCAGTGATCCTGTTACAAGCGCATCTGCCGCCTTCGCCTCAGACTCCGACACAAAGACCACCTGCGTTGGGAACTCCGTCCTCAGACAAAGGCCTCTTCAATCTGTTCCTGTAGTAATTAAAACCAGAAATTAACATACGCCACCTCCTCGCTGTGAACTGGAAAAACGAGAATTAAAAAAATGTAAACTGGTGGCAGACTGTGGCGTGTTCACAACAAATACGTGTCGCAGCATGTTCAGGTCGTTTGAAATCACTGTAACGAGGACGCGTTCACGCCCAAATACACAATTAATGGACACAAAAAAACAACAAAAAACAGCTGCATCAAAGTAACTAACACAACATTACGTCGATATGTCTCCCAACAACATTCGAGAACTTGCCACCTTTTCAACATTTAAAAAAAAGCTTAAAAAAAAAAAAAGGTTAAAATGTAATCAACCCTGTGAACACCTGTAACATATGTAGTTATTCCTCTCGATAGTTTTTATTACTAAAGACAATAACTACAAAACAATACAATAACTACGACTTATTTTTTTAACCCATAAGACATTTGTGGCACTTCCCAAATAAAATTTTCTCTATATTTAACTGTCCTTAAGTGGTTTATCGCCGTTTATTGTAATATTATCTTCTGTATTTTGTTTTTTCAGTGAAAATCAGGTGTTTTCCAACATTTAATTAAAATCAAAATTAAATTCTAGAGTAAAATTGGGGATTATGATATCAAAAACAGAGAAAAATGAAGAAAACGTAACTTTTCAGCAAAATCTCTCATTCACTGAACATAAACCCAGTGTTTTCATCCACTGTCATTGATCCAGCTCCAGGGGTTTTACTGGTGAATCAATGTTGTAGAAGATGACAGTGTTTCCACGGTAACTATGGAGCCTAAATGGCTCATATCTGACGACCATGAAAAGATGAATAACTGTATTTTGCACCAATTATTTTCATGTATTGGTGGATCAACAGGGATTAATCAGTTTATATCAGTAGATGATTTTGGTAGATGGTGGATGTTTGGGTCTTTGTGGGTTAAAAAAGGTTAAATATAGAGAAAATTTCATTTGAATTGACACAAAACTAGTGCCGGGTTTTTATGGGTTAATAACGTATTGTATGACGTACACTTGTGTATATGTGTAGTATAAACTGTATTATTATGTTTTAGTCTGTCTTTAAACGTTTGAGGACTACAGATGGAAAACACCCCGAGTTAAATCCAACATATTTATACAAAGTCATGTTTTTGTTTTGTTTTGTTTTTTTTAATTGTGCTGAGTGTTCATTAATAAGCATTGTCCTCATCAAATAAATAAAATATTTTAGTGGTTTGAGATTAGACTTTGAACTTCTGTTGCTCGTCACTATCAGTCACAGTCTAGGGCGAGATAGTAGTGTATTAAAATTAATTCCATCAGTTGGGTCTTCTGTCTAAAAATCATTAAAAATGTCAGTTAAAGAGTACTTAAAACTGAAAAAAAAAAAATGCAGCCAGTTAACTTGTAATACTGTCACTGTGGATATTTATCCAGTTTTTTATATCAGTGGCAGTGCTTTATTTATATGTACTTATTGTTTATTTTTCCTTGTGATCTTTTTTTTAAATAAGTGTCTTGATCATATGTTTACACTGTCATATTGTGTGCATATTGGGGTTTTTTTCTGTTGTAATCTTTTAAATAAGTGCTGTTTTATACATACTGTCCTTTTTCAAGTCACGCTGCTCATATGTGCCTTCAATTATCCCCTGGGTACAAATAAAGTTTTCTGAGTCTGAATATCACAAGTGTTACATTTTTGTCATTTCTGTTTTTGAGGAAATCCTCGAGTTGAATTTATGCCACATAATAGGTTCTTTATGTTTGTTAAATCTGATGTTTTGTTTACAAAGCCTCAGAGGAAAACAGAAATGCACATTTTATGTATTTGTTTCAGTGTTCAGTACAATTACAGTTACATTAGGTGAATTTTATATGAATAAATAAGCTATTGTTGAGCTTGTGCTTCACTGATGATAAAAAAAATTAACAGAAAAAGACAATTAAACCCTACGTTTCACTTACCCTGATTATAGCCTAATGTTAGAATACACACACACACACACACACAAACAAAGTTAATAATATTATTAATTAGAATGATAATAATTATTGCTCTCTCTTTAGAATTTCCACCGTTCGGTCCTGACAGGGTGGAAGTTTTTTTGTCTAATCTAGCTGCAGTTCTTTAAAACTGATCAACATTTATCTAGCTAACCTTCAATAGGCTAACACTCCTTTAATAACAAAATCTAATATACCGTATGTGTTTTTTTTATTCTACTGAATTAACATTTCCCTTAATCAATCATAACAGGGTGGAACTTTAAGAGTTACCCATACATGTGGAACATGTTTAAGATTTTAAAAAGTAAGGTGCGAGTGACAGTTGAAGCCTATCTCAGTTTCCACCAAAAACTATTGATGTTACTTCCTATAAATGGTTTTTATGGAATTGTAGTTTTTAAGGCAATTAAGCAAATTATAACAGGGTGGAACACTGGGACATGTACAATATGAAGAAAACAGTAAATAAGAAATACAGTTTCACCAGATTCAATTGCATCATGAAATAAAATTTAGTCTAGTCTAGAAAAAAATTAAGTTTAATTTATATGAAAGTTGATGACATGGCACTGTGGAACACAATGGAATTGAGTGTGTGTCACCAAAAAGGTAACAAAATCCAAAATAATATTTGAAATGCATTTCATTTATGTTTGAATGATGAAAAACACTTAAAAAAAACACATAATTAAATGACTTTGTTTCAAACATTTGGGACATTTTAGGAAAAAATCAGAGTAAGTAAAACCTGAGGACATGAATGTTGTTATAGTATCAACTCCATGTTCATCTTATCACATATTAAAGTTGTTGGTCCATATTTAGCGGCTTCAGTTACGTTGCCTCCTCCTCCTCTTTGAGCCTTTCTGTCTGTTTTTTTCCAGCGTCTGCATCGTAGACGTGGAGGAGCTTACCTTTAGTCAGATTCACAGTCTCGTCTGCATACGCCTGCTCTGGCTCCTCCTCTTTTCTGACTCCACACACAGACTGCTCCATCTTCTCCTCCGTCCCTCCTCCTGTTTGCGGCTCCAGTGGGGAGGTTCCCGCTGTTTGAGGCTCTGCCACCGTTGGACCCGGTGTGACCGGTAGGGGCCCCGTGGACTGAGCGGCCGAGGTCGGTTCCAGTTGGGGCAACGACGTGGCCTTGGTGGAGAACCAGTACCGGACCAAGTCTGTGGTTAAACCACTGGCTTCACTCAGTTCCTGTAGCTGGGAGTCGAATATAAACCCACAGTGAGTAACATAGTTACGCCTAAGTATTAAACATAGTGGAAATACCATGACGATGATCCAACCAATACCACGACAATGGAATCAAACCTGGGCTCAGACACACCTACACATCACACACTTAATAACACCATTCAGTGAGTGTGTGTGGTATTAACACCTGCTGAAGAGCCATCTGTACAACAGGGCACATACAGGTTTCTACACGTAACATTTAAGACCTTTTTAAGACACCTTAAAACTGAATTTAATGCTCATTTCACAGCCTATTTCACGGCCATACTGGCTACAATTTCTGACTCCTAGAATTTAGGAAATCATAATTATCAGAGATTGAATATTACATACACACTGTGTGTAGAACCAAGTGTTCTGTGATCATCTCTCACCAGGGGTTGCAAAGTTAATGATAATTAGTTCCTATTTTCAGTAAACTGTCGGTTTAGAACCAAGTAGACTAATATTACATTCTTTGCAACTTGAAGATTTAACAGACACGTTTAAACACAATACAGTCAACAAGTTTATGGTAACATAACTTAAGACCTACCATATTAAATGTAATACCTTTTAAAGACTTTAACGTTTTAAATGCAGATTTGCAAATGCAGAACAAATTATTCACAGTCTTTTTCCATCAAATCAAACGGTTTCAGTGCCCATTACTTAGTTTTCATTAATTTTTCCTCTTGATATTGTTTGTACCTTTTGCTTTATAAAGATTTAATTTAATGTATTTGCTCATTTACAAGTACCAGTAGTAGAGTTCCAAAGCTAAAAACACAACATGTTAATATTCATCCAATTGCTCTGGAATGATCCACTAAAACAGGCTTTATGATTGTTATTTGACAATTAACATTAACAATAAGTATCTTCTTTGACCAGAGACGCACCACTCACATATTTACAAAGGCACTTTGGCTGATAATGTTACTAACCATTTCTTTATTTGGTTTTTGTTGTTATTTATCCCCGTGTGACAAAGAATTCTTCACATAAATCTAAATATATTAGTATTTGTAAGTCTTTCAGCCTTTCATCACACTGTCTTTGAAGTTACACTGATTCATACAAATTTATGACAAAATCTTTGATTTAACACAGATAAAAAACTGCCACTGCCATTGCTGAAAAGCCATCTAATATGCAAATACCAATACACTGGTGCATTCATTCCTAAGCTTCTGAACTAAGAAATGGAAGTGAACGTACTTCACATCAAGAGATTTAATGATTCTGGGTTTGTTTTTTTTAAACCAACTACATAACATTATATACAATGTTTAATGTCTTGTTCAGTGCTTTGTCTTTGCTGCTGTGACTCCAGACTGAAGTAAATCTAATGATCACTGAGGTCCACACAAAAAGGAACGAGAGACAACAAAAACAAAAGCATCTGCAGGTGACTGGGCACCAAAAAAATGTAAAAAAAAATATTGACCTGTGCTCATGATACAACCAACAGCAGGAAAACACAGTTTGATCAGCTGTAATAGAAGAAATGTCTCCACTTCACGATTTGAAACTGATATTTTCACTGTGTTCAGTAAAGTAGCTCACAGATGACTTTACATGACTCCTGACCTATTTTCCCAGCATTCATTGTGAGAAAGCTGTGCCAGACTAATGAACCTTAACGTTCTTTTTCCAGTCTTTGTTTCAAATACAGGTTTAATAAGTTGTGTTGATGATGGATGGATGAACCAACTACATTCTAGAACAGTCTCATAAATTGATTCCAGATGCATTTCTAATCCACTTTGAACATACTCCTATCAAATTAGTTAACATGTCACTTTATTCCCTATAATTTCAGTATTTTCTTTATATGGACAAAAGTATTGAGACACAATGACGTCAGGTATTTTGTTGTCAATATGAAGCTGAGCAACAAAATGATTATGGAAAATGTCATAATATAATTTTCTATCACAATAAACATCACAATTAGCACTGTTAGTTTCTCTTTAATGTTGTTTACAGTGTCTAAAATGCTTACAAAATATCACTTTTTAAACTTAATTTTACACAACATTGGAATTATTTTCCATTATATTTGAGAGTTCAAACTCTCAATTTCTGAAATATGGCTTTAAATGATCATTTTACAAAAGCAAAAGACCAGCTGGTTTCTCATTCAGGCAGAAAAATCAGCCTTTCAGCTCAAAACAAATACTGACAACATTTATAATGATATTATTGACAAACCTAACATAAATATTTGTATCATGATAATATTTCAAATGATGTGTCTGTATACTTTTGTCCATATAGAGCATTTTGCTTGATTTCACATCATTACAAATAAATAATCTCAGGGTTTTTTTTGTTTAAACTTGTGTGTACTCTGACAATGCTGCTGCAAATACACTTTTTAGTTTGTACCTGAGCCTCCTGGAACCTGCCGTGGTCGTCAAGATGGGCCTGGAGGATCTGTACGTTCCCCGTCTGCAGGTCTTCCTCCAAGGCTGTGTCTTGGTACGACTCTAGCCACTTGAGTTGGCTGTTCTTCTGCATGTACCGGCAGTCTCCGAACCAGCGCACCACCTCAGGCCTGGGCAGTCCAGTGGACGAGATCAGCTCGTCATACTGGGCGGCGCTGGGCCACTGGGTGCGCGCGTAGATTTGTTTAAGTAGGTGCAGCTGGTCCGCCGTCTTCCTGCCTCGGATGGTTGTGGGTTTGGGGGACTGGGAGGATTTGGGCGTCAGGGTGGAGGTGTGGGCTGGTTTGGAGGAGGAGGAGTGGGCGGGGCCTGGGGAGGGGGCCGGTGAGCTGCCGGTTTGAACTGTGGGGCTGTTAGACCCTTCGCTCTCTGGTTTACCGTTGGCCTCCGTCACCTTCAGCATCTTCAGGTTTATTTTAATGGGGTTGACTTTCAGTTCACCTGAACTGTCCTCTTTCTGTTTCTCCTCCCCATCAGCCTCCATCCTCTCCTCTTCCTCCTCCTCTTCCTCTCTCAACGCACGCTCTACCTCCTCTTTCTTCTTCTCAGCTGATAACCTCTTCCTCCTCTCAGCAAACCAGCCATGGATCTCCCTTCTGGTCATTTTGGTCTCAGTTCGCAGTCTGTCTACTTCCTCTCCTGATGGATCAGGATCCTGTGCAAAGCTGGCCTCCAGAGCCCTGACCTACGAAAAACAACGCCAGCGTAAACATCCCTGTAAACTATGACCTTTGCGTTGTAGACGAGTGTGTTGTCATGGTTTCTGGTAAATTCTGAAGCACATGTTTCAAAAACTTTACCTGGTCATCTTATTATAAAGCAAAATATCAGTTGTTATTTTTAATTCATTTACTTGTGGAACATGCATTGCAGCCAGAGAACGTAGTAATACTGGACAATCTAAATAGCAATTTGTGTCTATGTGCAGGACCCTTTAACTACCCACCAAAAAAAAGCCTGTTGAAAAATTTTTTTGTTTGCATTTCTTATTCCCTTAAATGAGTAATTTCAAGATTTATTTTTTTAAACAATACTTACTAACTCAGAAAGTGTGGAAAAATTACTTACCAAGTTAATTCTTTCAACATATTCATGATGTACTACCACTAAACACTTAATATTTGCAGCAATAGATAAACAGTAAATTTTATTTTATAACAAATAATCTAATAATTTTATATTGGCAATTTTTGTACTCTAACCATAAAGCAACAAATCAACCAGTTGGTTGAGAATGGTTTTTAAAAAATATTACATATCTAATTTAAGTTTTGTGGTATCAAATAATAGAATTATGTTCAGGAAGGCCTCTTATATTATGATATGTCAAAATAGTATTCATATCTTTCATATTTTCACCAGAAATTATCCAAATGTCTTTAGTGATTTTCATCTTTCTTGGCCTAGTTAAGTTCAGTTAAGTTAGGTACTCCACTTATTGAAATATAGTGACTCAAAATGTGCCTGACCAAATGGTTGCATAAACAGTTAAAGGGTTAATACACAAACAGTGTTTTACCTGATGAGGTTCTCTCTCCTTGTACCGGATGGCTGTGAAGTCAGGGGAGGGTATTCTGGGAGCTCGACGGGAGGGTGTGGTGGGAGACGTGGGCGTCTGTGTTGCTGTGGGGCTCAGAGGTGCAGTGGTGTGCTGAGGTGTTTTGGCACTGGAGGTACTGCTACTGTCAGACAGGTCCACAGGGTTGGCACTGCCAGCGGTGCTGCTCCCTGGAGTACTGGGAGCACTCCCTGTTCCTACTGCTGTTGAGGACTTGCCCGGCCCACCTGTGGAACGTGCCCCTTTGAGGTTACGAAAGTGGTAGCGGCGGTCACTGAACCACTTGCGAACTTCTCGTGCAGTGAGCCCGGTCAGAGCGATGAGGCGGTCCAACTCCTCCTGGTCGGGGAACTGGCTGACCTGAAAACTATCTTTGAGCGCACTCAGTTGCTCTTGGGACTTCTTGCTCTTAAAAAAGCTGGGGTCCAGGAATGCGTTGACGAGCGCCCGAGAGCCCGGTGCGCTGCTGGAAGGTCCTATGGGGGATGGTGACGGAGACTTGGAAGCGGGAGATGCAGCTTCGTCCATTTTGAGGACAGACAAGTCACTGGAGGGTGAATCTACGTCATCTGTGTTTGTCGTGTTGTTTTTGCTGCTGCTACCATTAGCATCTTTACTCTTCTGTCCATCACCACCAGATTTGCTTTTACCATTATGACTTTTGCTGCCTGCGGTGTCTTTTTTGTCACTTTGCAAAATGCTGGTGCTGTTGACTTTGCTGATATCAGTGTTTTTACTGTCACTGTTGCTTTTAGCAGCAGTCAAATGGCTGGTAAGATTACTATTGCTCTTATCGCTTGAATTTGCATTAGCACCGCTGTGTTTACCGTTGACACTGTTCCCCTTAGCGCTAACGTGATTGCTGCCTCCGAGACTGAGGTTGATGACACTGCCTTGACTGCTACTACTAATACTGCTGCTGCTGCGCCCCCCTCCACTCCTGCTGCTATTACTGGTGCTTATTACATTGCTTCCAGTACTGCTGCTGCCCACCGTCCCCACCACCATGCTGATGCCTTTGTCTGCCACCAGGGCTGCAGCAGGACGGGCCTGCATCATGGGGCGGGCGGCAGCCTGGGGCTTTGGTGTGACGGCGAGAGCCACAGGAGCGCTGCTAACCTGAATACCATTGGCCATTACAGGCTGTGTGACGATCACCCCGCCTTGGCTGACGAGGGAGCCCTGGAGGATGTGAGGGATGCCTGTGGCCCCGAGTGAAGCAGGCAGAACGGTGATGGTGTGTTGAGCTGGACTGTGGTGGCTCTGGGTCTGGTTCTGGGAGCTGGAGGGTGCCGTTTGAATGATGGTGTTGAACATCTTCCTCCTGGCCTCCTCGATCTCTTCAGGGGACCAGCTGATGCCCTGCTTCAGTCTCTGGGCAGTGAACCAAATCTTGATCTGCTCTTCGGGGAACTTGGTGACTACGGTCAGGTAGCAGAGCTCTGCCTTTGTGGGATACGGGAATTTACTAAAAGAGGTCTTCAGAAAGGAGGAGTTGTCCATGGAGGCACTGTAGGTAGGGATGCTGCTCAACGGAATCATCACCTGGGACATAAAGAATATTAATATTTGTTCCAGTTTTACAAATAATGCACAAAACAGCTTGAACGAAACATAATAAAAACAAATAAATTACCTTGGGGAGATTTTTGGAAGAGGACGAGGATGAAGAAGAGACATTTGTGGAGGCTGTGATGGGAGCAGATTGATGCATGTTTCTGTTTTGAACCATAGAGACCACCTGGGAGAACAAAACATCCATTTCAGACTTTATTTGAAAGGAGAAAAGCCAGACAAAAATTGCTGCAAAGATAAATTTATTATCTATCAACTTTGAATTAATCTGCAACAATTTTATTAATCAGTTTATTTATTATTTTAAAAAGTCAAAATTCTCTGTTTGAAGCTTTTTATATGTGAAGTTGAACTACTACTTTTCCTTCTTTAACAGTTACCTGAATATTTGAACCTTAGTTTGCCTACCATTTTTTTATGTTTGCAGTACAAAAAATTTAGTTAACTGCAAATACAAATGACAGATTAGGCATACAGTGCTCAGCATAAATGAGTAAACCCCCTTTGAAAAGTAAGATTTTGATCAATACCTCAATAAACATAAGCAGAGTTTCAAAAATTTTGGACAAAACTGAGTTTTAAAGAACATTTCCTTAACTGAGAACATGATATGTTATATAGTGTCCCATTAAAAATGTTGATTCTCAAAGAAAACTAAAGGTTTTGTGACAAATTTGTTGGGATGTACTCATTTATGCTGAGCACTGTATATTAAAAATAAACATCTGTACCTGTGTGATGGGGGTCTTGAGCATCGGTAATGCTCCAGAGCCGTTGACTATCTGGATTGCTGATGGAAGGGTGACTTTAGTGGCTCCATTGTGGACAATAGTGGGAACATGGGTGACTGTCACTGCAGTGGTTTCTTTTCTTTCAGTGTCTCGTGAGCCTGAGACAGAGAGCGGGTCGGACAAGGCCTCATCAGAACCCGGGTGAGACACAACTATCCGTTTAGGCTCCGACTTGCCCTTCAGCATCCTCATAATTGGGGTTTTGCTGATAGAAATCTCACTGTCCTTTGCTGAGTCTGCCCCGTGCACCAGATTCTGCTCCACCACCATCCTCCTGTCCCTCTTCCTCAGCTGCAGTGTAGTGTTTAACGTGCTGGGGTGAACCCTGGCATTGTGCAGGGCCAGCCCCTCAAACTTGGGCGCTGAGACCCCACAGTTCACACAAAAGAAGCTGGGGTCTGCGCGGAAGTCTGGGTGCCCAGTGTATACATGATCCAAGAACAAGTTAAGGTCATGGGTTTCAAAGTTACAAGGCCTACAGGTGTAAGTGCCAGCCCCATCTTTAACAGCCTCCTCTGTCTCTGTTTTAGAAAACTCTCCAAGATCCAGAGGGCTACTTCTGTCCCCTCCAGAAGTTCTGGACTGACGGAGAAGCACAGGAGAGTCCCGGTCCAGATCCTCTGCAGGGCGAATGAGCTTGCTGGGAATCATACAAGGAGTCGTGGATTTCCTCTTGCTGGCCATGTTGTGACCACAGGGAGGGGAGGGGTTGGTCAAATGGCTGCGGGTGGGGTGTGAGTGAGAATTCGGGTTGTCGCTGCTTGACTATAGACGAGGCATGGGGGTGGGAGGACAGCGGGACATGGCTGTAGCACTGGTCATTCGCTTGTAGTTCTCACTGCAATTTAGATGGAAACCTGTAATTAAAGACAACAAATGTTTTAGTTCAAGTCACCAGTCATCATGCACTTAAATACACCTGTAATTTGATGTGTTGGTTTGCTCAGCAGAACAAGAAAATACACAAGAGGGAAGAATCAAATGAAGATGTGACTTCTTACATTACAAATACAGACCATTTTCCCCAGTTGCACAAAAACAAAGATGAGCTGGATGTTTGCAGGTAAGAAGAGGAGGTGATACAGGTAAAAGCAGCAGGGTCTTGTGGTAAAGTTCAGATGAACCTCTTCAAATCCATTGTTGCCTGTTGAGGCAAAGTAAATCTCAGCTCCACCACTCCATGGAACTGAAGGCTATCACTTTTATGAGGGCATTGAACGAGCTCGTTCTGCCTCTGAACTGAGGGCTTTTGGGGAGAACTGCTGTCCTATCCCCTTCTCTCCCCTCCCCCACACAACTCTGTCTCACTTCCCCTCGTTCAGACACACCCCCACAGAGACTACATTCTGTATTTTTTTAATCTGCCGTTTCTCCAAACACCTTTCCAAAATCTGTGACTGCTCCCCTTACTTGAAAATGCATTAATTAAATCAAGTACTGCTTGACACATGTGCAAGATGATGCTTAAACAGATGTTCTTTAGAAAACTATACTCACATCTAACAAGAGTAGAAGCAAAAACTAACAGATGGAAACCCATGGAGCTGAATGGGGGACATTTTTACTGGAGCTCTAGATCCCGGGTTTCCAAACAAAATGGCGAAGCTTCCTGTAGAGAAGTTTTTTCCCTCCTACACGCCAACTAAGAGGTAGTGATACAGTGTTGGAGGACAGCTCTAGGGCAATTACTCTCCAAAATCACTCTGCTCCGACATGACACCTCATGCACAGAGCAGCCAAAGTTTACAAGGTTCAGCAGCTCAGGAGTTCAACAGGAAAAGTCATAAAAATAAACTAAAATCCAACTCTCTTTTAAAATCTGACTAGTTTTCTAGTACACAGCACACACTACCATTCTTATACACACACACACACACACACACACACACACACACAACACAATTTCCATGGAAACTTCTCTCCAATTGTGTCAGACCAAGCAACAAATACAACAAGAACAATGTGACAAATAAACCACTGCCACAGCACCAACATCTCTCTCAGGTGAGCAGCACACTGCAAGTCAGCGTCACAATGTGTCAACTTTCTCATCTGTAACTTTTAACAAACACAATTACTGCTCTCTCTTTCAAGTACCAAAAGAACACTCACAAAGCCTGGCTTTGCCGTAGAAAGGTCATGGTACATTAGCTGGAAAAAAAAAAAATCAGTTAACCCTCACAGGTCTGGTGAGCCACAGATGTCCTTTCAGAGTCAACTTATCTAGACTAAAAAGTCAAAGAATGAATGCATAACTTTGGTTTAATTAGCAGTTAAACCAGTTCCTCCAAAGTACAAACGCCATCACTTCTGTTATCTTTTTATATAAACATAAATAATACTTCAGCAAGTTATTAATAAAACCTGAAACTGAATGTTCATATAAAAGTAGAATCATCTTTACTTTGTCACCACTGAGAGAAGTCAACGACTGTCTGCTGGATGGAGTGCGAGGGGTTAACAGGCAAATGAAGTTTGCTACTGTGGAGGGAACGTGATGCCCCTTATTCCCCCATACACCCCCTAGAGAGAGTAACTGCCCTTGGCTGGGGCCAGAGTGCACCCCTCCTACTCCCCTGCCATTCAGTTCTGCATCAGGGGGCACAGTGCTGCCAAGGCAGGCTGATCACATGACCAACACAAAGGCTTATGGGTGGGCAGTTCCAGCCATCCATCACGTGGTTGTGATGGGTGTGAGTGGGCAGGCGAGAGGAGAGGGAGAGCGAGAAAGGAGAGGAGAGGAGAGGATGGTGGGGGATGGGCAATCGGTTAGGGGTGAGGAGGCGGGTGGGAGGGGTGGGGGTGAACTGTCGTGGAGGAAGCACTGAGGTGTTTCAGTGAGGAATTTTCCTCCGTTACCCCCCTCTAACCAGTCAACTCCACCCCACCCTGCCAACCCCCGCTCTTCTACGCCACCCTTCATGCTCCAAACTACAATCACACAGTCCTTTCCTCCACCCTCCCTCCACGCTGCACTGCAAAGCCTGGAATGTTCCACCCCGAGCTCTTCGGCTGGTGGACAACCTGGAGCCTGGAGTTCAGCCTCAGTGTATGTATCTGCACATTCATGGAGCGGTTAACGGTCTCATGTAAAACTCTAAAAAAAAACAAAAAAAAAAAACCTTTGAATCCAGTGCCTCCATTTGCAGGAATCAAGAACAGTTAACGCTGACACACGGTGCATCAGAGGCCAATAACTTCCCATGAAACACTGACGGCATTAGAAACCATAAATACATGTGTTCAGTCGCCCGCTGAGATCAACAGGCCTTAATGTGCACATGACAAATAAAAGATGGTAGAATGAAGACTAAGCTCCTATTGGTGAGTCAAAACGGGCAGCTCATGTCTCAACAATGTCTGCCGCATACGAGTTTGTTGACTCAGTGGTGTGAACGCATCAACCAACAACTTTAACGTTGCACATACATAGGTTGACTGACCATGAGGTGATGGTGGGTTTGAGTCTGTTAGCATTTGCATGTGTGGGTTTCCTGTGAGATTGAAAATGCAGAAGGGAGGTGGGTGAGGTGAGGTGGGGTGGGGTGGAGTGGGTGTGGGCGCATGTGTACTCGCATTCGTGTGTATGTGGCGAGCGGGGGTGGATGTCTGCATGCCTGTGTGTGAGGCTTGTTTACTGAGGTTGTGAGCGGCCATGTTTTCAGTTTGTGACAGTCAGTGATGTCCCAGTGACGCTAGAAAACAACACGTTTTGTTTGTGTTCTTGGTTCATAACCTACATTGTCTACGGTGCGTCACTTGCTCAGCGTGACCTTCTTTCATCCCCTGGCCTGACTCTTGTCTGGGCCTGGGCTACATCCTCAGAGTACAGGCCAATAATAGCACACTCACACCAGAAATCCTATTGCCTGGCATGTTAGTTCAGCTAGATGCACCACATCACCCCTCTTATCACCTCACTGAAAATACAGGTGTAATACTTAGATTTGTTGGTGCAAGACGTAATAAGATGGGCGGCTCATTCCTTCTCTTGCCCACTCTCCTTTTTCTTCTCTCTTCCTCTGTCTCTTCACCCTTGCTCCCCCTCCCTCTCCACCCCAGCTCTGCACCCTCTTGCTCTCCCCCCTCCCTCCCACTGTTCCTTCTTCTCCGAGCAAGTTTGGCCCAGGGAGACAGGTCGGCAGCGCCACTGGTGTGTTACTGTCCCCATGGCAACCACCTCCTACCCTCTCTCCACCAGCTCATTTCTCTAAAGCACATGTGTGTTTACCCACACGCACACATATGGTTACTCAGATACACACACACACACACACACACACATACACACACATACACACCCCCTATGCCATCTAGTCCCTGGCTCTAGTGGGGCCTGTTTGTTCCACACACCCCTGTGAGTGGTATTTGGAGAGTCCCTGCCCTGCTCCTATTTCAGTACCTCCCTCGCACGGTGTTGATGTCTCCTAGCTAGGTGTGGTCGCCGTTGCCAAGGCATGCTATTGGCCAGAGCTGATGCTGTCTCTTCCTGTTAACTCCAGTTCTTGTCCAGTCATCTGCCTCAGCAATGCCCTGCTCCAGACTCTGTGTGGCTCTTGTGTTTGGCCTACAGCAGCCTGAGGCACACATGGCTCCTGGTAGGCAAAGCAGGCATGGAGACAAAAACAGGCCTCAAACCAAAACAGATACTATCTCTTTCAGAGATGGGAACCTTACCGAGCCCAAAGTGTTATCAGCCAATTATCAAGTCTGTACCAAAAAAACAAAAACAAAGTCTGCGTCATCTTAGACACTCTAGCAAATGACACAGCATTTAGCAGGTACTTAATTGACCCCCATGTTAACCCATAAGGACCCAGTGTGACGTTTGTGGCACTTCCCAAATAAAATTTTCTCTATATTTAACCATCCTTAAGTGGGTCATCACCATTTATTGTACTATTATCTTCTGTATTTTGTGTTTGTTTCAGTGAAAATCTGTTTTTTTTCCCATTTATTTTACTGGTGTAGATGTTCATAAAAGTTTAGAGTAAAGTGAGGAATATTTTATCAAAAACTGAGAAAACTAAAAAAAAAAAAAGGTGACTTTTTCAGCAAATCTCTCATTAACTGAACATAAACCCAGTGTGTCCATCCACTGTCACTGATCCAACTCCATGGGTTTTACTGGTGAATCCATGTTGTAGAAGATGACAGTGTTTCCATGGTAACTACGAAGCCTCTGAATGTCTAAATGGGTCATACCTGATGACCATAAAAAGATGTCGAACTGAATTTTAAACCAATTATTTACACATATTGGTGGATCAACAGAGATTAAACAGTTTAGTGTTTATATCAGTGATTTATATCACATGATTTTGGTAGATGGTGGATGTTTAGGTCTTTATGGGTTAAAAAAGGTGAAATATAATGAATATTTCATTTGGAAACTGACACAATAGTGCTGGATCTTCAAGGATTAACTCTTTTCCCATTAATGACAAGTTTCGGCACTTCTGTTATACCACTAAAGATGTGATTTGACAACCAATAGAGCAGGTTCCAGTTTTCAAATGTACCAGAGGCTGTGATAGGTTGAGGTGACTCCAACCAGTACTGAGCCAACCAATAGGATTAAATGATAAGTTTTCACCATCTTTTTTCTGAAATTCACCAAAGTAGTGATGATTGTAGCCACTTGGAAAAAGAAACAACCTACCAAAAAAAACAATATGTTCCATGGGTAGAACTAGTAACATACATATATATATATATACACGTATGTACATATAAATGGGTTGTTCCTCGTAGGCAGCCAAGGGGAGAAGAGTTAAACTACAGCTCCACAGTTCGTTCACTCACACCTCAACTCATACAGCGCCTCAACTTCTGCCTGATGCCATCTTAGATCTCATGCAGTCCTGGTAACCCTCAGTGCCATTGTTCCTGCAGTGTCATTTCATTTCATGTGCACCCGAGTCCCATTTGGGCTGCTCCCAGGTCAGGGAGTGGATGACTGTGGGGGCTGCAAACGGCTGCATTGCTGTGACTAGTGCCAGTACATGCGTTAAAACTGGGTTGTTGAAAGAGGAGGCAGAGAAAAATGGCGGAGTACCATGCTCTGTGCTGTCCAACCTAAAATGGCTGACATCACAAGCTGTTAACCAGCCAAGCAGAGCTGAGGCTGCTCCTGCTGCTGACCAAAAACCTGCTTGCACTGGAAGTATGAGTGGATCGCACTGCTCTCCACAACGCCTGCAAAAAAAAAAAAAAAAGACTCTTGACAAGCAGATGAATTGGTTTTTGTGGTCATACTTGGTAGAGATCTGCAAGTAAGCAGTCATTACAAAGGGTCAACACACAAGAGAGATCAAACTTTTATTCTTAATGTGAGGAAAATTTCTGGAGTCAGACACAAAAACCTTTAGAACAAGTCAGAAGAAGAGCATTAGTGGAATAAAACACAACCTAGAGGGGTAAAAGAAAAGACTTCAACACATGAAGCACCAAAAAAAAAAAAAAAGCACAAGGCCAAAAATCTTTACAGAGACAGGCAAAGAGAATTAAACTGTGTCAGCTGCAAAATTACAAGGGAGGAGAGCAAAGAAGAGAGAAGAAAGAGAAGCAGGTGGTGGTGATGGAGGGAGAGCGAGACTAGTCAATGAGATGTGGAGGCATGGACTTGAAAGCACAATGAAACACAACAAAATGAGTCTCGTAATAGTAATAACAATAATAGTAGCAATAATAATAGTGCTGTGAGCATTGGGTTTTCCCAGTCCATTTCCTGGGCAATAACATAAAAGACAACCCCGTTCTCAGTGTCAGAGGTTTGTTGTGTGCGATCAACAGATACCTGGATTAAGCTGCATGTCTATGCCTGGGACTCACGTGGACATGAGACACAAATTAGCTGTCTGGGAAAGGCTGGCTCTAATCCCCCGACTTACACACTCAACACCGATCATAATAAGTCACAAAAAAAACAGCCTCCAAACTCTGAACTGGCAGCAGCAGACATGGGATACTCACTGGCTCATCATATGGAGAGTTTATTCAAAGGTACATGTTAGGAGCTCCAATCACAACACATTTAAAGATGATATGAGAACACACTGGCATGGATGGGTAGATGGAGATGCTGTTTTCTGGTGAAACTAAGAGGTGAGAGGTCAAAGTGATTGAATGTGATTAAATCAGAGGCGTCAAACATAAGGCCCGCGGGCCAAAACCAGTCCGCTAAATGGTCGAAGCTGGCCCGCGGGATAAATTTGTGAAATATTAAAATTACACTGAGGACATCAGCAATCAAAGATGTCAGAATCATTTTATATCAGGAGCCACATACAACCCAATATGAGCTGAAGTGGGTCAGACCAGTAAAATACTATCACAATAACCTAGAAATAATAACAACTCCACATTTTTCTGTTTATGTGTAAGAGAAGTAAACTCACTGAAAAATATTTACATTTATAAGCTATCTTTTCTTAAAAAATGTGACTAGCCTAAACAAGTATGAACAATCATGAATAGTTAATAGTAAATTGTATATAATTATGTATATTGTGTACACATAATATGTATATTATTTCATTGTGGTGCGTATAATCTGCTTTGTTTTATTGCTGTTTTTCTCTTTATTAGGTACATTTGTGTTCTGTATGTTGTGTTAAAGTTTGCTTGATGTATTAATGAATGTTTACAACTAATTTCTCTGTGTATATTTATTTATGTACATTTCTCTCTGTATATTTTGTTTACAACAGATTCTTTATGTACATCTGTGTCCACATGATGAAATGTATATAAACAGTTTTATATATGGAGTGGACAAGCTCGAAATAAACCAACCAATCAAATGTCTTGAAAAAAGTAAGTGCAATTTTAACAACATTTTGCCTGTTGCTAAATGTTTTGAGTCTTTGTAGATCCACTGTGATCTGTAAGTTGTAATGCAAATATGTAAATCATAACCTGAGGCATAATACTGTTAAAATTTAATACATTTTTCATTAGGTTGTTGAGTTGTTATTCACGTCTTTTGAGGAAAAATGATACTTTTCTTCTTCTGATGTGTGTGTTTTGTTCTTTGATTTTCGTTTACTTTTTACTTTATTTATTGACACTATTTATTATATGTATTGACTTTTTTTTTAAATTACTCATTTTTGGTGCCTATAATCTGTTGTGTTTAATTAGCATTAATTTATCTTGATTGAGTACATTTGTGTCCTGTACACTGTGTTAAAGTTACTTTTGGTGTACTTATACATGCTTACAGCTAATTTCTTTGACTTAATTGCGACCATATAAGTTTAATTAGTGAATCTGGCGGTGGAAGTAAATAAATTCGACTTTATTTCACTCCCTTTTAGGCTACCAGGGTTGTATTTTACCAGTGAATTTGCTGTATATACATTCATGCGTTATATATATTGTGTACACATGTTTACAACCAACGTCTTGATGTATATTTCTCTATGTGTGTGGTGTTCGCAACAAATTCTCTATGTACGTCTGTGAACATATGATAAAGCGTTTATAATGAGTATTGTACATGGAGTGCACAAACTTAAAATAAACAAAAATAAAACATTGTGGATATATAATGATATATTATTTCCCTTTGGTGTCTATAATCTGTTGTGTTTTATGGGTATTGTTCTCTGCATTAGATACTTTTGTATGTTGTGTCATAGTTAGCTTGGTGTTATAATGAACGTTTACAACACATTTCTCTAAGTGTATTTGTGTACACATAACATCTATATAAGATTTACATGTTATTTCTGTTGATGTGAATTGAAGCAGTATTGTATATGAAGTACACAAGCTCGAAATAAGCCAATTAAGCATTATTCAAATCTTTTAAAAATGATACTTAGTAGATGTAAATATTTGCATAATGTAATTTGACTTTTTCTTGCTCATAGTGGACTGTATGTGGCCCCTGAAGTAAAATGAGTCAGTCACCCCTGGATTAAATCCTTTTAAATTATTCTTATTATAATTTAGAAGTGGGCTGGTGGCTAACACTAACATGTTATCAGTGTGGTTCCTGTTCCCCCTGTATATGAATCTAATGTTAAATGTTGCTCACATAATCCTTAATACCAGTCAACTCTTTTCCCGTCAGTCTGGGAGCGCAGCAGTGTCGAACATTTCCGAAAATGATGCGTGTTCACCTTCCGCTCAAGTTCGGCGGAGTGAGCCCTAACTTAACGGGGCTGGTGCGGGTTCTGCATTCAAAACACCGGAGCCCATTCAGAGTGAGGGGGAAACGGCGAACCCCCAGCCCCTAAAAACTCTCCTCTCTCTCTCTCTCTTTCTCTCTCTCTCTCCTCCCGTTGGCTGTCGCCATTTTAAGCAGGCGACATGCAGCTGGCCAGCACCGCGGAGCCCGCAGAGGTATACGCCACGACAAGTTTGGTCCGTGGAACCGCGGTGTAAACGTGCGTGACAAAAGCCCACTCACCTCGGCTGGTCGGAGCTCAGTGTCAGCGGCGGAGGTTGGGAAAAGTTTCCAATGATAGCGGCTGTGACGGGGACGTTCGGCTTCACTGATGGTAACTTGGAGGTGGAAGCCCCCCTATGTCCATCCGCGGGTGATAACCGTGACACCGGACACGCACCGGACGCTTCACCCCCTCCTCCTCCTCCTCCTCCTCCTCCACCGCCGCCTCCTCCTCCTGTTCTCTTTGCGCTTGTTTATTTCGCCTGGCTCTCGGAGGTTGAAAGCGAGGCAGTGGAGAAGAAGAAAATACGACCGACGTACCGAGGGAAGAGACGGACACGTGACAGAGACGTCACTGACGGTGGAGTTGGCGTGAGAGCTCGAGCTCCGCCGTGGAGACAGCGCGAGCCTGTGAGTCAGACATCCCGTCCCGAGTCCGACCCGAGAGCGGTACAGAGGGGGAGGGACGAGGGGGGGCGGACACGGGAGGGGGGGGAGACGCTCACCTGTACCGGGGAAATGTGATGTTCGAGCGGCTCACACCTGTCCCCCTCCCAGGTGACCCTCTTAAAGACACAGTACACCCATGTCTCACAAATCACATCTGATGACAACAAACCTCTGCAGGAAATACAGAATAACATCCACGCATGAGGGAATAGTTATTTTTTTTTAGAATTGGAGTTTTTTTTATTTGGTGTATGACAGTATAGAGATTTACAAGTAGAAGACATCCACTGTTGTTCAGAACACAAGTATCATCACAATAAAATAAAGTCAAATACGACCCATTAAAAATAACAATATGGGAATAACTGTCAATGTCACAGCTGAGAGAAGTGTTCATCCTGCGGGATATCTTAATATTCTAGATTATAGAATAAGGCCACTGGGGACAAAACAGATAAAGTTCAGTGTATTTTAATTATTATTATTATTATTATTATTATTATTATGAGAAAAAAGTCAGAATTCTAACTTTTTTCTCAGAACAATAATAATAAAATATCCTGACTTTGATCTCAGAATTTTGACCTTTTTATATAATAATAATAATATAAAAAATATACAGTTCTGGAAAAAATTAAGAGACCACAGCAATTTCCTGTGAAATTATCATGTGATCATGTATGACAGCCGTTCAGTTCCTATATCTGCTGAATTCCAACACAAGCACACTTTATTCTCCATAAGTAAACTGACCATGTCTTATTTAAGAAGGAGAAGTATAAAAACCACTAATGTGGCATTACTATACTCTTGCAATAGGACTAGCTGGGTGGCAGTAACAGTGCTATTA
>JAPTGZ010000026.1:18621211-18632189 GCA_029814645.1 Fowleria isostigma | reverse complement strand
AGCTGGGATAGGCTCCATGCGACTCCCGTGACCCTAATGAGGATTAAGCGGGTTAAGAAAATGAATGAATGAATGAACAAGAGACACGTGTCACATAATCATACAAAAAAGTATTTTGCTCGTGTAAGGTCTCTTTTTTTCCAGGTCACTGTTAATCCACAGTTTTTATTTTTGAAAGTTCGACTGGTGTTTGTTCTTGAAAACATTTAAGCTCTCTTCCAAAAGACTTCATCAGTTTAATTACCATTAAGTAAAGACAGTCAAATTCACATTTAATAATCAGTTAATTTCAGGTAAGACTGGACAAATGTAAAATAATTTTAAATTATAATACAAATGAATATGGTAACAGGGTTGAAAATAGAGTAACTGGGTTGTACAAAGTAACTGTGTTGAATGGATACATTACTTTTGATAGTAGATTTAAAAATAATGAATCACAACTCATGAAGTCTCTTGAATGACAGATGATACATGGGTTCAAGACCAAAATCCAGTTAGCTGAACTTTGAAAACAAACTAAGGACTTATCTTAATGATTATATTTGACATGTAAATTTGTCATCACGAGGGTGAGACGACAAAATGCTATGTAAGGGCTGCTTTAAATCTATTTGGTTTTGGATTAATATTATGGAACACATGCTATGGAAGAGGATTAGGGCCACTGGGGGGAAAAAAAATAATTAAGGTCCAATTTATTTTTTTTAATTATTATTGTTCTGAGAAAAAGTCAGAATTCCGCTCTTTTTTCAATAATAATAATAATAAAAATATATATTGGACCTTAATTTTTCTACCTTTTTTTCCCCCTGTGGCCTTTATCATCTTCCGTACATTTCTTTTCCACTAGGACAAATGTAATTTCCACATCAAGTTCATGTGTTTGTGTTTTGCGCATGGATTATTTGTAATTCAATGGGTGAGATAGGTATTGTCCTCCAATTCTGAATGTCCCATAAATGTCAAATGGTTATGAATGACATGCTTTTGTTTACAATCCCATCATTCATAAAGTGTCAAACTAATCCTCATGACATGACGTTATCGACAACGAAGAACAAGTATGTGACGTAGTAGCCAAGATGGCGGCTCCCCTCGGCACGATGAAATTTTGGAAGCCGGGTAAGTACGGAAAATTAATCAAAGTAGGGATTTATTGTAAGATATTCGTGTTTATTTTACTTAATGAACACCTATCGATGTGAACCAGCCAGTGGCGGAGAGTCCACGGACGCGTTCACTGCATCTGCGTGGGATCCGGCGGTGCATCCACGGACGTTAGCTCTGCGGAAAAAAACAAACTCTAACCGACCACAGAAACACACAGCGTTTATAGAAACATTAACTGGTTTAACTGCACCACTGAATCGTTTTTTGCAATGCGATTTCGTTTCTTTGTACTACGGGTTTACTTGAACGCGGCTGATCTCTTCACGGTCCCTGTGTCACGTTCAGGGTCCGAGGCTCCGGGGATCTCCGAGGAGCGGGATCTGACCACGGAGACCACCGGCTCCCCCATCATCTTCAACCCGCACACCGCCCTCTCCATAGAGAAACAGCGGCAGAAACTCCCCGTGTTTAAGGTTTCCCACCGCCTCTAGCTACACCTGAACGTTACATGACTGTGCTGGCATTAATAATGTGTGCTATTCTGTTTTTATCCGAGTCATATTTGTTGTTTTGATCTTTATTTACTACAATGTTTCTTGCTGTTTTTGATCTCTATTTATTTACTTATTTTAACTCATGTGCTTATTGATAATTCCTATCCCAGAGTCTTAATTTTATTTTTTATTTTTAACTTGTGCTTTATTCTTTGCTTTCTTATGATGTAGTTCATGTTCTACCCTGATTTCTAAACATTATTCTACTTTCGCCTGTAAAGCGCTTTGGGTCAACTTCCATTGTTTTAAAATGTGCTTTATCAATAAACTGACTTGACTTGTTAATGTTAAATGTCTCCAATCCAGCACAGAAACAACATCTTGTACTTGGTGGAGAGTTACCAGACAGTCATCATAGTAGGTGAGACTGGATGTGGAAAGACAACACAGATACCTCAGGTTGGTACCACTTCATCTAGATTAGGGCTGTCAAGGATACCAATCTGGATGAATTTTCAAATTTCAAGGCTCAAAAATTACACTAAAGATATAAATGGTCAAGGCTGAAGTAGAGTGGACCAGGAAAGTAATACCATTATAGCCTGTAAATGGTCCAGTGGTCCAAGTCCAATTTTTCCTCACTGTTTTAATGTAAAAAAAATAAATCCTGAAATGTCTTATAAAAAATAAGTGGAATTTTGCCTGTTACTAAATATTTTGTACCTTTGCAAGATCCATAACAAAATGCACATGTATGAATGAGGTTGTTATTATGCTTTTATTTTACCAATCAGTGTAAGATTCTGTTGGATGTTTTTTTATACAATAACGCTTTTATATTCCGCACTTTTAGCTTTTTTTTTTTTAGATATTTATTTTATTCAGGGTACTTCTTGAAATTTTTAAACTCCTTTTATATACTAGTTATACTTTTTATGGCACTTAAATTGGATTGCACTTTCCATTTTGTTGTATCTGTACAAGTGACAATAAAGACATTCTATTTTATTCTGTTCTATTGGACTGTATGTGGCCCCTGAACTAAAATGAGTTTGACACCCCTGATCTAGATGTAACATTTTGCTACAGTTTTTAAAAAAAAAAAAAAAGGCAGAACCTCATTGTTATTTTAGAGTCAACCTACTTTGTGAAGGGATACACTCTAACTCAATGTCAGATATGCACTAAATCACAAGGTGCAACAATGCGGCAGTGAACCGCTATCCTTCATGTGGCTTAACTCCCACAGTGGTTTAACACGACCTTGTCTTGAAGCTTAGTTGCCATATTTTTAGCAAGGTATGGGCAGCATCAGCTAGGACTTAATTTATGCAGAAAGTGCTGTTCTGTAACATGCTTTGTACTTCTCTCCCTTTGTATCTACCTGGGCTTTTCATCTGATTTCTTTCAGTACCTGCTGGAGGCTGGCTGGGCGGCGGAGGGGAAGGTGATTGGAGTGACACAGCCTCGACGTGTCGCTGCTATCTCTGTAAGAGCTCTGCTGATGTGCTCAACACTTATCACCCGTTCGCCAATGTCATTTCACTGCCAGAAACACTCAAGGACGGGGTTTGTTTCAGATAACTATATTTACCCCCAGTTTTTGTGATCGTAGGTAGCCAACCGTGTTGCAGAGGAGCGAGGGGCCCTGCTGGGACATGAGGTGGGCTACACCATTCGATTTGATGACTGCTCTGACCCTCACGCTACAAGGATCAAGGTACCCTCCCCTGTCACACCTGTACATACTTTAGAAGAGGTATTCAGATTCTATACTTAAGCAGAAGTACCAGTACAATGAACATAGTTGATAACAAGTAAAAATCTTGGAATAAATCCTAAATTAAATGAGTGTAGCAGCAAATTCAGTAAAAGTAAAGGTTTTTTCCTCTCCGTAATAAAGGTGTCAAATTCATTTTAGTTCAGGGGCCATATTAAGCTAAATTTGATCTGAGGTGAGACAGACCACTAAAATAATAACATAATAATATATAAATAATGTCAACTTCAAACTTTCCTCAATGTTTTAGAGTAAAAAAAGTAAAATTACATGATGAAAATGTTTACATCTACAAACTGTCCTTTCAAACGGTGTGAATAACATGAAGTGAAATTTCTTAAGAAAATTAAGTGCTATTTTAACACTATTATTTCTATGAACATTAGGATTTAGAGATCAAGGGGGATCTATAAACACACAAAACATGTAGTACCAGGCAGAGTATTGTTAAAATTGCACTTACGGCATTACAGGGTGTTCACATTTATTTGGTTCATTTATGTTTTTTTATGAACTGATGGTTTGTTATAGTGTAAATACAGTAAAATTACATGAATATGTTTACATTTACAAAGAGAAAAATGTGGATTTTAGAGTATAAATAAATTATTATTATAGTGTTTTATTGGTCCTGTTTACTTGAGATTGAATTGGTCTGTATGTGGAACCTGAACTAAAATGACTGTTAATATCTTAGTGTAATTTTTGCATTTCACATCTCATTCCAAAGGCTGGATTGGACCCTTTGGCAGGCTGAATTTGACCCCCGGACCACATGTTTGATACCTCTGCTCTATAGTTGTGGAAAAAATCATTAGACCACCCTATGTTTTCTGCAGTTTTTTATTCATTTTAATGCCTGGTACAACTAAAGGTACATTTATTTAGACAAATATAATGATGACAACAAGAATAGAGACATGAGAGTTTAATGTCAGAGCTGATATCTATTCATTTTCCATGGTTTTCTTGATAGTAACAAAAATCACACAAGTTCTTACATCAATAGCTATGATTGTACTGACAAAAACAGTGTTTTTATTCATTCCATGTTTTCTTTTCTGTCTACTTTAGTCACATAATACACACAGGAGTCAGTACTTGGTTGCATAGCCATTGTTTTTGATGACTTTTGATGGTCTAATAATTTTTTCTTCGACTGTATAATGTTATGCTGAGGCTCCGGTGTTAGAGCAACATGAGGTGGAGCTAATTTGACTTTTTTTCTTTGTGTCCACTTTTATTCACTCTAAGGACATTAAATAAATCTGCTCATCATGATTAATGGTAGAGGAAAGAAGAAAAAACAGATACACAAGTCTCTTCTTTTTGGCAGTGTGCATGGTTTGAATGGAATGATATGAGAAGTTTAGAAAACCCACTCTTCAGCTGTCATCTTCTATCCTACTTTGTACATTGTTGACTCCTCTCCCCATGTCCTAATCTCACCCAGAATGCATTTAGAGGAGTCGAGAAGGAAGACGGGAGTTGAATAGCTTGGCGATGTTACGTAGCTGTCGGTTAAATATGACGTGTGGAACAGCTGTATCATCTGTCTGTTATTTTGTTCCAGTCCGCTGCTGTATTTTGTGATCTATGTCCAATGAGCAGATGGGTGCACATGGAAACTTATAATTAACTTTTTAATTCAACTCACAGTGTGGTGTAACATGTCAAGCTGACTCTGCCAGGATGTCATTTTTACAAGGATGCTATTTTTATTCAACACACAAGTCTGATCACACATCTGAACATTTCGAGTGACTAATCCAACTTCTGAATGAGGATAACTTTTTTCCTACATGTCCACCGTGGTTTGACTGAACTGTATGTCACAGGTCTGATTGCAGTAAATGCTTCCACTAAGGATACACTTCAGTCATAGCTCTTGATAAGCCTCCTCTTTGCTCTTGATGCATCCTTACAGACTGCACAGATAAGCCCTATTCACACAACACTAGTCTTACCTGTGAATTTCTGGTATTTTGTATTAATAGCGGAGGACTTGTGCAATCTCAATCCCATGTGAAACTGCCAATGTTTGTAATCTGTAATTAAAAATCATCACCTAATGACTTTTCCTAGTTCAGCAGATAGCATTACTCCTATGCAAATCGACATCTCTTTAATTTGGTGGGATATGCAACAGTTTTTGTTTCCTCCACACATTGATTTTTTGCTTCTTCCTGGTTGAAGATGATGTAGACTGTGCTAATAATGAGAAATTATGCTTTTACTTGTGGTTTTGTTTTAATGCTTTATTTATATATAATTTTTACAGTATACAGAACAAGCAAATAAACAAAAAACAGACCACAACAGTTATAGCGTCTAGGTGCAACCTTTTGACAAATAAAATACAGGCAGATTCAGGACAAATTAGTCAAAAAAGTCAAAATAAGCTTACATAAGTATAAGATTATAGAAGTTCAAGGATTTTTGTGATTAACATAAACATTGCTTTTTTCCCAATTTTTTTTTTTTTTTTTACATTTGTCAGCAGTGAGTTTTAATGAGGTCAGTCTCTCAATGCCATAAATACTTTAAAAAAAAAAGTTTTGTTGTTTGGAAATTCAGGAGACTGGTGATGCAAAATATAGCAAGGATGTTCACTAACAGCAAAGTTACATGTTTCAGAAAAGTGACGTATGTCATGATGATATGGATGACATGCACAACAACTGCTTTAAGGAATAGTTTTTTGTAATTTTATTTTTTTTTTTAGTAGTTATCTGTAAGTAGTGAACCTGCCCTTGATTTCAGTAAATTTAAGTAAAAAACAAGACTTGCTTATCCTGTTCAATTAGGGCACACACATAAGATACAAACATTGGGGGTTAATATCCAAGTCACCAAGGGTCCACAGATTATACCAGTACTGCACAAAATGGGCTTTGGATGGTTTACTGGGTCTCTAGAATCTAAAATGCTGATTTGACAATACACAAATTTTGTAAGACATGAAAATACACAAATATTGGAAACTGGTTTAGTTTTTAACAGTGTAGAGTGCTCAGCATAAATGAATACACCCCTTTGAAAAGTAAGATTTTAATCAATATCTCAATGAATGTAAGCACAATTTAAAAAAAATAAATAAATTTTTGAACAAAACTGAGTTTTATAGAACATTTCCTTAACTGAGATCATGATATGTTGTATAGTGTCCCATAGAAAATGTTGATTCTCAAAAAAAACTAAAGGTTTTGTTACAAATCTGTTGGGATGTACTCATTTATGCTGAGCACTGTATATATTGTAAAAGCTTATAATATTGTCCATTTTGTAACATCTTTTAAGATTCAAGAAGTTAATTTTTATAGCGGTACTTTTGAGTTCCCTTTACAGGGAAAAAAACACAGCTAAAGCTTCCAAATAAATGTAGTGGAGTTAAATGTATAATGTCTGTCTCTGATGTAGGAGAGTAGAGGTTAAATAAAAAGAAATGTGCATTAAATTTAAAGTCCTTGCTTTGGTTGTAATGTAATTCTTTACTTTCCACGCCTGAGTGTTAATGAAAAGCCTGTCTGCTTCAGTTCCTTACAGATGGCATGTTGGTGCGGGAGATGATGGCTGATCCGCTTCTGAAAAAATACAGGTAATTGATAATAAAGTTAACTTGTGAGACTGTTTTTCTTGTCTTACGTTGTTTTCTACATACTTTCTTGTCATTTTCAGTGTGTTGGTGCTAGATGAGGCACATGAGAGAACCCTGTATACAGACATAGCCATTGGTTTATTGAAGAAGGTAAACACATAACTTTTTAAGTACAGCTTTTACAACGCCAGCTGTTGGTTCCATAAAACTGTGACTCCTCCTCCTCCTCGCTCACCCTTCACTTTTTAATCTTTTCCGATTTCCTTGTTTTTTTTTTTGTTTTTCATTAGATTCAGAAGAAGCGGCGAGACCTGCGGCTCATTGTGGCCTCTGCCACTCTGGATGCCAAGGTGATTGCATCATTAAGATGAACAGATATGCTTGAGTAGAGAAAAAAAGCGAAACAAAGACGGATGCAGGAAAAGTTGATGTCAGGTCAGATCACATTGTACTGACATTTGCGATACACAGATGAAAGACAGACGCAATCAGGCCATGACTGTGGCCAGCATCAGGCCAGTCAGCTGAAATGTCATATCAGACATCTAGTGATCTAGTGTGTTGAACAAGGCTTTTATCTACATATGCAAATTATCCAGTTAAACTGCATTAGTAAGCTGCCTACGTTTTTAGTTTTAAGAAATGTCAGATTGGGGGCAACAAGGGTAATTCATGACTTTACCAAACTTTCTTGGCTTTTTATTCGTTCACTGGTTGATAGACTATGAGCTATTGAGAAGGCGCTGGATTCAGTGGCTGTGTTTTCATTGTCTTGTTAGTAATTTTAGTTACCGTAAGTTTATTTTTGCACAGATAAAAGAAAATAGAACCATAAAAAAAGCCAATACAGTTCAGGAAGAGACAAAAAGCCCAAACAGGTCTATCTGAAGCCTCCACCTCAAGAAAAAAAAAAAAAAAAGAAAGACATTTATATAATACAAATAACGTAAAACACATGAGCTTGGTGAGAGAATAATATGCATGGTTTTTAACAATGAAGACAGTTTAATATACGTGCACATATATAAAACAGTGGTGTAAGACAGGGAGTTTGGAGTAATTAAATAATTTTTTAAGCATGATTTAAAAGTTTTTATAGTTAAACAGTTATTTGCCATATAGGAAAAGTTATTCTTAAATTGACACCTTATAGAAAAGTTAAAGAAAATTATCCTCTACTAGTTAGAAGATTTGGAGGATGGGATTTGGACTACTGTCTGTTCAGATTTTTTTCAAAAATTTTATGTATCTTCCTTGGGACAGTGTCTACAAAGTTTGTTCACAGTTTTGAGAAATTCAGATTTTTGAATTTTTGACAAATTTTTGAAATATTAAAAATGTGCCTTTAGTTATAATGTGCCATATTTTGATGACTTATAACATGGAAATGGTTACAGATATTATTATGTTTATTACTGAGCTCTGATAGGATGTCATATATGGACTTTCATTTAAGTAGTAGAGTTATCCTCCATTAAAAGTACTGCCCACTTCTATTGGGAAATTGATCTCCTGCATCAAGACCACAGGACTCTAACATAGCAGCAGAACCTGACAACCTTGCAAATTCAAGTTGTTATTGATTCTTAATAGAACATGCCGCTGATATGTTCTATATAATCATCTACTGATTAATGTGCTTTTCATCATTGTTAAAAGTAAAGTTGTGGCATATGTTCGCACAAACTACATGTAGTTTCATCTTTTTTTTTTTTCCTAACGATATTACTTTTATCTGCAGAAATTCCATGAGTTCTTCAACTTGAATGAAACTACTGATCCCAATAAAGACACATGTGGTATCTTGACCGTGGAAGGACGCACCTTTCCTGTGGATGTTTTCTACACTGTCAGGTACTCACACAGATATAACACAATCAAAACAAGTGTATAAACTGCCTGTTAGATTTTAACTGGGAAGTGTGGGTGTGGTTCTGTCATAGTCCTGTTCCTGACTATGTGAAGGCCACAGTTGAAACGGTTCTAAAGATCCATGAGACAGAGGATGATGGAGACGTTCTGGCTTTTCTTACTGGGCAGGTTTGTGACTTTCACTTTAACTCAGCTACTCTACTTATTAGCTTGGCTTCCACTTTTGAGCATCTGTACATTTGGTCTTCTTTTGCATGTGTTGCTTTAGGAGGAAGTGGAGAAGGTGGTGTCCCTTCTGCAGGACCAGGCCAGGACTTTGTCTCGATATGGAATGAAGAAACATCTGAGAATTTTGCCTATGTATTCTGGCCTACCTTATGCTGAACAGATGAAAATCTTTGAGAGGGCACCGTCTTCTGTGCGTAAGGTAAAAGCCCTTTGGTTTCTTTACATATAGGAAGTGGACATAAACATGAAGCATCTAAAGTAACACAAAACCCTGATTTCATATTTTGTTTTAATAGCAAAAAGCCAGATTTTCAATTGGTTTTGAGCATGTGAACACACAGCCCTTAATGTAAATACTTTACTTATAAAGCGTTGCATACATTGATGTGAGTAAAAACACTGCTGACTTCAAAAAGGATTAAGAAATAGCGTAACTCAATAAATCTAACAAAATCTTATGGTATGTTTCTTTCCAGGTGGTGGTGGCCACTAACATAGCTGAAACCTCCATCACCATAAATGGAATTGTGTTTGTCATTGACTGTGCATTTGTGAAGCTGCGGGCCTATAACCCTCGCACTGCCATTGAATCATTGGTGGTTACTCCCATCTCCAAGGCCTCAGCCAGCCAGAGAGCTGGGAGAGCTGGACGAAACCGACCTGGAAAATGCTTTAGATTATACACAGGTATGTTTGACCTTCAGGGATAAAAGAGCATTGTGTGAGTGTGGGAATGGTGTATTATTAACAGTAGTGGCAAAGTATAGTCTTTTGTTCTTCTCCCTCTACCCTCACTGCTTGATTTATTGTCACTCCTTGCTTTGCTCTGTTTCTTATTGCCTCTGCTGTCTCGAACAGAGGAGGACTTCGAGAAACTGCCTGCCTCTACTGTGCCAGAGATGCAGCGCACCAATTTGGCTCCTGTCATCCTGCAGCTCAAAGCATTAGGCATTGACAACGTGCTACGGTTCAGCTTCCTTTCTGTGAGTAGCTCATTTTGCATCCACAGGATGGCTGCAATGTGTTCACCCACTGTGAAAAGAAATGTTCTTCACATTTTAATTAGTGAGAATAGCCTCTGGCCCATAGGAAGAAAATGCACAGAAACCATGAAATTAATGCAGTCATTGTTTGTGCTTTTAAAGATGTAATGTAATGATCTGTGATGGACCATCACACAGTGGAAACGTACATTGCGGGCAGTTGCAGATGCCTCTGAGCCTAAAGAAGTACCAGGTACTTAATGTGGACACTGTTAGCCTAAGGCAGAGGTCTTCAACAGGGGATCTGCAGAGACACTGCAGGGGGGTCGTGAAATGTTTGGTTGATTAGACGTTTATAATATAAAAAAAAAAAATAAATCCCCATTTTTTTACCCCTTAAATTTAAATGTCTTTAAATATTTATTAACATGAATCCAATATATTGTAGCAGATGGATAAATGGCGGCAGAAAGTTATCTTTGAGTCAGAAATTAACACATCGGCACATGAGCTGTGCACTCAGCATGTGATGAGACCTGCATTGAGCGAAGGTATATTCATAAATCCAGTTCCAGAAAGTAAAAGTCCTGATGTTTTGGTTCTACCTGTTCACTTGAGACAAGTGATTCCACTAATTATCCAATCTACATGGATGAGGACTTGTGCTCATCAAAATGGGCTGGTACAGTGAATGGTTGTAACAAATACATGGCAGGACTTTTACTTTATCAAAATTGGATTTCCCATCTTTGTGTATTGAACTATGTCCAGTTAACTGCATTTAATTTTGTTTTATAGTCATTGTTTTATTTATATATATATATGTATATGTATAAAAAAAAAAAAAAAAAATCGTTCTCTCGCCCACCTGGGCGGTGTCTCCTTCAGACTCGGGTCCTCTACCAGAGGC
>JAPTGZ010000026.1:18610078-18621111 GCA_029814645.1 Fowleria isostigma | reverse complement strand
TGAGACCTCAGCCTCTACTTCCTCCACAGAAGACGTGGCAGTGGGATTGAGGAGGTCCTCGAAGTATTCCTTCCACCGCCCGACAACATTCCCAGTTGAGGTCAGCAGCTTCCCACCTCCACTGAACACAGTATTAGTGTTACACTGCTTTCCCCTCCTGAGGCGCCGGACGGTTTGCCAGAATTTTTTCGAGGCCCACCCATAGTCCCCCTCCATGGCTTCCCCGAACTCCTCCCAAACCCGACTTTTTGCTTCCACAACTGCTTGGGCTGTGACACGCTTGGCCTGCCAGTACCCGTCAGCTGTCTCGGGAGTCCCACAAGCCAACAAGGCTCGATAAGACTCCTTCAGCTTGACGGCATTGTGTAAATGTGGCCATAGACAAATGATGCTTGTAGGCAAGACAAGTTTATCTGTATAGCACTATTCATACCCAGGATAACTCAAAGTGCTTTACAAAGGCATACAAATCACAGAAAACAAGACATTGACATAACGTTAAAATCAAAAAGGGAACAATAACATAAATAAAACATGATTTTAAAAAGCATTTATAGGATTAAATAAACAATAAATATTCATACATTAAATTAAGATTTGAATTAAAATAAAGTAAAACAAGACATTAAAATTTAAAAGTGTATTTAAAAAACAAGATTGAGAATAAAAATGTAGTCATAGAGATGTAGTGGTGTCTAAGATCAGTTACACAGCTTAGGGTTGTGCACTTTGCCAGAGATTTTTTCTTTGTTCTGCTTTTGCTAATTCATCTGAGACCAAATTGTTAGACCTAAGTCCATGTTTACTCCTGATGGACCAGGCCCTTCCTGGATGCTGCTGGTGTACTACATCATGAGTACAATCAGCTGTTACTTCATTGTTCTTTATTGTTTTTGCTCAATACTATTCCTAAACTGCTGCTGTCACAGCTTCTTTTGGAAAGTATTATAGGCTTTATTGTAAAGAATGAATGTACCATCAAAAGTCATCAGAAAAAGGGATATGCAATCAAGTACTGACACCTGTGTGTATCATGTGACTAAAACAGACAGAAAGAAAACATGGAATGTCTAAAAACACTATTTTTATCAGTAAAATGCCATAGATATTGATGTAAGAACTTAGGTGATTTTGGTTATTATAAAAAAAAAAAAAACCACAGAAAATGAATAGATATCAGCCTTAAAAATAAACTCTTTTGAGCTATTTTTGTTGTTATCATTATATTTGTCTAAACAAATATACCTTTAGCTGTACCAGGCATTAAATGAACAAGAAACTGAAGAAAACACAGGGTGGTTTAATAACGTTTTCTGTGACTCAATATTTATAAATGCAATGTAGTTAATCAGACGGATTATTAAATATCTTTTCTTCATACTTTTTCAATGAAATTCAAGTCGCTATACATTTATAAATAACTATTCTATGCATTTTTTTATACTGTTTAGTTTATTTTCAGAGCAAATATTTCAAAAGGTAACTTGCACATCTTCCTTTGTTCTGCTTTTGCAGCCTCCTCCTGCTCAGACCATGGTTCAGGCCTTGGAGTTGCTCTATGCCCTCGGAGGTAGGAAACAAGGCTGGTCCGCAGGGTGGAAATATGTCCTTCAGCTGCAACGCTAGTTTTCATAATTTGGTGTTGGCATGCATCTGCCTTGTTAAGGTGTCCTTGCATCAGATGCAGATTCTCAGCCCCGTTGTCTGTTGGCAGGTCTTGATCATTATGGACGCTTGACTGATCCCATGGGCGTGCGCATGGCTGAGTTTCCTCTCAGCCCCATGTTTGCCAAGATGCTCCTTGAGTCAGGAAACTTTGGCTGCTCCAAAGAGATTGTTACCATAGCAGCTATGATGCAGATTCAGAATATATTTGCCGTACCACCCAATCAGAAGAAAGCTGCTGTAAGTGAAAACAGGCTTTGAAAAGCAGAACATTGTATATTTGTTAGAACTGCTTTGTCAGCATTACAGTTATCCAACTTCTGCTATCTCACCCCACAGGCCCGTGAGCACAGGAAATTTGCTGTTGCTGAGGGAGACCACCTCACCATGCTAAACGTTTATGAAGCATTCATTAAGGTATTGTGTGTGTTTTTATATGTATGTAGCTCCGTCAGTGACCATGAACACAACACTAAAGGCTTGCAAACTCAGCAAACCTCAGAAATAAAGTCCACTTTGTTCAATTTTTCCACAGCATCAGAAGAGTTCGCAGTGGTGTCAGGAACACTTCCTTAATTATAAAGGTTTGCTTCGTGCGGTGACTGTACGAGAGCAGCTGCGGCGTCTCATGAACAAATTTAAGGTGCCAAGGACCTCTAGTGAAGGTACATTTGTGTGTGTATTTAACATAATATACAGTGTTGGGGAGTAACAGATTACATGTAACAGGATTACATATTTAGAATACAAAATATGACTAATTGCATTCCCTTGCATTTACAGTTTTAATACAAAGTAATCAGAATACAGTTACATTTTTAAAAATCAGTGGAATAGTTTTTGTTGTTTTCCCTGCATCTCCCATAATCCCTTGATACAAAATGCGATGCAAATATTCTGATGATTAGTGTTGAGTGCAACTTCTGGGAACGAGTCAGTCCATCAAGTTCAGATCAAGATAATGGAGGCGGAATCAGAGGCGGGGCCAGAGCTGGCAGTTAAGAGCCAGGGCAAGAATAATGCATACCTTTGGAAATACAAGCAGTACTTCACCTTAAAGAGAGATAAGGAAGGAGAACACAATTTCTTTGTTGTTTACACCTCCACGACAGCAATATTACCATGTAGTGGAACATGAAGAATACAAACGTGGGACCTTTTTTTTTTTCTTGTCTATTTTTTATAACCAGACAGAGCACCAATAAGTTTCTTTGGGTTGTGCTAGTACAGGGGTGGCCAACCCTGGTCCTGGAGTGCATGTTTTAGATGTTTCTCTCTTCCAACACACTTGATAGTTATTATCAGTCTTCTGCAGAGCTGGATGATGATAGGCTGATCATTTCAATCAGGTGTATTTGAAGAGGGAAACATCTAAAACATGCAGGACTGTGACTCCAGGACCAGGGTTGGCCACCCCTGTACTAGTACATCACATGTTCATATGTGTTTATGAGGCTTAGACCTAATGCACTCAACCAGCTCTAAAACAGAACACACAAGAATCATTCCATTTACAAACATGGTGTGATTTACTACATTCGTATGGTATTAAAATTTAAGAAAATGTGAAACTAATCCAAGTATTTGGATTATAATACCCAGATTGAGTAATGTAACAGATTACAGTACAGATTACTTTTTTGGGCATATATTCTGTAATTTGTATTGGAATACATTTCAACAGTAACCCTCCCAACACTGATAATATGATATAGGATTTCTCTGTGCTAAGCAGACCCTATAACATTTACTCATCACATTGTTATTTTTTTAATGCAAATTTGGCCATGTTATGGATTTAAAGTCATATTTAACTTCTTTGTTACCTTTTAATTTAAGCTACATTGAAGAATTCATTCATTAATTTCTACACTTGTAAAGGATCAGGGTACATTAAACCCAGACATTCCAGTTCATATCATAATTGTTAAAAGTTTTGTGAAATCCTCAATGAAGTTCATAGGACATGAGCTTTCAGATTTTGCAAATTTACATGAACTTAAGAGACAGTTGGTAGTTTGCCAAGGAATTCCATATCGGGATGAGATGGAATGGAATGAAGTTTTAATGTGACATGTTTGTTGGTGGTTTTTCTTTGCACAGGAGACCCTGATGTGATCTTGAAGTGCATTGTGTCTGGGTTTTTTGCCAATGCAGCCCGCATTCATCATTCTGGTTCATACAGGTGAGGTACAGGCTACATGACCAATCTCAACAAACATGAAGGATTCTGTTTTATTTATTATATCTGTTTTAATCAGACAATTTAGGTCACACATCACCCTCTCTTGTTTTTGTTTTTTTTCCAGAACTTTACGCGATGATCGTGAGCTTCACATCCATCCCAACTCTGTGCTGTTTGGAGAGAAGCCTCCAAAATGGTCAGTCAAATTAATAATTTTTTTTTATAAGTTTATAGTTTTTTTTTTTTTTTTACAAGGCTTATACAGGTACTTGAAATCCTTGAAAATGCTAGAATTTCAATGTTGGGTTTCCAAGGTCTAAAAAGAGCTTGAATTTCAGTTTTAATGCTTGAAAGTGCTTGCAAAGATACTTACAGAGAGGTGATACATTTTGAAAAATAAAACTTAATGTCAAAAAAGAAAATTAGCGGGTGCTCTCAGGTCAACTCCAGGTACATTTTTATTTTAAATTTTGTCTTGGTGTCTGAAAAATGCCAAGTGGTTTCCCTTTTTTAATGTATAAAACATTGTGTTCTCTTTAAATTTCTAAACCTTTTACTCTTATGAAACATAGTGGTAGATGTTTATAGCATAATACAATGTAAATCATTGTGATAAAAAGTGAAAACAATAATCATGTTTATATGTATTCCTGTAGATAGGTATTTTTTTAAGATGTGTACTGGGAAAATTTGAAAATGACCCTTAAAAGTGCTTGAATTTGACATTGACAAATGTGTATGAACCCTTTTTTTATTTTAATGTATGTCCAAATTGACTCTTAACTTGACTTACCTTGTGTCTCCAGGGTTGTATTTAATGAAGTGGTGCAAACAACAAAGTACTACATGCGTGATGTGACTGCTGTGGAGTCGTCCTGGCTGGTTGAGTTGGCTCCTCACTTTTACAAACAGGCCAAGGTAGGCTAAGAAAGTGGTTTTGTACTTAAGTCTCTAATCCTTTGGGTTTAATGCTGGGAATTCCTCAACTTATATTCACCTCTCTGTAGTGAAAACAAATCAACGACAGGCCTCTGCCTTTAAAAATTTTTCATGTCCAGAGATCTTGGAATATTGGGTGTTTGTGCAGTTGCTCATTGTTGTGTTTAACTGTTAAAGCTGCATGACTTTCATCACCAATTTTTCATCAGATCTGTAAAACCCGAGTCACAGACTAAGTATCACAAATCTATAAGTCTTTCTGTGATTACACACCTTAATATCTTCCCTCACGGTGAACGGCTTTGAAGTTTACTCCACACAAACAAATTTGCGTGTTTACAGAGCTGGTAGGTCACTCAGGCATTTCCGGAAATTTCTCCCACACAACCGCAGTAACAGCAGCAAAAAACGCCGTCAAGCAAAAGCCAGCAGGTTCTCTCTCTGTGGAGTTACACTTCCCACAATGCAATGCCATGACAAATTTCCAGAAATGCTCAAGTCATCTGCTGCTTATATTTGTAAAAACGCAGATTTATTCGTGGTGGAGTATACCTCAAAGTTGTTGAGATTGAGAGTAAGGTGCAAAATCACAGAAAGACTTATGGATTTGCGATACTTAGTCTATGACTCGGGTTTTATATATTTGATGAAAAATGGATGATGAAAGTTATGTGCAGCTTTAATTCAGCTACAATAATTTGTAGGATCTTGTTATTATCTAGAAATGTAATGTCTTTTCGGTCGCATTTCTGTTTATCTGACTGTTAAAAATGAGAATTTACAAAGGATCAACCCAATAACTTACATGTAAGGTACTTTTTATTTTTATTGACTTCTTTTCCTGTCTGTTTTTTCTGTTTCAGCATGGTTCACTGGCCAGTAAGAGATCCCGGGTGCTGTAATTCATTTCACCATACGACGGGACCACCTGTAGGAGAGTACCCCTGTCAAACTGTGTCCATTTCATTGTATATAAAGATGTAATATATATTTATTGTTCATGTCCACATGCTCAACCCTTCCACACCTTGTGGCCATGCTGAAATGGATCCGTATGGTCGATATTTCATGTTATATATATGTGATTTGCTTCATTTGAAAGCACTTGAAATGTTTATATTTGATCTGTTGAGTTTTTAATCCGTGTCTTGGTGCAAGTAGAGGTGAATTAGGAGTGAGTACATGGTCCTGAATTTGGGATGAGTCTAGGCTGTGCCTGACTTGAATCCGTTTAGGCATGGTCGCATACTTGGTGACCCTTCATACGTGTACATAGGCAGAGAAGGCTCAGGTCCAGGGAGGGACGTCTGTACCTGGTACTTAGCTTCATTATTTTTCTAATTGCTGAATTTTTTCCTTGTTGCATGATGAATAATGGAAGACACTGGAATGTGAGGATGTTTCAGGTTGAGAGATTTAATTTTTTTAGGTTATTTTCCCAAAGACTGAGTGCCTTTATGTTTGATATTGGTTATATTGGCTTCCAATTTATTTTTATTTTCTTGATATTTCTGTACCTTTTTAAGAATACGTGGTACATCATTTCAATAACTTCCTGCATTTGGGAGTAATACATATTTATTTCAGTCATTTTCTGATCTTCATCTACATCTAATAACTGTACTGTGAAAAGACTACTTTACTTTCGGACCATTGTTTCCACTTTATTGCCACTGAACTACAGTCTAGCTCAGACATAATGGCCTTGTCACCATTTTGTGCCAATTTTTTCAATCAGCCTAATTCACATTTCACATTAAAAAGTGGAATGTGCGAATACACTCAAGCACTGTAAATGAAAAGCTGTGAAATCAAACCTAGAGATGAAGTGCCATTTGTTCTGTGATGACATAAAGTGCATTCAGACAAGCCTCAAAAAAAAAAAGAAAAGAAAAAGACAAAAAAAAGCGGTAGCATTTATCTCTTTCAGCCAGCTCTTTGGCTCTTATAATTGCCTTTTCTCCCATGTCTCTGTTTTGAAAAAGGCCTTATTACATTTTGTTTCACTTCATCTATCAGGTGCCCAGTAAAATTGTCCAGTTCTGATTGATTGTAGGAATTCTACACTTCTGATTTTATCTTTATTTACACTTTGCACTTGGTTTTTCCTTCAGAGGTATTCAGCACTGAAAGAATCGGCAAGCAGTATATTTAAGGTTTGTCATCTTACTCCACTGGGATGTGCTTTAAAACCAGTTAGGTCGCCAGATTTTACTTGCGCCTGCATGTTTTTGCGTAGAACATGTTCTTTCAGTAACTACTAGGTAGATTAAATGAAACTGTACTTAACAGAACAACACACCATACAGTAGAGAGATAAACCAACTCAGATTAGATGAAGACTAAATAAAGTACCACTGCATGTTAAAAGGTACTTTAATAGAGATCTATACTTCTATACTAGGACATCTCATAGACTTACTACAAACAAAAACACTTGACTTGTTTAATCTCATTTGTGCTGATACTCCGAGTATGTATGCAGCCAAAGCAGTTATCTGTAGACCTGTGTAATTGCTCACCCCTAAGATAAAATCTCTCACCTGCCATCTTCTCCTACATGCTCAAATAAAGCCTTATTGTCATGCACTGACTGTTCACTTTTGATTTCTTTATGCATTAGTCTCTGAATTACTGTGTACTTCATGCATTTCTCACTTTTGCCAGGAGGTGTCACTGCTGCACCACAAACAATATCTTAAATGGCTCCAAACATCAGTCTTGAATGTGTTCAGTCCTGCTGGGATTTAGATGTTTTGGTTCATCATAAATGAAGATAATATACAGGTTGTTAATCAGAGCTATTAATAAGAAGAGGAAAACTACAGTGATCTTGAGAGAAGATTATGAAACATGTCAAACTTGCTATTTTTTCATATTTGTTCCTTTGTTTTGAAAAGTTACATATATGTGTGTGTATAATTTTGAAGGAAGTCACCTTTTGTGAAAATATACTCAAGTCACTGATTGCATGAATAATTCAGGATGTAAAAATTATAAAGTTGTGTGCAACTAGATGGAAAAGCATTCATGCACCAACATGTTCATATTTATGAGCATGGATACACGGAGAGTCAATAAAACAAGCAACCAGTGAGTCAAAATTAAATTGACGGGCTGAATGTGAAAAAGAAGCTGTGATTCCTGATGCTGTAAAGATTGCACACAACTGTAACTTTTCCCCCTTTAAAATTAGTGCCAAGAAAAAGTTTGATCAATCTGAGTTGTTTGATGAATGACGTTCTTCAAGAAGCATCAACATACAATAAATATAAGTTCATAGCAAATGGTTTCTTTATTCCTACAGTTAAGACATAAAGGATGGAACAAACTATGTATTTAACCACAAAATATACAACAAAGAAACTATTAAAAAGACTTAAAAAAAAAAACAAAACTATTTTTTTCACACACATAAAATTCTATACTTCAAGATGAACTTAAGGCCGACAGCTTTGATAAGACACAGAAATGAGAATTGGAATGAAGGGAATTGAAGTGAATGTAGATGTAGATTTGCTTTTGGAAGCATTTTGATTTATACCTGGAATATTACCAGATAAATTAAGATGTAACAATCAGACAATAGTATGGAGAATCCTTTTTAATTCATCACTAGGAAAATGATCAGTCAGATGAGGGAGGAAGTAAGAAGGAAAGGTTAAATACAAGATTACAACAAAAAAAGATATGTTTATGACAGTATATGCCTCACTTATCCTATATTTTTGGACTATTTATTTATTTATTTATTTATTTATGTCAAACAATAAATGAGTTGTTTTTTTTTGTCCTGAGTTCAGTATGAATGGTGTATGTTTATCATTCTTTGCGTGTATAGTACTGTGCAGATGTCTTGGGCCACCTTTAGTTTTTGTTTATTTCTCACTCTCTTCAGATACAAGAAAAAAACAGGAAATATGTGCAAAGTCTTAAAAGACACACACAAAATTTTTTTTTACAAAATGGGTCCCTAAAGGTTTAAGTTTCTATTTAGTGTGACCCCCTGACCCCATGACAAGAAGTGGCAAAGCAGTTAGAAACATCCAACATGTTGAATTAATGCAATAAACAAAATATAGTCTGAACAAAGGGGTGAAAGACATGCTAAGTACAAAGGAAGGTCACACTAAATCTTTTTTTTTTCCCTGAAACTTTTGTTTTTACTGCTGTACATACTTCACATATATCCAGATTGCATCTTAATACAGAGAAATGCATATGCGTAGTCATTAGAACTTGAGTTAACCAACAAACTTAAGGCCAGAGAGTTTTGCACAGTGATGTACTATGTTTTTTAATTTCTCAAAAATAGAAAAGAAGATTATTTATAGATCTATTTATAGATATAAGCCACCAACCCTTGCAAACTAGACCTATTCATTCATATCAAATAAATTATGAACACAGGAGTTGTTTGCAAGCATTTTACTCTTAAAATCTTTTATGTGCCCTAAAAAACAAACGTGTGATGATTTTACAGAATCTGATCAGTGACATCCAGCAGAAGCTTAGGGATTGAAAATTACATTTAGGAAATATATGGCATGAAATGAGGTTGTTATTATGCTAATGTTGTAAACTATTGATTGATTAATAAGATAAGATGGGTTAAGATAGGTATGTTTGATTTACAATAAATACACAATAAAATACACAACATATGCAAAGTAAAAATATGTAGAATAAAATATACTGTACGTGCAGGAAAAAAAACATTTGCATTTAATTTGTCTTGTGCAAACAAAACAAAACAAAACAAAACAAAACAAAACAAAAACCACTGGAATCAATAAAAATGCTGGATTTAACAAGCCTTTTTTTTTTTTCTTTGTTTTGACCTAGGCAGATTAAAAAAAAATAAAAATAAATTGTGAAAGTGTTGAGGTCACCGGGTCACCAACAGGTTGATGCCAAGTGTCTCATTAGCCTTCAACTGCGACAGTTCACCTGCATATGGATTCAAATTCAAATTTTTAGATTAAGCTTCACTTCAGTGACCAACAAGGACCTAAAACATTATTTAATCCACATGCAAATGTGGGTAGGAATGTCTAGAAGGTACGTATCCTCACAATATATTGAATTATAAGGTCATGTGTTAGCTATCTCACATGTAAAAGTAGCTAAAAGTTAACTTGTGCTAAATACCTGTTAGCATCATTACAGGGTTAAGATAGCGACATTAGAAATGACATTACGACTTTCAAATGTGCAGTTTGTGTTTGTTAAAGTATTGAACTTAATAATGTTTACTTGTACTAATAAATGTATTGTGCAAAAAGCAAAACAAAAAATGGTTCAGATAACTTTTTCAACACGGCAGCTATAACAATTTGGTGACATACAGTGCTCAGCATAAATGAGTCCACCCCTATGAAAAGTAAGATTTAATATTAATATCTCAATGAACAGAAGCAGTTTCAAAAGAAAATTGGACGAAACGAGTTTGTAGAATATTTTCCTAACTGAGAACATGATACATAGTATAGTATCCCATAAAAAATGGTGATTCTCAAAGAAAACTAAAGGGTTTTTGACAAATCTGTTGGGGTGTACTCATTTATGCTGAGCACTCTGATATAGGTAAGTTCTAAAAAATAATAACTTACGGGGGTAATGAAGCTGAAGTGTAAATGTAAAATGAGTTCAGAGCATTAATAACTGTCTTCTGTTGAATTTAAAGCATGTGAAGTTATGCAGAAACCTCTAGTTTAGTTTAATAGTTTATTTCGAGCTAATGGACTCTACCTACAATGCTAATTACATATACAAGTACAATACTCAATACTGTTCATATACATCTCATTATGTGTCCACAGACAGATTGCTGAAAAAACACCACATACACAAAATTTATATGAGGAAGTATGCATAGAGAATTATACATAGATAATACGCATGTAGAATTAGACATTGCAAATATACATAGAAAATATACATATGGAATTATACGTCAGGAACTATACATGGAGAATCTGCATATAGAATTATGCTTAGAGAAGTATACATGGAGAATGTGCATATGGAACTATACGTATTAAAATAGAGATGTGAAGAAATGGAGAATCAGCATATAGGAATACATAGAAAATTGCATGTACAATATACATAGAGAATATACATAGCAAAATACACATAGGCAAAAAAAAAAATTCCAAACATTTACACACACACACACACACACACACACACACACACACACACACACACACACACACACACACACACAAAAACAAAAATA
>JAPTGZ010000026.1:18582223-18597353 GCA_029814645.1 Fowleria isostigma | reverse complement strand
TGATTGATTGATTGATTGATTGATTGATTGATTGATTATATTGTTTGTCATGCAAAAAAAGTGCTCAAACATCATGGGTTTCAAAAGAACAAATTGATAAATCATGTAAAAAATAAATGAATAAATCAATAAATCAAATAGGGGTCAAACATTTCATCTTAGGCCATTACATCATTTTACAGCTTGGTCTTACACAAAATATATTCTGTCATCCCTTCCAGCTTTGGCAAATAAAATTTACAACCAAAATGGGTCCATTACTGAAAAGAAATAAACAAAAATGGAGGACATTTGCATTGTACATTACGTAAATTGTTTTGTTGATGGTAAAACAGTAAGAAGTGACCAGTAACATGCGACATAATTTGTGCAGTTCTGTAAATTACTATCCACCTACTGTTAGTGACAGATTTTTTTGGTGAAGAACGCCTGTAGGATTCAGGGGCCATTATAATATAACTTCCTGCAAGTATTTTTTTTTTTTCTTTTAATTGTTCTTCTGGAAGAAATCAGCACACTGGACAGAATAAAAAATGGAAAAAAAAGACTTGTACAATGTGGTGATATTTACCATGAGTAAATTGTAAAACCTGGTGTCTGCATTTACAGATTGTTCTGGCAGAAGGCTATAGTGGTGAATAATGGACAAACCATGATGTCAGGGTGAAAATCTTTGACCTTCTAATTCTAAAATGGTCCTTAAAAACATGTATGAATGCATCTACAAAATTAATCTCATTTTCAGTTTTAACAGTTTAACATCTAAATCTGCTTATCTCTATGGCTGAGGGCGATGTTTCAGAATATATGCACATAGTAAAATTATCTTTTCTGATTACACAATATGCTCTATTATCACATCTGAAAAGAAAATATCCATTCCAAGGAGTCATACATGAAAATAAATGAGAGGTAATTTATAAATTAGGAGCTCATTTTCTGTGATTGTCACTCTAAAATGTATTTGTTTATTCTATTACAAAAAAGAAGTGAGGAACATTCACACTTCTGCACACCTTGTTCATCACCTTGTCATCATCATTGTTAAAAAATAATCTGATTCAAAAAGTCAAAGCCAACCTTTTCCCACTTCTGCATTCACAAAGGTGTTAAAGTTCTGTTTGAGCTAACAAGCACTTTGTTTTATGAGGCCCTTATTCATCCAATGATATAATGAGTGGAAAATGTGTAAAATTAAATGGTATGAGCATAGTGAATTTTTGGTGCATTTTGTACAAGTTCCTCCTTCTCTGGGAGCCTTTTTTTCTCCCATGTTTCTTGGCAGTTTTGTGAAACGTGCCCAAGCCACCTGCGTCCCTTTTCCACCTGGGGTCCTTATTAGACCAAAGCAGCGGTTTCCAGAGCTGCACAGGCAGGAAAGAGCAGCAGAAGGGCAGGAACCACTAACTCTGTATTGATTTTACACAGTTTTTTATCTGCCCCCCTTTGCTCTTTCCCCAAGTCTTTTTAAGTAAATAAACACCAGATTTGTCATGTTTGTCCAGAGAGAGGAGGGGGTCGATTGAAGAAGGGTGCGGGGCGGAGAAAGGCCAGTTCCAGGCCTCCAGGTGGGTCAGCCATGATTCATTCTGCCATCTCATGGATGGAGGGATTTGGGTAGGATTGTTGAAGGGTGCCTGTGGAGCCTCTCTCTGACCTCCCTCGCTCCTGTCCCTCCCCTAACGCTCCTGAGCAGCCCCGGTCCTAAATCACCAGCTGTCAGTGTGTTGGCAGAACAATGGTGCAGGGTCTTCTGCTCCATCTCAGGCTCCAGCCGACTGGACATGGTTTCCTCCATCGTTAGTGTGAGCCCGTACCCTCTCTGGTCCTTCCTGGCCCCAGAGTCCCATGGGGCCCAAAGGAGGCACAGGGTTAGGCTGAGCCTGACGATCTCATAAGAACTGGTGGTATGGGGGCAGGGAAGAAAAAGGGGCTTGGGTGGATGTTATATATATTCGTATTGTATCTTCATTTTTTTTTTCTATGCAAATATTTTTTCAGATGTGGAATTTAGGTTGTAATACTACTTTTTCTGAATTGCTAAAACAGTGAACCTCTGAACTAGGGGTGTAACGTATGAAAAAATTTTGGTTCAGTACGTTTTCAGTACAGGGGTCTTCAGTTTGATATGTTTTTGGTCCAGTGAAAGAGAACAGTGAAGGGGGATGGGGTATACAGGGTTCTGTAACTACCGAACAGCGAAAGTGAAACTTACCATGCTTCAAATCTTTGACCTGGCTTCTGTGCTTCTGTTGTCATGTTTACACCCTGCCCATCTTATTGGCGCCCCAGCCTCAGAATGAAGTGTTTGGGTTTTTTTTGCAGTGGAGCTGAGAATTCAGCAGTGGCTCTGTGGGTTTCGCTTGCAGCCACCCCACTTCGTAAGTTTTGCATTGCTCACATATGTCCAGTACACCTCTGTATTGTATCAAAGGCCCTAAACCACAACGGTTTGATACAAGTGAGTGCATCTTTACTGTGAACTAACTAAATTCAATTATCAGGACATTCACTTTGTTGACACAAGCTTACGCTGATTTGCATGGACACAGTTTTCAATTGTGAGGCACACTTTTTGCAAAACTCTACATACATTGTATTGTATCTTTCTAAACACATTCCTCAATGAAACATGTGAGCTGCAAAATGTTGAATGCATTTTTATTTACTATCAGACATGATGATTTAAGATTGAACATGCTTGTTTGAAGTTATGTGAATAAACCAAATGTAAAAGTTGGATCTGAGACATTGAAAAGTTTTTCCTTCTTGGCCTGCCCAGGGAAAATGTTGAATGTGGGTAAAGTCCTCTGGATGAAGCCATGATGCTGAGGAAAGGAACACAGAAGGTACCACATTTGTGGATTTTTTTTGCCTTTTTGAAATGCTAAATATTTTTTACAGTAGATATTAAACATTATTTTCTGCATGTGTTGGATACAGTGTTTTCCATTTTGTTGTGTAGTGTATAATGACTGCTCTGTAGAATCTGCATACTACAGTTTCTAAAAGCAACCATAAAGCGAATTACTATAAAATATTAAAAAATGTTGCATATCAAAATTTGAACTGATGACAGATTCCTTCTACCTCAGTATCATGTCTTTGTGTCTGGACAGAGGATTTCCACTGTGGAACATTGGCCAGTTATGCTCCTGATGATCCTTCCTCTCTTCACTAGATTGACAAAGAAAGGATTTGTTTTTTTCATGGAATCCTGTTCAGACAGTCTCAATATACAGTAACAGAAGGCTGGTATGGATTTGTACTGCAAGCATCAGCACATAAAAGTGTATGTGTGTACATTTACTTGCACATACTGGAATCGGAACTCTTTTTCCCCAGGTTGTGTTCAAAGGGTACCCGATACACTTGCTTCATGTGAATCCTGTTGCCATTGAAGACATGGTTAGTGATTGAAAAGCTGCTTTTTTTTCTTTGTTGTATTTGTGCATTAGTTGTGTTTTTATTAGAAACAAGCGTGTTCAGTTGGAGTTGTGGTGTCTAACTGTTGACAGCTGCTAAATTCGCATTTAACTTTTGCAGCCTGTGTTCACCATTTTACAGCTCATGTGCATCAGTGACAAATGTGTTTTAGAGAGTGAGAATGTGTGTACAGCTTTGAAAAAGCGGGTTACAAGTTTGCAAATTGGGTTGTGTAAATCAGCTTAAGGTTGTGCCTAAAGAGTGATTGATTTGATAAATGGGTTTATGCTACTGAATAATGAGTTCAGAGAATGGGGTTTTTGTTTTAGCAACTTAGAAAAACTGTAAATCACCCACCTGTGTTTGTCTAGTCACCCCCCACCAACCAATGACAGTATATGAAGGATAAGAAAGCAAGCTGGTACAGTCATGATCTCTGAACAGGCAGCAGTCTTGTCCAAAACATGTGTGAAAGGCTGCATGTCTTACTCTGTTCACTTACTGTACATTCTGATGTAGTGTCTTGGTCAGTAGCCCATTTCATTTCAGACTGTATTGAATGCAGATGTATCAGTGTTCCTGATGGTTGCTATTTCTGACTCCGAAAACTTATAAACTGCAATGCAATGACAACTGACACTGTTATAGTATAGTTTAATGTTTATTTTATGAAATGCAACATTTATAGACAGATTGAGTACCAATTATGCTATTACTTACATCCATCCATAAGTAAAATCTGTATTATTAGATTCTTATTTCAGTCACTGGTCCTCCTCTTTAAACTCTCTCCCCTTTGCCTCAGACTTCCCGATTTGCCCTCCTCCTCCTTTTACTGTTTAAAGTCAAGAGTCTCAGGTCAATCTATCAAATCTCCTAACTCAGGGTCGATCAATATGTCAGCAGTCCAACACTCCCTCAGCAGTTATGATGATGTTCGTGGTGCTGCACCTGCCTTGGCTGCTGTTACTGCCGCTACAGCGCGCTGAGCAGGGGATCGAACCCAGCCTGTCAGGGGGCCTGACGGAAAGCATGAATCACTATTACTGGAGCTGCTGTTTGCTCCCCAATGCTCGGCAGACATGTGCAAACTCTGATGCACCATAAGTAGTGTGCAGCCCCCCGCCCCCTCACCCCAACACAAACACACAAACGCCCACACACAACTCTGTATATACAACACACACAAGCATTGAGGTGAATACACCACCCAACAGTTCACACACACACTCACACACATACACGCGCGCCTAAATGTACACACTTATCACTCAATTTGGTGTGAGTTGGTATTTGACCCATTAGCTCCTGGAATCTGATCCAGCCTTCCCACCTCCTCTGGACTTGTTAGCCCGCTCTGAGCTCAGTTCAGCGGGCTTGGAAGGGCTCCGGTTACCCGTCTAATCTCATTGCAACTCTTTAGCCACGGCTAGCGGATGCCTGCATGTCCGACAAACAGCCCACACGCTAATAGCACCGCGCTGTGTATTTATGGTCTGCGTGTGTGTCCGCGTGCGTGCACAAAACAATACTTATATGGATTGTTACTGAATATTGAGCAGAGGCCTAGGGAATGTTCTGTAGGAAAAAATGGTTTGTGTGTGTGCGCAAGCAGCGTGTTTGCGTGTAGAAATAATATTCTAGTTTACAGGATGCAATTTCCCCTTAATATGCCCATCCTAATGTAATTTGGCGTCTATGGAGTGTCTGTACGCTGGGCCGGGCTGGTGTGTGTTTCTGCTGACTGCTCCTGTTTTGTGTTTATATGGATGAGTGGCTCACTGGGAGAGCATTATGCATCCTTTTCAGCATTTAAAGATTATGTGCACGGTGGCGGCAGAAGCATTAGACAAACAAGGAAATATGTCTTTGATTAAAATATCTTTTATCTCTTTATTGATTAAAAGGCTTAGTTTGGTAATAGAATGTCTCTGCCCCTCCCCTCCTGACTTTCCTGTGCTTTTTATTTTTTCATTTCCCCTCTATAGCTAATGCTAAAAGGAGTGTATTTTAATAACTTATATTCTGAGCATAAATTACATTATGTAAACAGAATATTCACAAACAAGCACTTTATTTAAACAGCTGTACTATTGAGTTGCATTGTAAATGTTTAGTTAGTTAAGTTTTTACGAAGCCTCTTATTTTTATGTGCGTCTCTGATTTTCCTACAGAGGCCAAGGTATTCAGCTATTTACTATTCATTTCTCAACTTATTTAACCAATAGATTTTTAAATTTGTTATGTCGTGTTCTTTCAAGCTATTTGGATAAATTCATTTGCCTTCTCAAATTTTATATACCTTATTCATGTTTGGAAAGAAGAATGAATGTTGTTTATTTCTCACTGCATTCAGTTGCCAGTGTTATTAATCAACAAAAATAAAATGCCCCGTAACTCCTGCTGAAACGATTTGTTAATTTGTCGTTTTTGGAGCAACAGGGAAATAAATGATTATGCGCTACAGTTTAAAGATGTTTTTAACTTAATTAAATTAGTTTCCCAGTCTACCTATGCTGCTTATAACTGGAAAACTGTCATAGTTGTTGCCCTTCGTTTTTTGTTTTATTTTTAGTGTTGATAAGGGCTGTGCGATATTCTCAGAACTTGCGATATACGATATGGGTGTACAGCAATAACTTGCAATTATGATAATATTGCAATATTTCTCATTCACCGAAAGAAATACCAATTTCATCCGATAAGAAAAATGTTCCTTAACAATGTTAAAATGAGGGAGTTGTTTGTATGCTGACCCAATTATTTATAATTTAAGAGTAAATACTGTATTACTACAATCAGTTACACAATTCTGGTACAACCTGGTGATGCTGTTACCATAGAGCTTCAGACACAAACAGTCAAAATATTGGTCATTTTATTTACTTATAACAATGTGTAAATGACATGGATGTATTTCATAATAACTAAAAGTGCCAGAATAACTATGTAAGAGCTTTAACAAAACAATATTCTATCGCTTGCCTGGTTTGGTAAAGATATAGGTACATATAAAAATAAAATCTATAAATATAAGTGTAAAGTCCATATCCAAACTTGTGCTCGGAAAATATTCACATCTTTTCAACATTAACAAGTAAACGTGCCATATTGCATCCTCTGTTATCACAATATCGATATTTTTACGATACATTGTGCAGTTTTACTGGTTCTGGTGTCATCATTTCAATGGGTGCTTTTTGTTTGACATGATAATCATTAAAGTGAGAGCTGCTGTCACAAAACACATTACAAAGACATGAACCTCTTAGAAAAAGAATGTTTTTATTCTTTACTTAGTCATTAGATTGTCCTTTTTCCATCCTGTAAGTGGAAAACATTTAGTCTTTTTGAACCTCCACTTCCCCTGAGGGTGGGATAGAGCTGCACGAGTGACAGAGGGCTGACAGACACATTGACACAGAGACACTGCGAGTCTCCCCTACAATGGTTTGATATTCTCTGGTGGCTTTGAGACGTTGGGGTCAAGCCCTGTCTGTCCCTCATTAGTCAGGTCAGGAGACAGGCTAGGTGCGAGGCCGGATCATGTCCTTTAGTCAGAGCATGCTTATCTGTGTCTGCATGAGCACCACGCTGTCAAGTCTTTTTTTCTTTATACTGATGACAAAGAGCAACAGAGGAGGAAGAGTAAGTGTTCTTGTGTTGGTGTGTGTCTTGTGTGCTTGATGGGGAGCGACTGAGCTGAGGCTGAATGAGAACAGATGGAGATGTGCTCTTTAATTAACCCTGCAGAATCACAGGGCTGAAAACAGGCCTCGGCCCGTGAATAACATCCAGCACATCCAGGGTGTGTGTAAGGTGCAATGTTAGTGTATATGACTAGTGTGTGTGTGTACGGAGTCTGCTGTGGAGTAGCCGGAGCATCGACCCGTTCCCCCATCCCCCTTCCCTAGAGCGGGGCGTTTTATTTCTCATTAGCGGGCAGCAAACTGCTGGGGGATGAAATTTGCTAACAGGAATTAAAAGTGCATTAACACATCTGAGAGATTCATTTCTGCTAATAGTTTTATTAGTGCTCTGACCTTTCAGTTCATTAGAGGACTGCAGGAGGAGGGAGGGGTTGAGAAAAGGGTGGGTAAGGGGGTCTTAGGGCTCACTGTACTCTGGCAGACCTTTTGAAGGTAGACGCAGTCACATAATGTTCACAGTGGCATCAAATGGCTCAATTTTTGATGCGTCATCTCTGATTGTTTATTCAAAGACAGGAAAGTCGTCAACTTCTTCAAAGTCATGCCCTCAATTTTTCTTTTTTTTTTTTTTATCTTCAAACTTTACCAAAATAAAAAAAAGTGCCAGCCACATCTTTCTGCAACTGCTAAAGCACGACTTTTAAGACACTACCCTGTCTCAGTGGCCTGCTGCTCACCTCCCTCTACTCAATTACCAGAATTTATAACACAATGTTTTTCAGGTCTGTTAGCGCTTGAGTGTATCACTTATCCAGCCAGTTAATTGTTTATGAACTGCGCCCTCCCCCCCCCTCTTTAATGAAGTGAGAGAACCAAGAAAAAGTGCACCGAGTGTGACAAGAATGGCATCCGTAGAAGGGGAATAAGTCAGAATAGTGAACGGTGGTTTAAATGTGGAGTCGTCCTATCAAGTCCTGCAGTTGCCAGAAGTGTCCCTCCTAGATGCCACAGATAGGCAGCCAGAGAGTCTTTGGATTTACCTTACAAGGGAGGGCAACTAAAAGGGAATTAATGTTGTTTTCTTTCTGTTTTATTGGAAAGCAAGTGAGGCAAGTTACAGTGCAATTTGCTTTCCCCTGTTCCCTATAATTAGCACCTTACAGAAATGAAATAACATTGACGAGAAGGTCAATAATCCTGATCTATAGTGAAATTAATCCTGCTATCGACACAACAAGCAAACAATACAATTAAGAGCAGAGGGAGGAGAGAGCGGAAAAAAGAAAATAGAAGGAGAGGAGCAGGACTGAGGAATAGGATGTGTTTTATCTCCTGGGTTCACTGTGCAGAAATCCTATGAAGGTTTCTAATTAATTCATCTATTGTTAATGAAGGCAAAGCGAGGAACCAGGGATTATACATGAGGAGAGGAAGGAACACAATTAGAGATACCAGGCTAATGATTGCTTTTTAAACTTGCTCTTGTTTCTGCCTTGTACTTAGTTGACTTGCTGGAGTACATTTATTGGCCTTTTCAGAGTGAGCTTACCCTCTCTGACCGTGCCGTCACTCAGGAATACATTGAGAAAAGTGTTTAAGTTTAATTTTAAATAACTTGTAAACTTTGACGTTCAGCTGTTGCTCTGTAGACTGTTGTTGAAGTAGAATTCTCACTTTTTGGTAAATGAACTTCTCTTCTATCCTCAGAGGATCAAATCTGTCCTGAATCTCTACTTTCGGGTGAGTTTTTTTAGTTAGTGCATAAGTAGTTTTATTTCTGTTTTGAAAAGTTGACTGGTTTGAGTGTTGGTTTTAGGTATTATAAAAAAGAAGAAACTCTTGATTAATAGATGCTGAAAAGGTTAAAATGAAAGAATTTTTTTTACATAAAATTTGACATAAAATTAAGTTGCCTAAAATTTTATTGATTTAAGGACCATTGAATGATAATAATAATGATAATGGATTAGATTTGTATATATATTCTTTTCATAGCACCCAAAATGAACAAGTGTCTTACCGTGCAAAGCATTTAAAAAAAAAAAAAAAACATTAACATTGCTTAACCCACTGCAGAACTTGGTAGTTTGCACCCCACAGTTAAACTTTAAAAAAGGTTTAAAAAGATTAAAAGATCATTTTTACCAGCAATTCTTTTTCTTGTACTCATTACTGCAGTTTTCTAACCTACATTTTTGCTTTTGTTTTGGCTGGATTGATTATTCTTCTATCTAAGATAATAGTTTTTCAAGGCTTCAAGGAACTTTATTTGTCATACCCGCACACATTTACACATACGATGGCATGAAATTTGGCACCTGAGGTCCCAGATTTGACCCAACAGATTCCCTGCTGGTTTAACTTTTACTTAATCTCAGTTTTTCATCAGCAAAATACTTCGAACCATCAGACAAGCCCTTTGATTGCACATTGTATATTGCCAACTTATGAGGACTAATTTTGTCCAAGTATGCATTCACCCACTTGGTTCCAATCCAACACACATAACTAACTGTACGGAATGCCATCAGGAAGTAATTTAATAGTGCTGAAGATATTTCATCTATATCACAATGGAGAAAACAAGATTATGACAGGTAATATATTTGTATAGGTGCTAATACTGAAGCAAACCTGTGTCTCAGTGGCATTAGTCTCATATTTACAAAAAAACACTTAACTGGAGACTCGGGCCTGTCAGGCTGTAGCAGATAATCCAACGCCAGTGACAGAAGGGGCACGGTGCTGTTTCCAGCTGAGTAGTTTTAACTGGCGTTTGGACTGGCCTGGGGATCCAGAGGGGAGCAGAGGCCGAGCTTGGTGGGCTGCCGGAAGGATGGTGTATCTGAGCGTCGGAGGGTGAAGAAGGATTGCCTTTCAAGAATTACGAGCCATTAAATCAGGGCCTGGAAATCTCAAGGTTCCCCAAGACTGCTGCACAAGGAATCTGGGCTGGAGAAATATTGTTTATGGTTTAAAAGGCCTGGCGATGGATTTATAAAAGAAACATTCATCATTGCAGGAAAACGGAACAAAACATTCCGGAAATAAATACTCACTCTATAGGTATACTTGTCACCCAGACAGCACAATAACAAGTGAATTGGGAGGGAGATCCTTCATTTGTTGGCAGCCAGCTCCCAAACATGCTCTGTGTGAGTCTGCTTGTGTGTGCGGCCATACAGTTTGACTGAGGTCTACTTATTGGAGTGTCTGTGAAGGCATCGTATCAAATCAGAAATGCAGATCAGTGCTTTTATGTAGATGAGTCATATTTTATGAGTTACTTCATACGTAGCACTAACTTGCAACATAACTGTTTTGCTATACTTCTAAACATTTATTTTTCCATCATTTCCCACTACAAGCACCGATATAAGTGATTCCTCCAGTAAACACAATTAACAGTATTGATTAGCTCTGGTTGGCCCGTCCCTGGAATGGAAAAATACAGCTTTAGGGAAGTAGCATTTTACAGGAAGGTGATGGGTTTTGGTCAGTGATGTGACCTTGAGACAGTGAAAAATCTATGCAGTGGACAGGTGGTGTCCTCAAGAGGGGGCATTAAAGCGGTAAACATGGTATTCACACTAATGCTGGTGTTGTCTGTTACTAGTTCCTCATGTGCTTGCATGTAATGTAAGGCACAGGAGATTGACCTATGACTTATACAGACAACTTTGGCAAAAAATGCAGCTCAGAGCATTGGAAAAAACCCCAAAACATATTATTGCAAAAATGTGCAAAGATGCAATATTTTCTGGATTGACATTCTGATGCGCAAATTTCGTCAAAGTTGCATCAAAATTGGCCCTATTTTTCCATCCAAAATAAATTGGGCATTTTCAAGTCCATTCCTACACCATTGATCCTAAAATTATTCTGTCAATACAAAAAATGTCCTGCTTGGCCCAAAGATAATCTCGTACAATTTTTCACACACAAAAACCCCATTCATTTTCAATGGGAACAACAGTAAAGTTGACTTTTTTTCTGACTGCTTCTCCTTCGCCATACTTTCACCTACACACTTAATTTAAACTTTAAAACGCAGGCATTTTTGTCCTCTCCAGGAATGTGTTTAAATATGACATAAATAACTTGTACATACAAATTCAATGTAGAACAGCACAACTTTAAGAAAAAAAAAATGCAGTTCTTCATAACCAGTCTGTCTTTGCTATTATTTCTTGCTTTTACACCTAGCCACAAGTCCACCAATTTGGCAAGAGGCAAGCGCATTGGTTAGTCTAGTTAAAATGATGCTCTATAATCTGTAATTTAACCAGAAGTCTTACCCAACTATGAGTGGCAGGTTGTGTAGTTAAAAATAAGTACAAGTTTCGTTTCTTTTATATACAGTATATTTGATATTTTTACACACACACGCACGCACGCACGCACGCACGCACGCACGCACACACACACACACACACACACACACACACACCTCTCTTCCTCTCTGGAGATCTCTTGACAGACTCCCTAAGGAATTTTATACGCTGGGGTAAAGCATTCAGAAAGCTATTGATTAATGCATCGAAACAAATATGTATATTGACTGAAATTGATGAGTGAGGCTTTGATCAATGCCACTCTTTAATACACGCTTGTTCTCTTGGGGATTTGTGTGACTGGGGGGAAGTATCTGTGGGGTGAAAATGAGAGCGCATGAAAGAATGAAGCTAAAGAACAAATGACAATGATGGAGTGGTTTGACAAGAAAAAGAAGCACGAGAGAATTCACCATTTGAACTGCACATTAAAGATGTCATATGAGGCAGAACATGTGTGTAAATGTAAGTTTGTGAGGGACTTGGATGGCAGGAAAGCACTTACAACACATTTATACTTTTTAAAAAAAACTTGTTCTCATAAAAATTTTAGTTTCTGCTATATTATTTCCAGTATTCTAACAAAGTTTTATTCTGTTATATTCATTTTATTGAGAAATATTTAATATTTTAGAGTGGAGCCATTATGTAGCAACCTGTGAACTAAAAGGAAGCACTACAATTAATGGGAACCATACAAAGATAATCCGTCTGTCTGTCCATAGTTGCAGTAAAGAATCTGTCTGATGCATGACCAGGCCACATGGCAGCAGATGTGACCAGAGGATTTCGGCCTCCTGTTTACACAATAGGAGGCAATGGATTCATAGCATCCATGTTTATGTGTAGTTTTGAGTTTCTGGAGTGTTATTTGGGAACACGTTCATCAGTTATGTGTTACACTACCTTTTGCTGCATTGTCCACATTGTATGTCAATGCTGTTTGTCATAATTTCATTACCCAGCAAAAGTAGAAAACCAGTAAATATTTTCCATTAAACTACTCAAGAATCTGCTCAGACTCGATAGGAATAAGTTACCGTCATTGAAGAGCAGACTTTATGATTTTATGGTGCTCAAAGGGATGTGAAATCCTCTGTTTGTGCATGTAACTTACCAACTTTTAAGACAAATAGTTGAAAATAGGAAAAAGGTTCATCAAATGTGTAATTCTGGGTTGATGCTCATTGTTAAAATAACTGTTTGGTCCATGCAGATGTTTATTTTGGTTATGCTTTCCTTCTTTTGAACCTGAACTGTTCAACAAACTACCTTTGAATAGCACCAAAAGGCATAAAAAAAGACTTTAAAATAACACAGCAAATAAACAATGGTGAATATCAACTTATTTGCGTGTATGCTGGAAAATTTCCTTGTATGTTTATGTTCTCTTGTCTGTCCCATTTATGTGTGTGTTGCTGATGTGTAATATCCATGCATACCTAAGTAAATGCAGTGTTTATTCTCCATGTATATTTTATATATTTATATAGGCTTTTGTTGTTATGATTTAGGACTGTGACAGAAACTCAGAGAAATTACATGTCACTGACTTTAATGTGGTGTGGTTGCCAGGAATGCTATTTAAAAATGCAAACTGGCTTTGTGTGGCCCTGTATGGCCACCGTACTTATGTCGTCGTTTGTGCTCAGTGTATCAGACAGCAGAATTAAGTAGCATCAGGTCCAGTTCTCGCCGCCTCTGTCTCAGAGTCACAGTATTTTACAGGCTGAAATAAGTCTTATTTGGCCGATCGATGAGCCCATACAGAGATTTTTCCTCAGATTTGTTGACTGTTCTGCCCATTCACAGGCACATAAAATGCAAAACGTCAGCCTTAGGGGGGAAAAAAATTACCGATGTCCAGAGCTCAGCGACCCCATAGCTGGCTGCGGGCCTGCATGTGTCTGTGTGTGTCTCGGTGTCCAGGAAAGTGAGGTGCTGACAGTCTGTGGGCAGATGTGTGTATATGTGAGCCTAAGTATGTCTGTGTGTGTTTGATGGATGGGCTGGCAGGGCAAGGCCGTGGATAAGAGTGCAAACAAACTGGGTAATAAATGAGAGCGACAGAGGAGCAGTGATGGGGCCCACTCCCAAGCTCCTGATGCATGCCGACCAGCACCAGCAGCCATTTGTATTAGAGAAATGAGGAGGCTGTCACTGGGATGAAGAGACAGTGTACATTCTAAAGAGGAGAGAGGTCTCTTTCTGTATTTTTCACTCCTCTCCATTTCACACACACATATACACACACACACAAAACACACTCAGGCTGTGGTGTTCAGCTCCGCGGGGGTCTAATCAGGGCGACGCAGGGTGCTAATATAGGCCATAATGAGTGGAGCTCTCAGTGACACATCACACACACCACTACCTCTGTTTAGGGGAAGTACAGTGCTAAAGCTGCTGCTACCACCACAAACACACACACACGTTGTGTTTCCATGCGCATACACACACAAGCACAGGTGTATCTCACCGCCTTCCTCAAGTGAAGTCACCTGGGGACAGAGGTAACTTGAAAACAAAAACAAAAGGAGGAAAGAGAGACAATGAGGATGTAAAAGATACACTGAATCATCCTACAGCATTGAAACACTGGAAGTACATTAGAAAATCACATCTGTACATGGCTTTCTACTGGTCTCTGGGGGGGTTAGATGCTGAGGTTGCAGGCAGGGTCAGGAACAGGAGAGTTGGATGTTATTTGTGTGAAAATATTTTGAAATATTACGATATTTAGAAAGAAATGCTGGCTGTAAATTTTCACATTACAAAACAGAGAAAAAATACCACCACATACGCTTATTGATGTGGTAAGTCCAGTGGGCTGAAGTAGTTTTTCACACTTCTTTGTGTCACAAAATATAGAAATCACAAATAACATTGGTTTAACAGTACTGAAGACATCTGAACTGCACGTTTGTGTTAGAGATGTCTGAGAAAAGTTTTTTCTACTTCTTATTTGGCTTTGGCACATATCATGACTGTTGTTTTTTACATCATTCAAGTGTAATGTGAGAGAAAAACACTGATTAATCTCTTCAAGATGAGTGTTCTTTGGTTTCTTAAATTTAATTTAGTGCTCTAAAATGTCCCTACCATTACTTAAGTTGACATTCAAATGCAGGACTTTTATTTTCAGTAGTATGTTTAATGTAATATTTCTATTTAAGTAAAGGATATCACTGTTTGGTCGGAAGGAAGAGAAACCTGTCCTGCTAGAGAGGACGCTCCAGGACAAGCTCTTTTTGCGTACCTGTATTTGTGTTTGCTATTGGTTTGTTATTTGTGTTTGAGCTAAATCAGGGTGCACAATCCTTCACTGCTGTGACGGCCAGTGTTCTCTGTGCCACCCAGACACTATAAGTACAGCCTGGCAAGGCAATGAGGGCAGGTTGCATGTGTTTGCTTTATTTATTTATTTGTGCGTGTGCATGTGTTTGTCTATGTGTACGCATAGCAGTACTCGGCTACAGCTGGGGGAAGAGGAATTTGGGCCTGCACCTGCACTGAGATAATTAATGCGGAAGGAGTGGTACCTAAATAAATCAGTGCCTCTCGCAGCCTCAACAGGACTTTTCTGTTTAGGGTCAAAATCTTCCCACTCTGCACTGGATTAATCATGCCTGCAAGCAGGGACGAGGTACACGCGGCAGGGACACAAGCTGTATTTGTATTTGTATGTGTGTGTGTATGTGTGTGTGTGTGTGTGTGTGT
>JAPTGZ010000026.1:18551775-18570869 GCA_029814645.1 Fowleria isostigma | reverse complement strand
AACGGAGGCAACGCGAAGGAGGCAGGGGGGGGACGGGCGGTGGGATGCAACCCATTCTCCCTGTTTTTTGGTTTTGATTGAGGCTGGAATTTGTGTGTGAAGTTGAGGAGGATCCATGAGGGCACCTTGCTGCGTGGGCGCGAATCTGCGCGAGTATGCCCATGCTGGTGTGTGTACATGTGTGTGGGTGAGGTATTAATCTTCTTTGTCAGTGGAGCCCAGATGCAGGGCCCTTCCAACAGCACAAATCTAGACTCAGCAGTCTGCGTTGGGCTCTGGGAAACAGGCATGGGGCGTAAGCAGGGCTTTTTTTGGGGGGTGAATGCCGCTGGTTGTGCTACTAGAGCAGGGAGCTTTGACAGAGAGGGCAAGGGGGACAACACACAGCAGATTAACTAATGATATTAGCCAGGGAAGACCCTCAGCTAAAACCCAGTGGTCGCAATTAGTGGAGTTTCTCAGAGGTTGCCCTGTGGCCCCTTCACACAAACACACAAAATGCACCCACGCTTACCCACTTTTTTTTCCTATACACACACACAAAAGCACTTTCAAGCACCTGCGTTAAAAACTGAGATGTGTCTTGCTCCGTGTTAAGTTCTAACCCCCGACCGCTCTCTTGCCTCCTGTGCTGCATTGAAGGTCTCCCCTTTACCCTGCGCCTTCTTCTCCCCATTAGCACCGCTCACGAGCCCCCTTTCGCTGTTTGCCCACTGTGAGAACAGACGAACTAACATGTTTGCTCTGCAGGAAACGCACACACACAATCACTCAATCGGAAGCTGGGACTGCGAGAGAGCCGACAGACTATATTCAAGAGTATGCTGATGTGCACAAGTGCTGAAATAAACACACATGCACACACTACACATACAGGCTAAAACGTCAAACCGGGGGGTAACAGGGATTGACATAACAAGCTGATAAACCTCTTTCTACCGTTAAGTTGCCAGAACAGCACTGGGAAGAAAGGTGTTGTATCAGTTGGAGATGAAAGATATTAATGTATGAACAAAACAGAGCTGATTTTAAGCATATGTAATGATGATGCTGAGCAGAGCACTCAGGGATTGGGAGCGACTCTGTTATCAATCACAAACTCATAAGCATGTGACTAAACTCAATCTAATTGTTAATATGTTATTTATTTAAGTGCAATATCTGTTATATACTGTTCAAAGTGCGATATACATTCAATAGGTTGTTTAATAGATCATACGCAAGTCACACTCATAATGTAAATAGTGCTTATCTAGTTTGGTACTTTTGCTTACGGCTCTCTTTCACTTATTTTATTGACAATTTTTGATAGTTATTACTTATTGCGTATTTATTGGTAGTTATTGCTTATCTGTGAGTACTTACTGCTTATTTATTGCTTACTTATTGCTATTGTTATCCCTGTTTATTTCCTACTGCCGTTCTTGTGTGAAGAGCAACTATAACACTAAATTTCCCCCTGGGATTAATAAAAGTATTTTTTATTCTGATTTCATTAATGCTTAAATGTAAGTATTTTGTATTAATATGGACAAAACCTTTAACCTGAAATCAGACACAAAGACATACTGTTAATTTTTAACTTGTAAACTTTTTTTTTTGATTGACAGAAACTTGTAATTGTAAGCTGAGTATATTTGTTTCTGTGCTGTTGAAAACCAAAGAACAAAAAAAAAAAAAAGCAGTAATAGAACAAACTGCAGTGTTCGTCTTGTATGTACTTCATACGTACATTGTGTACTTTGCACACTGAAAGTATTTCCACACAGTTCCCGGCGAAAGACTTTCTGTTTTTCTGACCATTTGCTTTATGACTACAGCTGCCTCTCTGTCTTCTCATTCCAGATCCTCCCTGGCACTTTTTTGATAACCCAAATTAATCTTCCTTAAAGTTGACAAACACTATTCTTAACATCATGAAGTGATACTTTATCTCCGTGCACACCTCCTCTCTGAATTTGTGATCTCAGTTTACTATTAGGTACACAACCTGCCTTTTCTTTACCAAAGTGATGAATTACAAGAGGTTTCAAAAAACATCTCCTGTGCTTGTAGTCTTTTCTGTCTCTGGCTCCAAGACTTTGTTGCCACTCGGTCAGTCCTTCACTGAACTCTTGAACTGTCTCGTTTCACATTTGTCCTGTCTTTTCCCTCACATGCAAAACTGTTTTACAATGGGGCTAAAATTATTTCAATACTGCAATAAAGTCGGTAAAATCGCCACACTATAGCGTATATGTATGAGAGGGAGATGGATTGTTTGAATAGCCTTCCTTAGCTTGTCAGCTCTGTCCGCTCTTTTATATGGCCTTCCTTATTATAATGCTACTTATCTTATCCAAAAGGCCATCAGGCTGGACGATTAATTTAGGTTCTGTATCTCTGGAAACGATGGTCTCCCTCCTCTTGCTGCTGTCCCTCCCTCACTCTCTCTATCTGCAGGAGATTAAACTGAGACCAGCTCCACTTTTCTCTCTCCTTCTGTCCATCATAGTGAAAAATTACCTTTTAGTCCTCTTCCTTAATCGTGCTGGCCGCAGAGCAATCAGACAGGAAATAATGGCTTGGTGTCTGGCTGTGCAGGCTCTCCACTACAATGCCTCTAGACTGGATTGAGGTGAGAATGGGGAAACCTCACATTAATGATTCCTTGTAAGTGTCATCTTTCTAGAAATACAGATAGTGTAAAACTATCACGGTGTCAAATCTCTGCGGAAATACATTTATAAATGTTTGACTGCTTCACAGGACGCTCTCTCAAGTCAATTTTCTCTTGCTTTTGCACCCCAGCTACCCGTCCTGCCTCCCGCATTCTTCATTTGCTCTTTCTGTACGCTTTTGTAGAAAGTTTATCCCAGTTAAGAATTGAATTCAAGGAGTGACTGTGAAAGCAAAACCAAGAGCAGCATTTATTTTTCAGCTTGTTTTCATTCCGGTGCAAATGTTTCACCGTCCTCACACTAAGTTCTTGTCTTGGCTCAGCTTCTTCGTCGCTCACAAACCCTGCGCGGTCCCCCGTCTTCGACGCTCAATCTCCTCGACTTTTTCCACTCCTCATTCTGTTCTCTTGCAGTTTGATTCAGTGTGAATTAATTGCTCCTCATATGGGAGACGGCACACGATTAGTCTCAATCCTGATAATGGTGTGTGGCTTGGCCGCGGGGAATACACTGCCAATTTGCTCACGGCGCATCTGCCAAATGATTGGTGTTTACACGCCACATCCCCTGTGGAGTGTTTGTCACAACGCCACTTCTTACATCTCAATAACACACAGGATCCCAAAGCAGACGTCACCAGAGACGCAAACATCCACACATGTATACAATGATAGAATTTTCCATTGTAATGTATGGCACGGCAGTCAGTGCCGCCGGTGCATTTGGAATACCTTCTGAGAGAATCGATTTACACTTTTTGATGCTCTTAATTTTTACATGATTCCACCTTTTCCAAACAGTTTACCCTTCCTCCCACATACCCCCACCTGCCTTTCTCCCCTTAACCCCTCCCACCTCCCTTTATCTCTCCTCCCTAACACAGTGCTCCTTCTCTGCTGTCCCATTAATCACCCCTCTCTAATTAACAGGCCCACTGTTCCCAGTCTTCCCACTACTCCCACTCCACACCTGGCCCAGCCCTGCTGCCCAGAAGGCAGGCAATGCGCGCCAACACACATGCACGCACTATATGCATACAGCACAAACTGGAGCGCAGCTGGCAACTGACCACCGCAGAATCGTGCTTGGAGGAGCACAATGAGAAAAAGAATGGACGAATATAAGTATGGTGTTGTTAAAAGTTTTGAGTGTGTGGGTGGAAGTGTTGGGTTACAGTGTGTAGAGTTGGTAGTGCTTGGCTGCGCTACTTCCTCCCTGTCCTTAACTCATACTATATTCATTCATCATCTCATCAAGTCCACCTTCCTTGTAATAACTCATGTGTACAACCCTTTCGTCACCCACTGCTTACTCCCCCGTCACAGTTTTTTTTTTTTTTTAATTTTACAACCATCCTCACCCATGTCTTTTCTGGCCTCATGTCCGATCCTCCTTTCCCACCTTCTCCCTGTCCTCCCCCATGGTAGCCAGGGTGGCCCGGCAATGCAGTAATGCCATCTGCCAGCGCAGCATGCCCGCAGCCTCATGCCCACACACACACACACAATCACACCCAGACACACAAACACACGCACAGCTTGGCAAGGACACCTTCCAGTGCAGGATATACCGATATCCACGCTTCCGCCACCAGATCACAGTGGTCCCACGCACTGTTACACACAGGCACACACGTACTCACAGCCCTGTTGAGTCACACGCTTCATCTGTCTCCCAACAGGGGGAGCTGGGGAGCATCTGCCAGAGTGGGACACTAGTCGAAGCTGAGAACCTGCGTTTACAGAAAGAGAGCAGATCATTACAGCCGTCACATACTGCTTAATCATAGACAAACAGGGGTACAATGACCACATGGGTGTGTGTTCCACACTGACTACAAATGAAGTAAAATAAGGGAAAGCAAACCGGCAATTACATGCAAATGCACATTTTTGAGGGAACAATCTCTGCTTTTTATGTGGCTTCTTGAAACATTGGAATCCCATACGCTATAAAATTGTTTCAGATGTTTGCTCTGCAATAACTTTGGTGGCTACAGCTAAGATATATTAAAATATAAGAAATATGAGAGTACAAACAAAGTCTTGTTGAGAAACGTGCGATGGAGAAAGTATGGATGGATTCAAAACAGATTTCAAGAAAAAATGGGACAGCTGGGACACAGTGCATTACACATCAGTCCATTAAGCCCTGCTAACAAAAAAAAAGGTTTTACAAGAGTGTTTTATTTATTTATTTTCTATGTATGCATGTGCATGCAATTAAAAAACAAGAAGATATGGCATAACAGTAAAAAGTACCAAGCAAAGACACACAGGTAAGTAATGTTAACATGTTTTTCTTTTGGTTATATAGTTAATTAATTAATTAATTAATTAAAATCCTCTTGCTCCTGTTGACATTGAACAAGACAGAAACAGAATTGATGGGAAATGCAGCAATTAGCAAATGAGCTCTAGGATGTGTTGCTGTTCGAGCTGTGTTTGGTGCTGCATCGGGGTGCTGGGGGTGGCAATAAGGGTGTGCGCTATGGGGGTGAGGGGGGAAATGGCGTGTGTGTGAATGTGGTGTGCTGCCAGGTGCGAGTGGGGGTCTGTGGCAGTATATTTATTAGCGGCTGTCAGGGAGGTGACACTTTGATGAATGGTGCAGAGTAATCAGGGCTGGGCTGTGACAGGCTGCACTCACAGCCTTCTACCTGCCAAGCAGCCCAATCACACACGCATACGCACGCATGCAAGCACGCTTATACATACACACGTAAATGAGTGAGTACACACAAGCGCTACTGTATATGCACATGTACAAACAGCGTGTCCTGTAAATATCCTTCACTACCAGATGAACTACGTCATCAAACTCCCCTCATTCTCACCTCCTTAAGCATTTCTTCCTCATCTCAAAGTCCTTTTGTACAAGTCTCTCTCATCCCTGGCTCTTCTGCAGTGGCTGTGTGATTTTAATAACATTTAATGTCATAAAGATGATGGAACTTTTTTTTTCTGGAGATGAATGAAAAGGATAAATTATGTTGAAAGAGTGTGAGAGCAAAAGACAAAGAGACGGAGAGATTTGGGGTGAAAATTTGCAGAGCTTTGTTGTTTTTTAATTGCTGGTGCGAGACAAGGTAGCCTTAATTAGTCCTCCTCTCTCTACCGGGTCATATTTCTGTGACTTTTGGCTAATTAGTGAACCGATTAGTGCCGACTAACTCATAGTTTCCCCATAGGATCCTAGTTGCACTCGGTTTGGGTGAGCGAGACAATTTAAGCAGTTTGGTAAATAATTACACAAGTTTTCCATTTTTGTGTAACAGTGTCTCCAGTCTTGTTTTTTTCACCCATTCAGTTGCCTCTGTATTTCCATGTAGATAATGTCAATTTAAAAATGTCCAAACAACTGAGAAATTAAGCAACTGTTATATGCTGTCCTTGGAAAGAAACCACAGCAAATATTGTATTACATCTCAAACACAAAATGGAAATCATTACTTCTCAGCGAGCTTCTAATGCCTCCAAACCAGCAAGTAATGGGAGGTTGTAATCAAATAATTTCACTGAGGTTTGGGTTTCCAAACAGTTTTCCACTGATTCTATCGACAGACCACAGTCTGGCCCTTAAGACAGGCGACAGGAGGGGAGCGGAGGGAAGCAGTGGGTAGAAGAAAAAAGACAAAATTTGGACAACAGAAAGAAGAGGAGCACAGAGTTGATATTATGAAGAATGGATGAGCCAAGACGAGGGGAGTGGCACGGGGTGTGAGGGTAGTAGATTTTTTTCCCCCCTCTTGATTCATGGCCTGAAGTCGTATATGTGGGACCTGCTGTCTCTCACTTTATGATAGCCTGTCTGTGTACCATCTGTAAAACCTCCGAGAAAGCACGAGTCTGGCTTGATTGCACACTCGCTTCCATTTTTGACTTTTCTCAGTTTTTCACCCGTGGCACAAATAACTCCTCTTTAGCCGACCGGTTTTCCTCCTATAGTCCCCATAATTTTACCCATTTCCCAATGCAAGTTCACTTTTCTACAATTAACTGCAATTATTCTCATTTCTTGTGTCTGGTTTCAAGATATTTACACTGATTTTACTTGAAAAAAAAATCCTCAAACATGGTTAAATCACACAGAGCACAAGAGTAATAATCTTATCCCATTAGCAGATTTAAGAAAATTCTTAAATTGAGTCTAAATGACATGTTAGGATGTTCAGATTTGCAGTGGTTTTTGGACTGATTGCTGTATGGTTATGCCCAAACGAGGAAGTGTCCAATGGAGAAGAGAGATTGCATCCAAGAATTGCTAAAAGAGAGGCATGATGGAAAATATTTGGACAGTGTATTTTAGGCTTACTCCAACTGCTTGAATGAATGAATAAACATTGAAATGAAATTAAACGACCTTCCTAATTAATGACTGAATGAGTGAATAGAGTGGTAGAGGGCTTCTCTCTTTCTCTCCGTCTCTCCGTCTTTCTCAGTGGAGGATTTCCTGCCAGGTTGAGTGAACATTGACGGAGTAACACTTATTCTCTCCGTCACACCAATGGAAATCAATTGGGCGGTAATTGCAGTATTTGACCCCTCTCCTGTCTCCACCACATCCCATCTCCTCTCTGTCCATACATCCTTCACACTGTGACCATAAAGATGAGGCAGAGACAGTCAATTCATTTTATATACCAAGCATTTCCCCTTAAACTCAACAAGACCGGAGTGATATATTTCATCAGGCCAGATGAAAATCAGAGGCAGACCAGAGACAAACAGGAAAAGGAGGAGAGGAGAGTTGGGACAAAGTTAACAAAAGCAGGAAACAGCTATGGCGAATTAAGACGGTAAAGAGTTTACAGAATCGCTGTATTACAGCGGCCATCTGTGTGTGTGTTTGTGTATGTTTTCTTTTATGTGTTTGGGTTGGAGCTGGCTGGTCAGATGGGTAATGAGTGACCCTTCCTCCCTGGCATGGTTCTGCCGTCACACCAGTATTAATCTTCCCACATCACCCCCTCTCTGAACAGACAGAAGGCCTCTTGGGGCTAGACGCACAGACACACTCACACAAACACACATATACAGATACACACACACACACACTCAGAGGCATTGATGCATGAGCGGGATGGCAATGATGAATGGAGATGTTCTTAAGATCTGTTTAATAAGTGTTAGGCAGGGCCCCTGTGAGAGCAATAGGGAAAAGATGGCATATTCGTACGCAACTGCAAATGGAGCCCAGTTCACTGGGGCCTGAATTACAGCCTATTTGACCACATTTACAGCACGCACCAAAAGGACTCGACACAGAAAAGCACACACAGGGGTACAGACGTTGGATGCGGTAGCTTACAGGTAGAAGAAGTGAAGCAATTTGTTTTTAAAATTTGCAAACATATGTACATGAGTGTGTGGGCTAATGTGACAGGATTTAATGTAGTCCCACCTGTTGAATGTGTGCACGTGTCTGCATGTGTGGCTGCATGCACTATGAAGCTGGGAGGGGTTGAAGGTGTTGGAGGTGTGAACGTAAGGAGTCAGCTTGACAGCCTGTCAAGACTGCCCTGACAGAGGTGACATTTCAAGCAACCTGCTAACATCTATGCAATACATTCATGTCTGTCAGTGTGTTTCCGTGCACTGCATTCATGTAAACAGAAACAGATTAATGCAGTATTGATTATTGCTCATATCATTTGAACAGTATTATTTTTTTTCTAATAAAATAGGAATATCTTGTTAGTAATTAAATTTTTTGGGGAAAAGGGCAAGATAAAACATTTCTAAAAAAGTAGGTACTGACAATAAATTGTAGAGTACACTTCCATCCTAATGTGGTGGTACTTAGGAATATGTTTTATGCTACTGAAGCACAATAAACCATACATTTTAGATGTGATGTCATTTTGTATTTTTTTACACTAGCACATTTTGTTGAAAATCTTTTATATCAAACAAAGTGTATAGCTTTTCTAGCGTGTGCAGATTTGTCATTCACAGCTTTGTTGGTTTGTTTGTTTGCTAGATCTGTGTGCAATAAGCTGCTCCACACAAATTGGTTCTAGTGGGATTAATAGTTGTTTGTAGTGTGTTGTTAATCTTATGAAGTAAGAAGGAGATGAGATCATCTGTGCCCTTAATCTGACTGAATATAGTGCTCCAGAAATCTAGATGTTCTTGTGTTGGGGTTATGTCTCTGCTGTGTCCCTCTTGCAGTTAAATGTCTTCATCTACATTGTATTTTGCATTTGCATGTCTTTATCTTCATTTCATCTGAAGCCCTCTCTTACCTGTCAGCTTAGGCTACACCTCTCAGAAGCTCCTCTTTTTTCCCCTCCTTGTTTCTCTCTCTGAAGAGCATGGTCATGCAAGCTTGGGTTTTGTGTTGTCTGACAGCTGCTGCTGCGTGCCTTTTTTCTCTTTCCCTCCCTCTCTTCCCCCTCTCCTCTCTTCTCTTCTCCTTTCTTTTAAACACGCGTCCTCATTTCTAAACTATCTATCATGCTGGCAGGGCCAGTGGGGCCTTTAAACTGTGGGATTGGCACTTTCTCAGCTGCTGAGCTGGAAAAGGGGGCTGCTTGCAGACGGAGACACAAGCGGTGGGCCAGCCTGCTGCAGGCAGGAGGAACAGGAGGTAGCCTGTCTGAACGCAGGTGGACTGACGATACTCCTCCACCCAGCAAGTGTGTGTTTCTCTTAAAGTGTGTACCTACAAACCTTGTACTACAAGAGCTCCTGTGGTTTTCCAAACCACTGAAGTTGTTGAGATTTTGCTATTTGTGACTAAATCTTCACGTGCAAACAAGAAAAGTATGTGGAGTAGTTTTAAGAAATTAATTGCAATCCAAGTTGATGGTTTGGAGATGGGACTGTGAAACCGAGTGTGTTGATTCCAGGGGGGTTGTCTGCTGCGAGTTGACAAACTCTGTCTCACTTGGGAGTGAAAGGTGTCTGAAAAGATGGGAACTGCTGACAACATCTGCGCGTGTGTGTACATGTGCATCGTGACGCCACATGACGCCTGACAAACACGAAGAAATAACAATGCGGTGCTGTCATCGGGTCTTGTCCCTGGCAGGGGGTTGGAAGTGAGCACGATGTGTGATTTTCTCACACGAGCAGAGAACCTGCGATTACGCCTCATATCGATGTGCACACTCAAAAATGCTAAACATGACACACACATGCCTTTGCACAAAGATTCACATGTACACACCAGAGGCCTTGTGGTGAGTATGTGCATTTATCAGTGATGGCACTTTCCCCAAAAGGCCAGGAAGTGTAAACCAAACAAAAAAAGTGCAGCCAGAATTACTTACTCACACCCGTAGATCTCATGTAGCTAAAGGGCCATGTGTTTGTGTTAGCTTATCATGAAGTCTTTTTCTCACCCACACATGATCATTCTTTCTCTCTTCCCTTGCTCCGCCCAAAAGCATGTCATTCACCCCTCCACAACATTTCCGGCATCTATTGGCACCCGACCGATCACACCAACACCTCATCACAAGCAGAGGTGTGAGAGGATACAGCAATATGTCCAGGAAGAACACACACATCCATCCTGTCTGTCTCTCATAGTCAACAGTTGGCAGTCAGTTCACCACTTGGCCATCACGACTTGGTCCCAAACAGTGGTTTACTGATACATTTGACCAGAGAGTTAAACCATATGATCCCCCTGCAATATTTTACTGTAATTGTATCCACATGTTAAATAAAAAGTAAAAAATGAAAACTGTTTCTGCTTGAAGGACAAAATGAAATGACATATGGAGGTGAGTTTCAAGTCACTTTAACCTATGTTTTTCTCAGAGTTTGTGTTTTGAAAGAGAAATCGTCAATTAGAGTGATTTCTAAGAAATATTTTTATGTCTCTTATTTTATGTATTTGACTCATCTATGTTTCTGGGAGCAGAAAATAGGAAAGTGTTGGAAGTTGAACAGAGCTGCTGCTGCTGACCTTTTCTGCTGCGTCAGTAGAGGGCGGTCTTTCCTCAGCAGTTCCACTACAGTGATGCGTGTGTTTGTGTACTTGTGTATTTGTGTGTTTAGTTAATTTCCCAGCACAGTGGTTGTTTTCTTGTGCTCTAATAAGACCATAACACACAGGCTTCCTTTTACAATTCTCTCTGGCCCCTCTATTCTCTGTCTTCATTTCACACTTTCTCTCACTTACATAATTGAAAAACTGAAGTGATCATGTTGGATAACTGGGCATGATCGTGACCTTTGCATTACTAGACTAGTAATTGCAGCTTTAATTAAAAAGGAACAGAACACTAGATAAATGCTTGACAAGACAAGACTTAATTAGTTGTTAAACAGCAGAGCCCTCATGTTTTCTGTGTGTTTTCCTTGTGTAGTTACATATATATATTTAATTTGATAGGGTGATTAAAAAGACCATGATAGCTTCTGTTATAGCTCAAATGCTTTGTGCATACGGAAATAAAATGTGTTTTTCACACTACCTACGGCTTAATCTTCTATATTTTGTCTCTCTGATCAAACTATACTTCATCTTTGTACTTTGAAACATATATTTGCCAAGTGGAATAAGTATGTAGGTCAATAAATTATATTAATTTCACATTTCTTTGGGAAGATACTGCTTCTTATGTTAGTCTCTGGGGTCTTTGTATTTGTTATGTGCATATGTGCACAGCATATATGTTTATTGATATTGAATACCAGGTTTGAGAGTTGCCTTTTTTTTTTTTTACTCGTTTGTATGTGCTTGTGTTAATGAATTAGAGCACTGTCCTTGACTTTGTGAGAGTTCACATAGTTGGCTCCTTCCCTAAGGTTAACTAGTGTTGGAAAACAATACAACTTTATTGTCTGCAAATGTAAAAAATTGTTTTTGGCCCATCTGGCAGTTCATTAAAACAATAAAACACACACTACGAAAGAATAACACTGACACCATGACTGTGAATCATACAATTGCATGCTAAACAGTCATGCAAACCAGGCTGTGTCACACTTATTTTCAGCCTAGATTACCCGTATTTGTGATCGCATAAACCTCTATTATGCCTTTATGACACTGTATTAACTAACCCTCATGGGAACCCAGACACTGATGTTTATATTAAATACAGTAAACTGATATTTCCTCATAAAGTGCACATTGTTAAATGATTAAAAATACATTATGTCCATATAAATACAGCAGCATATGGCACTTAATGGGAGTAAAAAAAAAAAATGCTGTTTGTGTGTTTTTTTTGTTTTTTTTTTAACCCCCTACTGTAGATTTAAACACACATACTGTATACCACGTTTGACGTTTGGCTAAGTTTTACCCCATGTTGGCAGAGACAGCGATTATGTGTGTGTACTGTACATGCAGGTGTTGTGTCTGATCAGATGTTAGTCTGTGAGGGGCGTGTTCAGATTGCCTTGAATTAGTGTGGTCCAAGAGAAACCTGCAGCGAGGGGAATGATGACTTATAGATTGGCACTCCACTGGACATGAGAGATGGCATAAAATGGATAGTGTGTGAGAGAAGGGAAGTGAGGTTAATGACCGTCTACTCACAGGCAGGTAATCCCTCTCGCTCCCTCTCTTTGGGTATAATAAGTTTCCTCATTCCTCTCCCAGTAGTCATGATAATTATTATAACAATTAGCTTCTTTCTGTCTCTGCCACTGTCCCTCTGTTGCCTGGGCTTCCCTGTAATGGGGCATGTGTTTCTTATTCTGTGTTACTCACTTCTTCTACACTGTGCAGTTTTTTTTTTGTTTTTTTTTTATGATTTCTACATCAATCTGTCTGTATGTCTTTCTGTGAACAGGATTTGGCAAAAAGTAAAGCACCAATTTTCATGAAGCCATTTTTTCACTTTCTTTATGTAACACGTAATTGCTGCAGCTTGACTTAGAACTTACATTGCAGCTACATTCAACTGCCACCTTGCACTAACCGATGAATCACAGTTAACTTCTATCGTTACTAAGGTATTAGTTAAAGTTACTGGTGGCAACTGACATAAAAGAACAAAACATCAGTCATGGCTTATGATTTATAAATATAATGGAATGAAAAGAAGATTGGACTAGGTGGATGTCGTGTTGTCTGAGCACCTTGAATGCGGTCGATAAATTTATGGTTGTGTGAACTGAAGACAAACCTTGATATAAATACTGTTTCTTTACTCAATCTATGTGCCATATATGACTGGAGAAATGTATTCGCAATTATCATAAGAGGCAAATGGGTGGCATGTTGAGTTTTTATTTTGAAGTAAAGCTCTCTAGAGAAATAATCATGATTTTGTGATTAAGGCATTTTCCCCATTTCTCAGAAAGCAAAACCTTGATTAATTGATTTAATTCTGTATATTGCCTAGCCCTACTGAGTGGTTTTCTAATTTTTTTAAATTTTGCATGGTCAGACATCCACACTTCATTTGATGTCTGCAAAAGCACAGAAGAAAGATCAGGCTGAATCCTTTTTCATTCAGGAGAATACAATTTTCCAGCTTTTTTCTGTAAACCAATCACAGTGGTCGTGGGCAGCACTAGCCAACAGTGTCTTTGAAAAGACTGATGGGGAGGGAATGTGTTTTGTTTTTATGGAGTTTTGTGTGAGGAGTTGAGTCCTGGCTTCAGTATGACTAAATGCTTACCAAAGAAAAGTCCACAAAGGCCCAAGCATGCCTGCTTTATCGCATGGTCAAAACATTAATGAAAACCTTTCCTTTTCAGTGTGTAGCTCAGAAGTGGTCATTTAGCAAAATGATGAAGACAAAATATTCCAAAGGTAAGTTTATTTCAGCAGACTGTCACAATAGGTAATGTTAAAGGAATAGAACATGTTTTAACAATGTAACCATGTAAGGGAGTTCCATTTGGATGTGTCTTGGGGTCCCTGTTACTTTAGTGTTTCTAGTGTCCTTGTGTGGAATTTCAATATGTAATATTGGTAAGCAAATGTTGCTTTTTGATATAAAAACATCAGTATCACTCTTTTTCCACTTTATGATTTTTTTTTTTTGCTGTGTTTCTAAGCATTGGCCACCACCCCTGAAAGAATGAATGAAGTTAATAAACACATTTACTTTGATCCAATAAAAGTCAGTCAAAGGATGTGGGAATCCAGCTGTAGCAAAGTCGGAAAAAAATAAGAGCAATGACCAGCACACTGTCGTCAGTCACAGAATATTAGGATCAAGTATAAATCCATGGCTCTGCGGGTTAATATGCATTTGTGCACATGTGTGTTGCTGTGTCCAGCACTAAGGTGTGTAACCAGGCCTGTTAGGCTGAACCCCAATGCCGTCAATCACACGGGGTGGAGGGAGAGGATGGGGGGGCGGTATGCAGATACTACTAGCTGTCAACAGACCACAGGAAAATGGATGCCTGAGAAAGCCATAACTATGATAAATTTACTCCTTCAATTCTCCAAGTAGGCCCCTACTCCTCTCTGTATTTCTCTCTCTCTCTAACACAGGCTGATAGACATGCATGCAGTTCACACACATTGCACCCCCCCCCATAACCCCCCATACACTATCTCTCCTAGGCCCCTCTCTTCCACCAGCAGGCTGCAAGCGTGTGACTAATGTATGCGGTAAAGCTGCGCGCTGCCATGGCGCTCACCAGCCCACCACCACCGCGATCGGCCCATCCATCTCTACGTCGGCGCCGGAGACTGCATTCAAATAAATTTGTCACTGTATCTATGAAATATTGATGGCGGGAAAGTGGGAGATGGGAAGTGGAAGGGGTTGGTTAGGGACAGAGCAAAAGACAGACAGAGAGGCCAAATGTGAATAGAAGTGTAATTCTCAAAGAGATAAGATAGGCAATGTTCGAATTACGACTTAAAAAACTGCAGGAAGTTGTGCTGCATCCAAAACTGACAACAAACATGAACCACTGATTAGTTTGACAAGTGACTGAAAATGTCCTTAAAATTGAAATGCCTTTATATGTTATCTTTATTCATGTAACAAGGACTAACTATATTCTAGTGTGTCGCTGTACTTTATATATAAATTTAAATCCCCAAAAAACACATTTTGTATTGTACCTGTTGTGTATCTTTTCCAGTGTACTTCCTTCTGTTTGGTCTGTTCCCTATTTGGTCCTCTTCTCCATTCAATTCAGAATGGCCAACACTACCCGTGATCAGTGATGTGTTTCAGTTTGGATAACATTCTTTTCTTTTTATTGTACAAAATGTCCTAAAATCCAGGAAGAAATTATTTTTTAAATACAATTAAAACACATTTTCTTTAATGGAATGTCAGGTACCTATGACATGCATTAAAAATGTATAAAATACAATTTACATAGTACATGATGAGGTTAATAACAGAAAATAAATTAATTTTGGCTTTTGGTAAGTTTTTAAGAATGAATCCTGGGCAAATAGATAACATTACATAATATTATGAATGGGGTTGGTGCAGGGGTTAGCACTGTCGCCTCACAGCAAGAACCAGGAACCTTTCTTTGTGGAGTTTGCATGACCTCCACATGCTTGTGTGGATTCTGACTGGGTGCTGGTTTCTTCCTACCATCCAAAAACATGTGCTAGTACATTAATTGGTTAATCCAAATTACCCATAGGTGTAAACGTGTGATTGGTTGTTCGTCTCAATATGTCCGGTTTGTTATTGAAAATGAGAATCAGTTCTCAACTAAATTAAAATTTTATATCACCTGCCACTGTATGTGAAAGTTTTATAATACGATGTCTAAAGAAAGATAGAACAGGTCTATACTCAGGTCTTAGATTGCACTTACATTATATAACATGTTTCCTACAATATTCAGATTCACAGAAATATATCTTTATATCTCCTTAACATCAAATAATGTTTAATGTCACTTCCACTTGTTTCAACTAGAGTGAAATAACATCAGGTAAATATACACCAACAAACTAACATGAGTAAAACTTAATGTGATCTGTCAGATTTTAGACATGTGGTGTAAAGTCGTGGCCATTGAATACCGAGTGTGGATCACAATTCTGCACTGATGCAAAGCAACATACTGCTGTGGATGGGGCAGTCGTAGAAGTGGTGTTGAAGACATTTCAATGGTCAATTCTCAGTCTTTAACTGTGGGGCCCCCCCTTTGGAGGATGAAGAGTCTCCAGGACCCCCTCAACTCCAACAACATTGTAACTGAGTGCAATTGTAACTTTTATTGAAAGAAACATCAATATCATAACAATACTTTTAGCTTTTCCTTGAATAGTCTGTTGTGCATATTAAAAATAATTTAGATTTTTGCGTGAACAACACAAATAAACTCAACCAGACTGCCAATATTTTTCCAAATTAAACTAGGAAATTATTTTATAGCTATGATAATAAAATAATTTTTTCAAACAACAAACACATTTTGGTAACAAAGATGAACATTTTAACAATATCAGTGGTTCAATGAGCCTGTTTCCATGTCACATCTCAGAACATTAAGGTGTAAACTGTCCAAACTGTGAAAAAAGAGAAACATTGCACATTTTTTGTTTCCAGTCCAATCCTTGTCCATTCTCCAAACCTGAACTCTTTGCCTAGTGGCAGATCACCATGGCAGTAGATTTGTTTGTTGTACGTCTCTAAAATGAGTCCAGGGTGCTCCAACACTAAAACACTAGTTTCACCTGCTACATGTTTTAACCTGAAGGAAAAAAAAAAAACACCCAGCAGTGATCCCATGCCCCCATGCAAGCCTACGTGCCTTCCCTCAGGAGTTTGAGAATCACTGACCTAAAAGGTCGGGTGTCACTTAAGGTGAACATAGTGTATGTTCTGCCTTGCTGCCAGAGGACTCTTTTAGGTATATAGCGTCTTTGTGCCATTCATAGTGTGTTATGATCCAGATCAGCTGCCTCAGTCAGACTTAGAAAGGGGTTGACCAAGAAAATGGACTGTACCTTCTGAGTAATACAAACCTTGGCTTTTGACCAATTAATAGTGGTCAGACCCCAGACATTTTCTTCCACAGAAGGAGCAGACTGAAGAGGACATGCTGAATGTGACTCACCCTGGCACAGAACGACCAGAGTGAATTTCATTGTGATTGAGTGTAGTTGTGTGCATGTGGGTGTTTGTCTGGTACATACCAGAACAAAAAGGTCACAAACAATCTTATATGGGCAAAGGAATGATAGGAATCCTTGGATACTTAACTATTGCGCTTTCATAATGTCAATTTTTGCACAATTTCTTAACCAAACCAAATGCAAGAGATAAAAACCTGCCAAAAATCCTAAGTATTGCTTCCACTGCTCTCTAAGAGGGAGTTTACCACATGAAGGGTTAATGGCTATTGTGATTATGTGTGATTATTGTGTAGTGCCAGTGTGATAAGCTGTTCATTGTCTGGTGTTTGGTCATAATGAGAATGAGGAGGCTGTCAACAATATTGACTCATCTCGAGAGATGCATTCCTTCTTTCTCTGGCCTCTCTGGTAAACACATGATCCTTGTTTTCTCTTACTCCCTCCCACCAAGACCTACAGTATCTATCGCAGCCCCTCAACCCTTCCCTCACCCTCCTTTGCTGTTTTCCATCCATCTGTCTTTCCCTCTGTCCCTGGCCCTATCAACAAGATGAGTCACAGGCCTCCTTGTGTCAGGGGCTAAATGTTTAGTCCTGTGCTTTTAGCCCTCTTAGCACAAATACACAACAAAAAGCGGCCCAAACTGGCCAAACATGATGATACTGGAACTTTCCACCCTCATGGTGAGCAGTCCCATGCTGTATTCGATGAGAGATAAACACAGTGTCAACAACAGAGTGGAGACATTTAGTGCCTATTGTAGATGTGATGATCCTCAAGGCCACATGGAGAGATAAGAGCAACCAAGTCACATCCAGCAGGAAACAGGGATGGAGTTATCTGTTGACCATGTGCTTGACAATTTCAAAGAATGGTTTGCTTATGTGAAGTTAAGAAAACAACAGCTTTTGATGAACAGGCTCCAGCTGCTTTTGCTTTATTCAATATGTTTTATCCAATTACATACTGTCAAGTGATTTACATTGGATATTAATTTTATTATGATGATAAACATGATTAAGAGAACAATAAGTATATAATAATTGGAATCATTTGACACTTTTTGTCTTTTTTTTTTAAACAGATATCCTTTTGTAATGCCATTAAAAAGACCTTTCTCATCCTGCATTATGTGTTTACAGTAAGCTAAACGAAGCTGGCGTAACACTGCATCCATGTGTGATATTAAATAGGATGTCAGTGTTAAGAATCAGATGCATGACATGACAGCGTCTGTGTCTAGTGTGACATGTAATGTATGCATTGGCAGTAAGAGCACACCATGTTACAGAAGCTCTCAAACCATGCTGTCTCTTTGCAGACATTTTTGACTGGAACATCTTGTAGGTAGCTGCAACCAGATTTTTGGCGGGCCACAAGGAACATGTCATCAAAACATCACACCCCATTCTCAACATTGTTGGCTCTCTCTGTTACACAGATGTAGATATAACTCTGTGACTACCTCTAATGCCAGGTTAAAGGGCCTGTGTGTAATATTTAGTGGCATCTGGTGGTGAAGTTGGAAATGGCAACCAACTGAAAACTCCTCAACTGCCCCTCCCCTACAGTGGCAAGTTAAGACCAGAGTTGTTTTTTTCCCACTGAAGGATTTTTTGGTTAATCCTCAAGCGAGTGGGGTCATTTATGACCCTGGACATATCTTGTTGTGCACAATTTTTCTAATTTTAATCAGAAAAAAGTTTCTTACCAGGAATTTGTCAATCTATTTGTCCTGCATTTGTTCATAGAATTTTGCAAGGATCGACCGATCTGCGTGGCAAGTATAATCCAAACTTGTGCAGGGTCACTTATGACCCCAGAAAAATCTGTAAAATTTTCAACATTATAATTTGTATAGATGGTATTGTAATTTGCGAACTCTAATGATTATATTTTACTGTTTTGCAGGGAAGCATGGCCAACAGACCTAGAGTAGCAAGATTTACAGCTGCACAAGCATTGAGACATATTCTTGATGCCCAGTGTGAGGATTGATGGAGATGAGTCGGTGTGTGGTTTTTGGCTTTTTTTTGAAAAAAATATATATAAAATTTCATCTTATTACATTAGATGAGGGAAAAATATATTGGCGAGTGAAATAAATATGAAGAACCCTAAAACAATCATTTATATAGAGGTACCTCTATAAAGTCAGTGGGGTCATAAATGACCCCACTCAGTTATATTAGCCGCTAAAATAACTTGGTTACTTGAGGGTTCCGACAGTAATAAGTCAGGTCCACTATTAAACATATTAAACACCTTAATACTGGTAAAAGCAAAAAAAGTTTGTTCTGAGTTGTTGTTGAAATGTGAGTGACTTCCTCCTTTTGTAGATAGAAACAGCTCTTTGGAAGGTCAGAAAATGCAGTTGTTATTTTCAGGTGATTATAAAATGTCTTTAATCTTATAAATTAAACCTTTAGAGGTGCCACAACA
>JAPTGZ010000026.1:18523489-18538329 GCA_029814645.1 Fowleria isostigma | reverse complement strand
ACACACACACACACACACACACACACACACACACACACACACACACACACACACACACACACACACACACAAATACACAGAGGCAGACACCATCATGACTTACAGCCCTGTTTCTTCCATTCCCTCTCTAGCCTGTTATTATGAAGACCCTTTTCTTCTTTGTCCCCTCTCTTGCCGACTCACTGCAGCCCTGTAACTCACACTGATGTCAAAACAAACACATAGATAAACAGCCCAAAACACACACACAAACATGGTCAAGAGAGACATGACACTCCCACCCCACCCCCACGGCCAAGCCCACCCCTGATGTCTCCCCACCTCCTCTCTCACCTTCTATCCCTGTCTGGCGTCCCCCACATTGCCACCAATATTTCTCATGAGCTCTCGGCCACCAGCCCTTCATGAATTTTTATTAAACAAAACCCTAAGCAGATTGATTTCACACCGGCTGCTTTATTGCATTTTTATTTAATTCTTTCTCTCTCTCAGATGCTCACTTGCGCCTCCTTACTCTTACCTCACTTTTACCACTCCATCCTTTCACCTCTTCCTTCCTTCCTGATCCTTATCCTATTTCCTCTCTGCATTTCCTGCCTGTTTTGTTCATTACCTTTCCTTTCTAGCTTTTTTTTTAAACACTGTCCGCCCCTCTGTCCCATTCTCTCCATTCTCCTCTGCCTTTCATTCTCTCCATTTCCTCAAGCCTCATTTTCCTGCCAGTCCTGATTTATATTCCTGGATTTGTGGCCCTGAGGAGAGCTGTTGGTTGGTCGGTTGATGAGCTTTGTTTTGACTTTGTGTGTAGGAGTGTGCGCACATGAACATCTGTGTGTGTGGTCATGTGTGAGTGGTTAAAATGGATTTGTGTTTCATGTATCACCTGAGCTATTTGTCAGTGGCTCTTCAGTTAATTATCTTTATCTTTCCAGCCTCTTGTTCCTTCCTGTGTGTGCTAATGTTTTTCACAGCATCAATTTGATTAGGGAGTATGTCTTACTTTAATCACACAGCCAACAATAGCATATATGACTACAACAGTGAACGTGATGACTTTGATACAAAACAGTGACATTTGGATTATTTAGGAGTGTATTCACCACAAGCCACTATAAGAGCATCACTGCCCTGAGGCTTCAGTGACTTCAGACCCTCCTGGTGGGATGAAACCATTCTTCCAAAACATAATCATTTTTTTGGTACTTTGATGATTCTCAAGGAGACAACTGTGTTGTGGTGCTTCTACATCCTGCATGTAAACAAAATGGCAAGACATTTTAAACTGTTCTTGTATTCTTTGGATTTAATGATTTTCCAAATCCATAGTTTTGTTCAGACCTTAATTTTTTGCCATGGTTTTGACTCATAACTTGTTCTTGTAGTTTTATTTGTCTTTCATGGATATTTAATATGAATATGAAAAATGGAAAAAATCTGGGTTTTATTAAATCTCCTACAGTTTGGAAAATTGGTAATACTGAAGAGATGGAAGAGAAACAATCAAGATCTGATTTTAGTATTGTGGATACAAAATCAGTTTTATAACCATTGCTTAGCACTGCTAATTCTACATTTACTACAGAAGTATCCCTTCATTCAGCACCCACTCATCCTTAAGTTTCTGTGCAGAACAAATAAACTTCACAAAACCATCACCTTAAACTTGACAGCTTTTGCTGCTTCCAAGAAGCTCCAAGCTGGAGCTGTGTTTTAGGGCGTTTTCACACTGCGTACTTGAGTCCGTTACCAAGGCCCCAAATCCACTTTATTTCATTAATGTGAATGTAAATGTTCCATGCACAAGTACTGTACCGGAGTTCAGCAGAGAAGGTAGGCCTGGGTACGGACTGTGTGAACTCCAGTATGGTACGTTGCAGTGTGAAAGCTATCCTTGACCAAGACTGGACGTGACCTATTCTCCACTCAGAAGCTAGAGCGCTGAACAAACTCCTCAACCCCTGTTGTCTCCTGAAAAAGCCTCAGATCCACGCATCATGGGCCCGTCTTATTGACTGAACCACTTGGGAATATATCGGGGATGATGAAGGTTTCTCCTCAAACAGGCTAACAGATAGAAAAGCATTGCTTCGGTTTGTCTTCTTCTGACTTCTGTGTTTCCTTTCACACCACCACCTACTGTTTTGGCCCTGTAACACCCACTCATACTCAGGCACAGGCTAGTGAAAGCAACATCTGCGGGAAAGGTGTGAGCATATCCAAGCACAGCACGGATCTGGTTACCCAGTGTGAAAACACCCTGAGAGTATATGAGCTTTTTGTTTGCATATAGAGGAGAGCTCTGATAGTACATTCTGATGCCAAGTGTGAATGAACATAGTTAGAGCTGTCCACTTTTGATTGCATTTCTGAAAAACCAGGTCTAAACTGGCCCGGTATGCTCAGGTGCATCTATACCCAACACACCTGTTAAAAATCTATTTCTGAGGTGTGCTGCCTACATGGTGTTCAGCTCATTATGCTGCAAAAAGATGTGAAATTTGTATTTCTGCACAATGTAATTTCAATGAGAATAACCCGGAATGTGAGTTTAGGTAATGAATCTGTCTTTTTCTGTCATAAAAGCAGTAGATAATGGATGTTCAGCTGTGAGACGTCAGCTTGCTGGTGCTTATAGTTTCTGATGCTGTGTTGTGTAGGTACAGCAGTAAGCCGTGATGGTTCCCAATACAGCCAGAAGTGATGAGGCAGAGTGTGGCTCCTGCTGGGCGTAATGAGGCTCCCTGCAGCTCCACGCTGCCTCACCAAGTCTCCCTCTGTCTCTCTGCCCAGCAGGCTTGTGTTTGCACAGCACCATGCCTCGTCACGAAACCACATGTTCACACACACACACACACACAGACATACATACACACATGTACAATTTCCCGTTACCTCATACTTAGATGTTTACAGTATTTCTCTTTCTTTTTCCTGCATTCTTCTCAAACGCTCCCCTGGCATTATCCTTGTATTTTGTTCATCTTGGCCCTTCTCTTTACTCCTCTTCACTGCTACCTTCTGCCCTCAGCCCCTCCTCTTCTTCCTCTCTTTCCTCGCAGCAGGAGTCCTGTGTAATTGGGTTGTTGTCAACAGCATATTAGCCAGGATTAGCAGCACAGTGACTCCTGGCTGGTGCTGTTGACCCCTCCAAACACAGGCCAAATAAGGTCATAAACTGCTAAAACACATACAGCAGATGCTTGCCCAAACCCTGGTGTTTTTTGTATGTCAGTGTGAATGAATGTGTTTTCAGCAGGAGGGTGCCTGTGGGGTCTTAAAAAAGCACTGAATTAAATATTAGCAAAAAATGATAATGAAGTATTCAGTTTCACAAACATTTCTTCATGTCATTTAAATAGGACTAAGTAAGTTAATAAAACTCATGGATATCAAGCACGCACTCATAAAAGAGGAAGATAAACAAAAATGCTTACAGTTATCCACTTAATACCGTAACTAAATAGCTGTGTGTATTGTTACTATTTGTCTGTTTGGTGTGTCTATTGTGGCGTGTGTATGAGCTCTGGTGCAAATTAGTCAGTTGTCAAGAAAGAAAAACAAAACATTTCACATCTTGCGATTAACAATCTAAGGTTAGCTCATCGCCTCAGAATGGGCAAGGGTTGTTTTAACCCTATTGGCAGCTGAATCCAAAATATGAGGGGATTAAGTCTATTCCAGGAAATGACTATGAAGCCCAATATTGTTTGTGCCAAAAATATTTCATATTGCGGATAATGGGACTTATGGCTCTGAACCCCCTTAAGAAGAGCACAAAATATGTTGCAAGCACCACTGCCCTTTACCAGAAAGCCACTTGTATCATAGTTCTGTGAACAGTTAGGCTCTTCATTAACAGTGTGTAAATCTAGTGTCATGGGTACAACAAGTTAGACTGAGAGTGGGCCTTTGAATCTGACAAATTCATTGTTTTTAATGTATTTTATTGTAGTACACACTCCTCACAAAGCTATAATGTAATAAGTCTACAGATCTAGGTTGGAGAAGCGGCTTGTGACTGAAGGGTTGACAGTTCATTCCGGCAGAGAAATTGTTGACTGATGTGCCCTTGAGCAAGGCACTTAACCCCCATTTGCTCCCTGGGCATTTGACATGGCAACCCACTGCTTCTAGTCTGCAGTGTGTGGTGTGCGTTGGAGTGTGGCCTGTTCAGTTGCTGATAGGTTAAAAGCAGAGCATCAGTTTCAGTGTGTCTTGCATAGTACAAGATGTGCTGACAAATAATAAAGATTCTTTGATTCTAGATTGTTCTCTGATAATAAAATATTATACTGAAGCTGCAGTAGGCAGAAGTGAGGAAGAATGAATAAAAAAATACAGACCATCTCTGGATGTAGAGTAAGAGTAAACTACATAGATAGGTCATGTGACATCATTTCAAGTCTATGTGGAAAAGTGAGGCCATATATGATGGTTAGGAGAGCTACAGAATCACTTCTGAATAGACAGGTCTGACAGAGTCTTGACAGTGATTGGCCAATTCAGCTGTCAGTCACTGGTGTTTACTTAGGGATACGGAAGTAAGGCCAATGTCATACATCTAAAAACAGAGCCAAGAAGAGGTGCAGAAGTGTTTTATCATCTCAGACCTCTTAAAGTACAACATGGTGAAAGGTTATAATGGAAACATGACAAAGAATACTGCATATCGAAGCTTTTAAGGCAAGTTTTTGGTAAATAGCTATTTACGAGGGCTAATAATCCACATAGACTAAGTTTATACATACTTTTTCAGGATGGTCATGAAACTGCCATTGAAAGTCATTCTTAGTTGAAGTAAAAAGCCTTAAATTAACTTGGAGAGCCTTGGGTGCACTTTGAGAAAAACAAGGTATATAAACCCACTATCAGTTTATCATTAGCTGCTGGTAGTGTAAGAGTGTGTGTTTGTGGCATCTTCTGAGGGGGTTAAGTTAAGATCTCATACATTCGCACCTGACACACATCAGGCTGGCTACGGTGCAAAGGTTGATATATGTACATGAGCAGACCATGTGTTATGTGTGAAAACCCTGTGGAGTGACAGGTTATCTCTCTGCAAACCCTCACCTCGTCTACACCCCCCCCCCCCCCTTGTGTGTGTTTGGGCTGTCCTGTCACAGCTCTCAGGTGGGGGAGGTTAGCTGGAGAGGCGCTGTTGGCGCTGAGCGTACTGTAACTGAAGCATTGAATGTCTAATAGATCAGATGAGACAGCCCTGAGGTGACTGTCTGTCAGGCAGTCGTTCTCTCAATCGCTTTCACTCTGAGGCCTTATCTCTGTTGTGTCTGTGTCTCACAGCTATCTACTGCACTTACTCAGAAGAGTTGCTTCTCCTTAAAATCATGGCCTTGAACTGCAATGGACTGGAATAGACTCAGTGGTCATGATGTACATGCAGGGAGCTCCATGTTTTGGTCGTACAGTCCCACTTAAGCTTTGCGAATGGAAAAAAATATCACAGATCTTTTTTCCTGTTGTATGCTTTTAAGGAAATATTTGTGGTCAAGGGCATCTCTTCTAATTTTGTCTGTCTCCGTTTCTCTCTGTCTTCCTTTCTTTCTCTGTCTCGCTCCCTGTGTCTCTGTAGGCCTCACACAGCTCCAGATGCACCATCCCGTCCTTGTCCACCCACCTTTGTTTCTAAAACAGAGTCACTTTTTATTGCTGCCCCGAGGCAGATAGAGCTAAGCTAAGGAAACAGAGGATCCTAGTGTAAGCCTGGGTATGGAAATGAGCCCCTTGTCACAATACTCAACAATATCTCCTGCACTCCCTCTTATTCTCGTGAAAATAGGAAGAGGGGAGAGGAGAGAGGAAGCTGGACAGCATTGTTCTTCCTGCCCAGTTTTGTGAGAAATTAATTAATTATGAATGAGTAAGTGAGTTAAGAAAAGGGGTTTTGGATTCAATTGGTGTTAACATAATTACAATTTTCTCTTTTTTAAATGAAGGGACCGGGGCCATTTCTCCCGCCTCTCAAATGGGTTTTTATCGTCTTCAATTTGGAAAAGAAAAGCTGATAAAAGGCTTTATAATGCTTTAATTTGGCATCGATTTGCATGAATCTCCCTCAGTAATTATCAACTTCCCCCCTCCCCACACGGATGACAGAAACAGTAGATTCTGATAAGCAAGAATGTCTGTGTGTGTAGGGGTGGGGGTATCTTCCACTCTCCATCTCCCATTTTTCTATTTCCATATCTCATCCCTCTGTCTTTCATTGGGAGAGGCATGGAGCGAGTGATGGCAGTGGCAGGGGAGAGGGAACAGAAAAATCCTAAATCAAAGCACTCAATTATAGGGCTGCAGTAATTATGGGAGCCCTTGAATTGAAGTGCTCTCGGAGGAGAGATGGATAGATATATGGATGATGCATGAGGGGCGGGACAGATAGGTAAATAAATGAATATGCCACACAGAAATACAATGTAGCCTCTGGGCCTGGGACGACATAAATACACGTATTAATCGATAGGTCGCAAACCATCCCAATGCAATTAAAAGGGTATTGAGTGGAGTGGGCCACACTTGGGCTTATGAGTGGACTTGTGTAGGCTGTACCGAGTCAGGGCCCTGACCTGTGGGAGGGTTAATGCCCCCCTGGCCCTCACTAGCCCCTGGCCTGTGGATGGCGAAAAGCTGAGGGTCAGTCTATAAAGGGACTCCAGTCTCTGTGGGGCCCTTTACTGGTCAATAAGACTGAATGAGTTCTATCAACTACCATGCGAAATCACTCCTTTGCCGATGATAATCCTAAGACTGCCTGGAGAGCAATGCGCTAAACATACTTTTCTTTTTCTGTTTGTTTTTGCCAGTATGTCTTTGTCCCTGTCCACTCATATGTAAATAATATGTATTACTCCACTTAAGATGTACCAATCACAAGAGTTCTGTCTTGAAAATAAACCATGGAGTGCACACAATTGAGCGCTGGGGTCCGAATGCTTGTGAGTTCAGGTGTGTAAATGTATGTGTGAGTGTGCCAGCTCACGATTGACTGGCTCCAAATCCATCCCCATATTAGCACATGCAGGAAGTTTGTCATGGCCCTCTGCTGTGCCAGAGCTCATTTGGTTCGATGTGAAATTTATCACAGATGTTCCTCTTTTCTAACCAGGCCTGGCTGCCAGAAAGTACAAACAAAAAAAACTCCTCTGCACACAGATAAAAACCAAAAAGCAGAAAATAACAGCTTGCACTCCTCCATTTGCAAAGATAATACAACACTAGCAAGGCGTTTAGATTAAAATCTGTTTGCTGTAAATGTACTGGAAGTTAAAATTTTTGGTGTTCTGTTGTTTTAGTTTTATCTGGATAAAAGATGGCTTTTCTCATCTCTAAGTGTGAATGTGGCACATACAGTACATGCCATCATTTGTATGTATGTTGAGTTAAAGACAGTGCTAAATGGATAAATGGATGGGACTGTGGTGTACCTACAGCATAGTGTTGGGGCCCATGTTTGTGATTAATGTGCTCCTACCTCGGCTGACAGTGTCAGAGGGAGTGATGCTTTAGGATGAGCGCCACAGCCGCCTGCTGATTTACTGGCTTCCATTTCCACTGGTGTAAAGTCAATCTCCATGGAAGGTCAGTGGCCCCCACGTGCACATTAGCGTCTTTTAATCCCCATCCGTCAGGACAGGCCAGAATCACCAGAAGGGTGCTGTACACACGGTGCTTAATGTGTACATCTTGTATTCTCTGTACAGCTTTGGCTTCAAACACACTGTCAGACAAGAAACACACACAGACTTTATACAGTTTATATACAGTTATTTATTGAACATTAAAGAAAGCAAAATAAACAATCACAAATTTAATGCTTAGTGATGGTTCAGGCATGTTGTTGTCTGAGGATGACAAAGATGAACATTATATCTTTTTTCCATATTAATCAATGTTGATATTTGTCAGGATATTAATTCTTTCATTTTCTGAACCCGCTTTATTCTCACTAGGGTCACGGGGGTCATGTTTTAATAATGCTGACAGTCTGAATATATCCTAATCTGGAAAAAAAGGTTAGTTAAATTTAATGTTAACCAGTGTTGGGGTAGTTTCAAAAAAAAGTAATGAGTCACTAGTTAAGCGTTAGTTTTAGTTTTATTTCGAGCTCATGGACTCCATGTACAGTGGCAATTTCATATACATGTACAATAATCAATATTGTTCATGTACATCTCATACATGTGTACACAGACATACATGGAAAGATTGCGCACACACAAAAGAACAAGTAGATTTGTAGAACGCAAATGTCAAACTATACATATTGAATTATAAAGGAAGATTGTTTATGTAGAAATACAGAGACTATACACAGCAGTCACCTTGACAATGGCAGAGTGGAACAGAGACCATGCAGACTCAACATTCCCCTCCACCCTCAGGACACGGTTGAAGCTCTGCCGGAGGCGAGAGTTGAAGATCAACCTGACAGGTTCTTCCGCCAGGTATTCCCAGCAGACCTGCACTACTTGTTTGGGCCTACCAAGTCTGCGCGACATCTTCCCCTGCCACCTGATCCAACTCTTAATCAGATAGTGGTCGGTTGACAGCTCCGCACCTCTCTTCACCCGAGTATCCAGAACATACGGCCACAGGTCTGATGATACAACTACAAAGTCGATCATCGACCAGCGACCTAGGATGTCCTGGTGCCACATGCACCAATGGGTGTCCTTATGTTCAAATATGGTGTTCCTTATGGAGAAGCTGTGACTTGCACAGAAGTCCAATAATTGAACACCACTCGGGTTCAGATTGGGCAGGCCTTTCCTCCCCACTGCGCCCCTCCAGGTTGCACTGCCGTTGCCCATGTGTGCATTGAAGTCCCCCAGTAGAACAATGGAGTCCCCTTTCAGGGCGCTGTCCAGCACCCATCCCAACGACTCCAAAAAGGGTGGGTAATCTGAACTGCTGCTAGGTGCATACATACCAACAACAGTCAGAACCCGTTCCCCGACCCGAAGGCACAGGGAAGCAACCCTTTTGTCCACCAGGTTAAACTCCAACATGCAAACAGAGAGCCTGGGGGCTATTAACAAGCCGACTGCTACCCTCCGCCTCTCACCCAGGAAAACTTTAGAGTAGAAGAGAGTTCAACCTCTCTCAAGGACTGGGATTCTAGAGCTGGAGCTGGAGTGTTGAGGTGAGGCCAACTATATCTAGCTGGTAATGCTCAACCTCCTCCACAAGCTCTTGCTCCTTCCCTGCCAAAGAGGTGACGTTCCATGTTCCAATAGTGCCTTGATCTGCTGTCTGATCCTCATAGCACCGGACCCCTCTTCTTCTTGTTGGACCCACAGGGCAACAAGCCCATGTAGCTGGTTTGGGCTGGGCCCAGCTGGTCCCCATGGGCAAAGGCCCGGCCACCAGACGCCCGCCCTTAGGCCTCAACCCCAGGCCTGACTCCGGGCAGGGCCCCAGTAGCCCTCCAGGCTGGGTACACAAGTTTTCTTCAGCCAGGAGCAATCTTCTGAATACCATATATATGGTATTTCTGAATTCATAAAATGTACTTAAACATAACATCTGCCTGTGCGTATATGTTGTGAGGAGAAATTTCTGAGTAGTGGATGATGGGGCTGTTGAAATATGGCCAAAAAATCACAGTTGCTTTTCTGTCTCATGTACATGCATTAATTCCAAATAACTTTATTGGAGTTAGATAATATGCTGTGTATGTGCAATTTCCACCAACAGCAATAACTGAAATTAAATAACAAGTGATATCTCTTTAAAAAACATATTGAATGTCAGTTTACAGTGATCCTTTACAGCCTTCTAAAGTGTTCAGTTATTATACATTTATGTGCAGTGTTTGTGTTAACGTTAAGTCGTAACAATGGACTTAAAAGTTAAAAGGAGCTTCAGCTACAGGCAGTTGTTGGAGATGTTCTCTGAACTCTGCTGCTGTTGTCTGACCCATGTAGCCTGGTTCTACAGTGATACTTTGCAGAAACAACTGTGCAAAAGACAATCTTAGACAGTGTTGATGTTTGGATAAGTGTAATACATTTTGTAGTGTGTGTGTGTGATACTGACCAGTAGGCACACATCAGCTGTGCATTACCATTAATGGTATTTTGTCTCAAGTTCTTGTTCAAAATTGAATACCTATACTGTTTTTTTGACATCTCAAGAATAGGTTGCATTTTTTTTTTTAATTTTCTTTTTTATTAGGTTGTGTGTCTGTTTGCATTCTTGTTCTCAGAGGTTAGTGATATCCCACACAGTGAAAGACGACTGGTCATGAGAATTTACAACTCTATCAATGTCTACTCTGACACAGTGGTTGTCTTAATAGAAACAATGATTACAGATATTGAATCTGGAGTTATGCTGTCAAAGCACTGTCAGTAGAGGACTTAAAAGTTATTATTTTCTGTTTTATTGGCCAACTTTTTACCTCAGTTTTCAACATGTTTACGTAAAATCTATTAATGACCAGATGTGAAGGACAAAAAAGAAGAAAAAAACTGCAATGTTTCTTTGTTGTGTTGTTGATTATTATATGCTGATACCAGGTAATCTGTTTCCCAGGAGTGTGGTGTCTCTCTTTCACCCCTCTCTGCCAGCCTGTGTACAGATTGTAATGTCTACTGAATACAGACAGATTGATTGTTTAAGTAATTGATTGATTGATGTCTAAGAAGCCTCTTTTTCATTGCAAACTGTAATGATTGGCTTCTCATTGCTCTTGTTCCATGACTTTCCACCTACGTTTATAAAACCATCTTCTTCCACATTTTTTTCTTTGTCTTCATCTCACAAATACACTCTTTCTCCCTCTTTGTCTGTCACCGACTGTTTCCTGAACACTGGGGGCTTTCAGTCTGCCACACAGTCACTTGGCTCCTGAAGGACGAGAGCAGTAGACAGGTAATCTTTTAATCTCCACTCCATCTTCCTGCTTTTTTTTAAAACTCTATTCTCTACTAAAACATTTCATATTATAATCGGCTCCTATGTGCGTCACATCCCCCACAGCACTTCTTAATATCTTTCTATAGATCTATCAAACTCACCAACAATCTGCAAAGTTTATTTAATTTTTTCCCCTTCTCTCTTTGGGTTTTTTGACATTTATTGGAATTCAAATGCAGCCATTAGATCCTCTTTCTCTATTTCCTCCTCTTTCCTCCCCCTTCTTACATTCTTAGTCAACCACCTTTTTTCCTCCCTCACCTCCTTTTCTTTCCTCCATTCTTAGCCTGGAGGTTAGTGCTAAACGTGCATCATTCAGCGAAAAACAAAAGGAGTGAATTGATTGGGTTATCAGCTGCTGCTCTGGTGGACCCTTTGATCAGAACTGAAAAGCAGTGCTACATGTCAGAATTCTGCTTTAGCAGCTCTTTCTGAGTTTTACAATTACTACACGCCACGGTCACATCCAAAGTTTCCCCTCCCTCTCTCCCCACAGTCTTAGGGTTAGGGCCTGCGGCTATGAGCGTTATTATGGCTCATTCTCTGCTGAGCATAAAGCAGGGAGATTGTGTTAGGGAGATTCTCTGCTGTGGTAAGCTGGATACTGTGGGTTTGGTGTTGATGATTTTTAGGGCTAACCCCTGAAAGTCCATGGTTGTAACCATGAGAATCTTTAGTTACCTTTTTTGGTAGCCACGGTGTCTTACAATAATATGATGAAACTTATCCATTGCATGCACTATTATGTAGAAATTTATAAATAAGTTGGATTGTAGATATGTTTGGAAGAGGGTTAGTGTTAAAAATCCATATGAGAACATATGCTGAGCTGTAGCTCAATGTTTTGGATGGCAGAAGCCTCTAAGGGTGCATTCACACCAGCTCTGTTGAACCAAACTCTAGTTCATTAACTGTGAAAGTTAAGAGTGTGCAAAATCTGATGTGGATGAAAGAGGAAAACTCCAGTCCGCTTATAAACATAGGTCACTGTCCTTTTCAAAGGAACCAAATACAGGAAGCAGACTTGAGAATAGAGCATTGTGGGTAAACACAACCTCCATGTTTTATTTTCGTGCGATAGAAATAGAAGTTGTCCTGCATTAGTCAATAGATGAACGAGGTTTCTTGGTCAATGAGTGTTATGTCTTCTCCTTCAGTAATTCTTAATGAAGTGCCCCCACAGGGAGGGAGGGAGCATGTTATTAACATTTTTGGTTCATTTGTCAAAGTGCAGTGTGAAACCAAACTCAGACTAGCTGACTGTTGGCAACCCTAATCATACCCTGCCCACCAGACTATTAAGTGTGAAAATAACTTAGGTCAGAACCCTTCCTAAATTAAGGATGACCATCTTCACGCAGAGTAGACTTGTATAGCCCCTTTTACACAGCACTTCTGTCATGGGAATATTTTGCATTTTTTCTGCAACAACATCTGTGTAAACACAATGGTGGGATCATTTGGTCTCACCTTTATTGTGGCTTTGCAACACCTTAGGAGGTAGTCACAGAGCTGTGATAAAGGTGGGATGATTGCAGATGATGGTGGGATGATTGCAGAACACTGTATTAAAGGAACACCTCTCGGTCCGCAACCAAGATGTGGCATTTTGATGAGAGCCAACCCTTGGCACAGGAGAGACAGCTGGCACATATGGAGGCACTGGCATAATTCCTGGCTTTACTCACACCCACCATGGCCACCTTCATTCACGGAGGGCACAAGCTCGGCTTTGCTTATGCCTGCCGTGGCACTCCATGGCAGTGCCTCCATTCTGTGTGTCTGCTGTCTCTCTCGCGTCAGGGGATTTAAAAATGTGTCACAGCCCCTTTGATTTCGGAATATAAGCTCCGTGTGTAAAAGTCCAACCCGTCTTACCACTGTAACGCATTTGTTTTTGCTGTGTAAAAACAGTCAATGGTGGAAAAAGAGGGATTACCATCTCGCCTGTTTTACATGATTTCCGTGAAAAGTGGCTTATGTTTCATTTTTTAAAATAATTATAATTTAAAAAAAAGTCCTCTGACTCTGATACAATTCATCAATATGGCTGAAGTCATTGCTACCCACTCCACTGTCTAATTGTAGATTCCTCCCCTGTGACCAACAATACAAAGTGTTTATCTCCAGATAAGTTACCCTTGAACCAAGATGGAGGAAGTGGTAAAACTTGCCAGTTCATTAATAACTAAGCAGTGCAAACCAAGGTCAGAAGGTCAGTGTGAAGCGGTGTTATTTGCTACGCTCTACTTTTCTCAGGGTCTGACTTAACCTGAAAGGTCAGCAACAACAATAGAGGAAGGAATGGCTCAGTTCTGACCTGATGAGAGGCAGGAGTTCACACATCAGATTAATGTTCTCAGTATTACTGTAAATGCACATTTGAGGAAGCCACTTTAGAAGAACAATGAAACAGCCTCACAAAAGATGGGGGAAGTTCACTGAAAAAATAAACGTGGAAGGTTTTAGGTAAAACACACACATACATGTGTAGAGATATAGAGGCTTGACTGCACTAAAACAATAGAGTATTACATTTCTTTTCTCTACACAGAGCCTAAGGGTCTAGGCTCCTAAACAGTCTCCTCGCTTCCTCAGTAATTGGCTGGCTGGTACTTAAGGCCAACAGCTTTTAATAAGCAATAGAGGCAGGAGCCAAAGTGACAATAACTGCTGCCCTACATCAATTATTGGATACATATCCATCACTTGCTGACTTATATGTGACCCCAGGCACCTGCCAGCTGAGGTATTGACTGGCCAGCTCGCCCCAGTGCAAGTGACAAGTTCCATTTGCAATCACATTTATTAAACGCCTGTTAGAATGAGTGAAGGTTTGTGCCGGCCCATGTTGCTCCAGCAGCTTTGGTTCTTATTAATCTGAAAGCCGCAAAAGATTGGATACATGTATGATGAGAATAGATACCAGGGGTATATGATGGAATGATTTGATGTTGTGTCTCACTGGGGCTCACAAGGTGGTTCTTAGTTCTATATCACAAGCAATATGTACTCTCGCAGTTGCTGTGAATAAGTATTTTGACCACTACAGCACCGTGTCACAAAAAATAGAATGATCTTGTCTTTATAATCCTTCCTTTTAAAGAGTATAGGCTATATAATGCAGTCTTTCCCAGTTATTTCTAGTATTTCCATCATTAACTTTAGCTGTAGCAGGTATTCATTTTATTAAAATAAAAAGTATTTGCTCATGCATACATAAATTATTCTTGTTATACAGCAACTGGTCAATGGAGGTAGAAACAGTATTTTCCAACAGTATATTTAACATTTGCAAAGGCTTTTTGCCAGGCTTCTCTGGCATGGGTCTGACCTACAAACAAAATAAAAGAGAGACATGTAACAAGTGGCAGGGATATTTTCATTGGCAAAATATCTATACAGAGTTATTCAGCTGAGGAGAGACAGGTTTAAGAAAATAAAAGAGCATAATTTGTATTGCATTCAGTTTGTCTGATGCAGTGCTCTTGTATTTAGCGCCTCATTTACTTAGACAACTGCTCATTACTGGCAGATGCTTAAAGAATAGATGATGATGAAACATAATAAGTCAGAAAGCATTGAGAGAATATACCTTCTTGTTTCTGCCTGAATGTGCATCTACAAAATTTACTTTAAAAGCTATTGTCACAGACCTTATTGAAGATGCTAATGGAGGTAAAATTTTCTGCAATAAATTCAGTCAAATCACACACACTTGTCTTTTGTTGTTATGTCAGTCACTCCTCATGTACCTGGTATCTCCAAATGCTCACACCTTCTTTATAAACAATTTGAGACACATAACTGAGGTGGAAACAGCCTCGCAAATGTGGTCTTCTTAATAAAAAAGTGAAACTGAGGACAGCCTAGAAAGATGATGAAGGCATCCTCTTTCCTTCCTT
>JAPTGZ010000026.1:18490217-18506090 GCA_029814645.1 Fowleria isostigma | reverse complement strand
TAAACGAAAGGCACTTCCGATAAAATATTTTGTCGTTTTTACCCGCAAGCGTTCTCGTGTAAACGGCACCTAAGAGTCATGTTTTTGTTAACAGTAACTTTACAAGACATTATTTGTGACCTGAACACAATATAAAAGTCTAACTATGTGAGTACGTGATCGCCCTACAGAGTCAGAAACAATGTTTGTATCAGAGCTTGACCAATATTGGCTTTTTATTGGCTGATATAAAAGTAGTCTGAAAGATCCAAGAATAATCTATGAAAATAGGAGCAACACTGTTAGAGAATAACTTTAAATGGGATGGCTGTTGGAATGAATGTTTTAATCTGTGGAATAATTACTTTATTAAAATGATTAATAAATTTGGATCACTGAGCACAAAACTCAAAGTAATCATCTAAAAATTCTTGAACTTTCTTCAATTGAATATGTAAATCTTAAGCAGTTCTAGGTACAATTTTTATTTTTCCATATTAATTTCCCTAAAAGTCAAATTTGTAGTTGAGAAATCTCATAGTATCTATTGATTGTTACTGATAAGTTTCATTTGGAACACTTGTTTACGCACTGCAACTGTTTCTTGCATAATTACTACTTCATATGTTTATCATTCTGTGGGACCAAGCAAACCCTGTGTTAATCAAAGCTTTCATTAAACATAGACATCTAGGTGTCTTCATGTTTTTGTTTTTTTTTCAGTAAAAGTGTAAGAAAATGTCTTTTTAGCCATTTCTTTTGCACTTTCTTTTCAGGAAGAACAACTTTTAATATCTGGCCATTAATTATCATTATTGTAAATAATACATGCTTAAAACAGTATGATATATTAAAAAAAAAGAAAAAACAGACTTGATGTTTTGAGCATATTTATTATCAGAAACAACTGTAAATATCCATAATAAAACATTTCGAGATTGCAGACATAAACCTACAACTATTTTTCATCTGCTCAAACTTACTTTGTGGTTTTGAACATTCAGTATCCATGTTATAGCTTCACATTTTTTGTTATTTTAAGGCATTTTTTAGCCTGTATGGACGTCTTCGAAACAGATTCTTTCCACTTGTAATAGAGTCCCACTTTGCTGCTCTAAATTGTCATATAGTGTCAGAAAGCTCAGGATCTCTGCTTTCCATTGCCATTTGAATTTTGTGGATAGTGCAAACAGTTCAGCAGTTACAGTACCGTAATTTGAATACTGTGAAGTGCAAAATGCAGCGCCGGAGAGATTGCTGTTGTTAAAGGGTCAAATTTTTTTTATAATGTTGGCATTCCTGACAGAATTAAAAAAAAAAAAAAAAGATGCAAAATAAAACTCCTATAATGTACGGTATGCTGCACAGAACTAGTTAAAACTACGAGAGTGTGAAAGATACTGATGTCTACAGTACGGTTCTTACTCATCCCTAAGAGTGTGTGTCCCCGTTCAGGTTCCCAGTTCCTTCAGGACTCGTCTGTTCAGTGCAGTCCACCTGGAAGTGTCTCATGTCCCAGGGAGCTCCTCTCATCTAGGAATCATGACACACTGGCCTCAATGCGCTGGGGACCCGTGGCAAATGCAGGATGAGCTTTCTTATCCTGTCCACACGGATTCCCAGCAGTCTACAGAGAGGTGCCGTATCCAGCGTTGTGACGACCGGGGCAGGCTGGAGGGTAAAAGAGGCAATTAGAGAGAGTTAGAGACAGCAGGGGAGGAAAGCGAGGCGATGGAGGGACAACAGGGATGTGAGATGCACAGATTTACTCCCGAACCGCGAATAAAGGGGATTAGTAAAGAGACTATGTGACAGGTTGCACTGGAGAAGGATGTGGACAAAGACGCACCAACATCAAAGACGTTTTGTATCTTCTTTCCACCCTCACTGCTTTCCTCTATATCTACTGGTGTTTGTGTGTCTCATTCTTCATTCAGACTGTGTGGCAGTAAGTATACGAAAGGAAAACGCCTCATTTACACAAAAAACTCTTTTCACAGTGTGTGTCATCTCAGTACGCCTCAACTTTCCCCCCCTTTCCCCTCTTTTTCTGACTCCGTCTCACACTTGTCTGTTGTTTCGTCACCTTGGCCGTATTATTCATACAAATGATTACTGGCTCGTAGAATATTTCTCGTAAAAATATCCCTGATGACTACTTTTTTTGGACGCAGTTAGCCGATTATTACCTTTCTCTTTCACTTGTCTGAATACAAATAATAACATCATGTCATGATTCTTAAGTTGATTTTTCAATTGCTTTAAATGAACATAAAGGTTCAGAGAAAAATATGCTTGTAAAAAAAATCCTCTAGTTGTCAATGCAATTGTTTGCAACAGATAAAAAAATTCCAGTAATATTTTGAATTGAATTAAATTGAATTGATTGGTATATTTCAAGCTTGTGCACTCCATGTACAATAGTGATTATATACATTTCATTATGTGTACCCAGATATACATAGAGAATTTGTTGTAAACACAATATACATAGAAAAATTTACATGAATATGCATAGATATATATATGGAGAAATTGGTTATAAAGACTCATTAGTAACTTTAACACAACATACAGAACACAAATGTACCTAATAAGGAGAAAAAAATATCAATAAAACATAACAGATTATATGCACCAACATGAAATAATATACATATCACTATGTGTACACAATATACATGAATATATACAGTAATTCACTATTAATGTACAACCCTAGAAGCTCAAAAGGAAGTCAGAAAAACTAAAACTTATCTACTCCCCCCCCAGTTTCACTACTTAAATATGTATGGTTGCAATTATAGCAGATAAATTAGTTATAAACATGTAATAGTACCAAAACTAACTTTATCACAATATACAGAACACAAATGTACCCAATAAAGTGAAAACAATACTAATAAAACACAACAGGTTATAGGCACCAAAATGAATAATTTAAAAAAGTAAATATATCGAATAAATAATGTCATTAAATAAAGTGAAAAATAAATAAGAAGCATAGAACAAAACACACACGAGAAGAAGAAAGTAAGAAAGAAAAATAAGAAAAGCACCATGTGACCTTCAAACCCCTTCATCTCTATATTGTTTTAAAACCATTTTTTTATATCCTGTTCTAAACTGCGGTATGTTGTTGGAGCGTAGCTTTAAGTAAACCCCAAACTGTTACACATTTTAATCACTTTTTTTAAGACTTTGAAGGACATTGGAAGGATTGGTACAGCGCCACTATCTAGCTACTACAACCAGCCAGGAGCATTAATACAACAGAGTTGTTAGGGGGGATTTACTGGAGTATTTCTAGGCTAAATGTTAACTCACTTTATTATCCCCATAGAAAGGTTTGGTCTCTGCATTTTACTCATCCTAATACACACAGTAACTAGCAATAGAATTAGCATTATTGGGAGCAGTGAACTGCCATTGAAGGTGCTCAGGGACCAACTCCAGATCTTCATCAGTACTGTGGTCAGGGGCACCAGTAGGAGACTTAACCCATATGTACCTGTGTTTAATGGTAGGGAAAACCCATTAAGCACCTGGAGGAAACCCACGTGCTAAAAGTACTAACCACTATGCCACCGCGCTACCCAAGAGCAGTAATTATCTGAACAGCTGAAAATGTTGCCTTTGTCTTAATGTATATTTGAGTTCTATCCATCAATGCAACTGCCTTGAGGACAATGTCAAACTGTGCCTTTAACAATTAAGTCAACGTTTTAACTTCCTTTTCCAAAGGTGTTGAAAATAACATTTTAGATTAATGTCACATTCTGACATTTGAGCACCTATCTAAGTCTGTTAGACCCACTTCAGTCATGTTACGACACCCAACATGTCTTTATAGTAATTATATCCATAAGACAATCCTATCAGTTCCACCTCACACTCATCAAAGTTGTATGTAATTTTTGTAATGTCTCAAATCTGGGTGGTGAGTCTCCCCTTTCAATTTTTGAGAACCAAGAAATTGCCTCCTTTCAGCAGATAAACATGAGAAATTACAGTTTTACATTGTTATTGTTCTTGTCCTTTAACTTAAAAAATGTATGTATTCATACATGTGTACATTTCACTGTACATGCAGACACACACACAAATACACAGAGGGAGAGGAGAACACACTTAAGCGTCTGGCTCTTTCCATTCCTTTGCCCTCTGTTGTGTTTGGTTGTGTGGTTGCCGGGGGAAACTGGCAGGTGGAGGAGTAAATTTGATGTTGGGTTGGGGCTTTTTGACCAGCGGCAGAATTTTGCCAACTCCAAAGAGGCTGCAGCTGTCTCCTACACTCGAGGTGTGGGAGTGTGCTGATATACGCATGAGCCAGGCAAACAGCTGATTCCTAAAACCGATAAAAACACCACAAAATAAACACACTATACAGCACGTTAGATCAAGCAGATAATCTTCTAGCCTACGTGGACAAGTATATGTATAATATCTGTGTGTTTCAGTGCGAGGGTTAATTATTTGGACAAGATAAGCGTGTGGGTGTAGTTGAAAGAGACCAGAGGGGTGAAACTCATTGAGTCCAAATTAGAAACATGTGAATGCATCTTTGCTTCTGGAGCACTAAAGTAGTGGCTCGTTCTTTTTCTGAAAATACAATCTCATTTCAAGTTCCACTGATGTAGGATGCAGCATTAGTGTGATTCACCGCTAAGACTCATATGTACTAGTGCTGCTACTCACCTCTTACTCACATTGTGTTTACATTGTCAGCTTCACACTCATCTATTGTTATGCAAAGTTCAATTTCAACTATAAAATTGAATTTGACAACAGGGAGTGTATAAACTCCTCTTAGTGACTTTGCCGACTCACTGTCTCGCTGTATTTTTGGTTTGAGTACTAAGTGTAACCATTTATGGCTGTTAACCCCAGTTTAGATACAAGAAGCTGCTTCCTGGACTGGGGCTGTGCTCTGCCTGGAAAGCTGCTGTCTTCCCCCAAATGGGAGCTTTGATTGGACTGACGGACTCATGCGTGCTGGTCTGAGTTGGCGGGAGGCAGCTGGCGAGCCGTGTGTTGTTTTTCCTGGTCTGGTTTTGGTATGGTTAAGCTGGGTTAGGTCTGTACCAGCTGGTTGTGACCACATCAGTGGTCCTTTCAGGTCTTACCAAGGAAATGAACAGATATGACTGACTCAGCAGCACTTAGTTCTGGTTATGATGTTCACAAAATACACACACATGTACACACTCCTCTGTCTTACAGACTGTACTGTACAAGCTTACTCATACTCAGATGTTAACTCAACGCACAGATGCAAACAAGCTGAGTGTGTATTGTGTGTTGCTCTAGAATACAACGCAAGACAAGGGAGGTCACTAAGTATAAATACTTTTGTTACTGTTTTTTTTTTTCTGATAACTTGTTGCTTTTTCCATACACAACACAAACGTACTCCTGACTTTTTCACTTTAGACTTTCTGCCTATGTATTAATTTTATATTACATCATTTTGTACCTTTGTACCGTCCTCAAAACCTGATTTAAACCTAAATGAATTTGACAGTAACACATAGAGGTACACAGCAAATGTAAAAAGACAAAAATAATTTAACATGTCAGAAACAATGTAACATGAAATAGAGTGTGTAGCAAAGTTCATGTTCATTATTTTTAATGTATTGTAATAAAAGGCTGCTTTTTAATTTTATTCGAACTTTTTGTCAGAGCCTGTAATTTTTCACTTCATCCCATGTTTTACACATATACCGGTACTTCTACTTGAGGGAAGAATGTGTGTACTTTTGCCACCGCTCAGCACTACTCTACCTCCTCCTCCTCCTCCTCCTCCTTTTTTTTCCTCGTCTTTGAAGTTGCTCATGCTCTAAAAAGGACACAGTTATCCGTGTCAGTGAAGTTAATTCTCAGGCACCATGATGGAGTCATCAGTCCTCCTACTCAGCAGTAGATCTCACTCATGCAGGTGTGGGATCTGCTGACCCGGCTGTCCGCCCAGTCCCAATAGACCTGCAGGCTATGACCTAATGGTCATGTGATCCCTCTGCCGCCACCATCATTCTTTGCACTCTCCCTCCCTTTTCCCTGTGACTCTGTCCCCCGGCCTACCACCCGCTCTTTCCCTTTACTCTTGTGTCTGGCTTGATGTGACCAGTTTAGTCATGATGATGTCATCAATGTGAGTCAACAGGTAGGTGCTAGAGCATCCAGCTGAGTTGGCGCTCTCTGTTCATGGCAGGCTGGGAAATGGCTCCATGGGACCACGACTGAAACCATCACATCTGTGTTTGCTTGAGCATCGTGCCAGCACATTTGATTTTACTTTCACTGGGTTAAAGAGACTTTGCTTTTAAAAATCCTTTTATTAGATTGGAATCTTGTTGGTGTACAGCTTACATCAAGTTAGTGATAGAGTTTCAGTTAGAGCTGAAGGTTGCACTGTGGCTGTTATTGTTGTTGGGGTCTTTCCAAGTCCACATTCCACTAAAATAAGCGCAAGAGCTGTGGTAGTTATGTTGTAATTCACAGTGTCATAAACACTGCTGATAGTGTGTGTGCATGAGCTTGTAAGAGGGAGGAAGAGAAACAGTCGAGAAAGGTGGAGAGATGGGAGGAGTGTGTATGTGTGTGTGCAGGGGTCTTCTTACTTACCACTGAATGTGGACAAAAACATGTTACACCACTAAAAATTTCCCCTCTGCTTTGGCACTTTCCATAAACAAACTTTATTTTTCAGTGCCCAGACAAAACATCCACTGCTGGATACTGAGAATTTCCACATTGCCCGTGGCCATGCTGAAGACATGAGATCAGTAATTGTTTTTTATTTAATTTGTAGCATGAGTCGTACGTCTAATATACTCATATGTTAGCAAAAAAGATTGACAAAATGATCAATTACACTTTCAAAGGGGCAAGAATATTTTATGTACAAGACGTATATAATATAAAAGGTCAGTTCCATGCATGCAATCTGATCTGAAATTGGATGATATCTCTGTGATTATTAGTCACAGATGACACTGTGACACAATGTCATGATTCAGAGGAAAGATGATTCAAATGCAACATCTGTTTCACTTCAGTTCAGTGATTTTTTTTCTTTGGAGATTTTCTTCCTTTATTTTTACATGTAACACACTTTATAATGTTTGTTCCAATCTTGTAAAATACCAAAGCTGTTCCATGAAGTTCACATTCTTACCAGTGTCATTTAATCTCTTCTACCTGACCCTGACATCATTGTGGCATGAAGTTAAGATGAATTAGGGTAATAACAAGTGCAGGATGATGATGTTCACATCTGTCAGAGGATTATGTGTAAGACATCTGATTCTGTTGAACCACGGTGTATGTGTTCAGTTTGCCCTTAGTGGCTGTCTGTATAAGACTGTCATTGTTTCTGATGCTTGCCTTTTTATGCCCTTTTTTTTCTCTACTGCTACAATTGTATAACTCTTACTTTTACTTTTCTTCCTCTTTTCTTCCAGCCTGCAGAATCCCTGTACCAGCCTTCTCCCCTCTCTCTCCCCTCTGAAAATGTTTCTCATTACACTCATGATCTGACCATATGGCTGTACCCTGTTTGTGTGTATTTATGTCAAAAAATATCCACAAAAGAACACAGGAACACATACAGTGTACACACGTTTTATACACACTTCAATCAGTGAATTATACACTCTCCACATTTGAGCCATTTTATTTTAGGAGATCACAGATGTTGTGTTTGTTTTGTTGTGGCCTTTTATTCGCCTGTTAGTGCACGTCTGTAATACACACTTATGATATGTGCTATATGTGTGACTTTACAGCTGTGCTGTGTGTACTTGATCTCACAACATAAGGTCCTTGAGCTGCTGCTAATTCACTCTAGTGCTGAGCATACACATGCATACACAAAAAAGAAGCAGTACTTACTTCAGCAAGATAAGTATTCTGCATCATCCTACCATCATGGAAAAATCTTGTAACTTGACCTTGAGCTGCTTTTTTTTCTCAGACTCAGAAGTTCTGTTTTGTCCATCAGTTTGGTGACTACATCTGCTGTGATATTATCAACTGAGCACTGACCATAACACTTAATCATTACTGTTTGAAACAAAATACAGCAATAGTCAAAGAATCACCCAAACATTGGCTTGAAGAATAGAAACCAACACATTTTAACCCTTAAAGGCCTAGGATTATTTTTTGGCAACATTACCCAAGTGAAATATCACCATTTATTATAACTTTGACCTTTTCATTTAATTTTCCTGTATTTAATTGAATGATTATGTAGATGTTTTTTTATTCTGATTGTAAATTTGAAGACCATTAATGAACAAAGTGACTTTTTTTTTTAGTAAATTTATCATTGACTGCCACTGTCCCATGATGAATCAATCTTGCAGAAAATGATTATTTTTCTACCTGACATTTGTACAAAACATTATTCAGTCATTTATACATTAACAAACACCTATGTTATGTATTTTTGAATGTTCAATGTTCATTAATGGAAAACTCTAATTTACTGAGTTTCTTGAATGCCTCACAGTACTTCCTGAGGCGAATGTGACCTCACACCATAACAGAGACACGGTGAGGGAGTAGAGGAACAAGTCCACTGGATTTTGCCAACTTGAGTTAAAAAATAAAACCCTTTTATGCTATAAACCCGTGGACTCTTGTGCCACAAAGCTGCAACATATACAGAACAGAAAATAAGAGTTAACATGCTTTGAATGTCTGACGCGGCTTCGGTGCATTGTGCTGAGAATTCGCTGCTGCAAAACTCTGCGTGGCCGCTTTGTTTCCTGAGTGTTTGTGTTCGTCACATGATCTACATGTATTCATTCGGTACAAGTCCGTATTGAACTGAAAGCCCCGTAACAAATCGGTTCAGTATAAATGAGTGCACCGTTACCCCCTGATTGATAGGATTAGTGGTTCAAAACGTATTTAATACTTTACATCAGTACATGCTTTTGGTCACTGGTGGCCGCTCAGCTCTTTGAGTCTTAAACTAAACAGCTCTGACTAAATAGTCTTATCTCACGTTTACTATCGTTAGTCATCCCAAGGTTGACAAGTCTGTTTGTCCAGTGGAATTATTTTTTACTTTTACCCTTTACAAATTCCTTTACATCTTATTTGTTAACAAATACCAGCAAAGGCTAGATGCATTCAAGTCTTGTTCTGTCAGTCCAGTCATGTTTTTGGGACACCACATCCTCTAAGTAGGTAAACTTCCTTTCCTGGAAAATGTTTTCTTTACCTGTCGCAACATCATCAAGATAAAATGTAGTTATTGTTCATCACTTGCCCAAATGAGTTTCTAGACTAATCAGCCAGAGATGGTGTTTTATTTGCCCCAGGCACTTAGACAGCTCCTATTGTCGAGCCCTGAATTATTTGATTATTCATGTGGAATAGTTTCGTATTGATGCAAATCTTTGCTCTGTTACCAGTTACATAGCATTTTTCTAAAGATTAATGCTATATCTAAAATGTGTCCTTTGACCTTAAAACTGTATTTTCTAGTGTCGTAAATATGGTTCATTAATACAGGTCTTTAAAGGATGTTTAACCCATAAAGACCCAAACATCCACCACCGATCAAAACCATCTACTGATCTAATCTTTTTAATACCTGTTTATCCACTAATCAATAGCTGGGTTTCCATTACAGTTTTCCGCAAAATAAAAGTGGCATTTCTTCAGTTTAGACAAAGTATAATTTCTTATGTTTCCATTGAAGAGTGTGTGGCTTCTGATATGTAGTTCTTAGAGAGAGAGAACATGTGTACCTCATGTCACTCTGCAGGTGCGCCTGATCATCCTAAGGCAAAGTCTTACAGCAGCTGGTCACGCGTAATGGATTTCTGGGAGGGAATTGTACAGAATTCATCCACAAGTCATGGATCCAGAACTTCCGAATGACCTGGCCAACATTTAATAAACTGTTATGTTAACCTGTGAACCTCTCATGGCACCGGACTAGTCATGCCCGTGACTAGAGAAATTGCACAAAATGTGTTTTCATTACACTGTGGTGCAAAATTTCTATATCGAAACATCTCAAAAACCACCTATTGAGAACGTAAAAACTTTTTTGATATCTTTGACAGTCTTTGCGACATTTGTGTTTCCATCATCAATTTTCTATTGTGCAGTTTGTATTTTGCGCATTTCTGATGGTAAATACAGCAAATACATATAAATAATTGATGTGAAATACAGTTTGTCATCTTTTCATGGTCATCAGATATGACCCATTTAGATGTTCAGAGGCTCTGTAGTGAACGTGGAAACACTCATCTTCTGCAACATTCATTCACCAATAAAACCCATGGAATTTGATAAATGACAGTGGATGGAGACACTTGATTTATGCTCAGCTAATGGTATCTTTGCTGAAAAAGTCACTTTTTTCTTCGGTTTTCTTTGTTTGTGATATAGTAAACTTTGAATTTACTCAGTGGTTTAAAGAACATCTACATGATCGGTGAATTATAGTAGGAACATACGGGATTTACACTGAAAAATACAAAATACAGAGGATGATATTTTAATAAATGGTGATAACTTAGTTAAGAAAGGTTAAATATGGAGGAAAAAAATCATTTGGGAACTGACACAAAAGTAACGCTGGCTCTTTATGGGTTAATCACTAAAAGATTAGGCAAAGAAGCTACAAAAATGCATATTTTCTTGTTTTCTCTTTTTCGTTGTCGTTCTTGTTTTCTTTACAACCACCTTCCAAACTGATGCCTCTCATCCCTCTGTCTTTCTCGTGCTCTTTGATAATATCTCTCCATTGTATTCTTTCTGTCCAGGCTTTAAACCCGGATGCAGATACACACATACAGTAAAGCACATATAAGCACAGACACACAGCGCAGCAACACAATAACCCCAGGCCGCTGGTTATTAGAAAATCACCCAAACCTGTCGTCCCCTCAGTCATGAAAGAAGGGGGGCAGATTTTCTTGCTATATTAAAGGAGAGGTAGTAGCCTCTGTCCCAGCTTCCCTTCATCTCTCCCCCGTTTATTCTAATCACACCGCCGCTGTCTCCTCTCCTGCCTTTATTTTGCTCTATTTTTCCATCTCTTTGTTTTGTTTTTCGCCTGACAGTGACTGGGTCTCTTCTGCCCCAGGGGAACAGAGTTATGAGCCCGATGTCCTTTCATAGTCAATTGCATAATGTGGTTTGTGTGTGTGTGTGTATGTGTGTGTGAGAGAGAGAGAGAGACACAGAACCAGTGTGAAAAAAAGGTGGGGGAAAAGAAAAGAAATTATGATATGCTCGAGAAAATGTGTGTGTGCGTGCACGTCACTGACAGTTAGTAGCCTGCTGAAAGCTTATATTTGAGCATGGGCGCATATTGTTTACAGATCATGTCCTTCACTGTGGTATTTTGGTTTGGTGCTTCCAGGATGCTGCTATCATGCTGACCTCCTCTCTGTCCTGTCACACACTACTGGAAGTGCTGTAATGATATGTGCTGCACAGTCTCTGCCTCCTCTACATGGCTGTCCTAGGTTTGTAGTTCTTTTTAACATTATGTACCATTCTGTGTACTCTTAAGTCACACCAAAACAGTCAAATTGCTGTCTTCCGTAACCCCGTGTCCCTGTTATGTTCCTGACGAGTATGTAGTACATGTGTTTGTCAGGTGTTTGTCAGTCTGTTGTGAACCGTCTGAGATAAGAGTGATGTGTCAGAGCTGCCTAGAGGCTGAATGTTCTGGCTGTTACTCCAAACAAAGCCTCCCCGTGTCATGTTTGGTCAGGGCAGCACAAGGGGAGGCTGACTCCATATCTGACCCAGATGAAGGCCCCCTTTCCCGGCCCTGTTCACCTGCTCCTGAGCGGGAAACCCACGGTCTGCGGGTTTTGTTTGGGCTCCATGGGCTATATTCAGACATCCTAATCTCGCCTATTTTCTGGGAGTTGTAGTGAGGACAAGAATTAGCACTACCAGGATGAGTGGACAGAGAGTTAAAATAGGAAATGGTCAGTCATCGTTCTGACATGTGTTTACATTGTGGCCAACTTCATTTTAGTCACAGCTCTCTTAAGAAATAGGTACTTTCCCATGTAGTCTTTTCTGGCATCAGGTAATATATCACAGTATGTGTGGCAGGTCTTCAGAAACCGTGTGTTTTGAATAAGTAAAGACATTATTGTCCTAAAGGTGGTCAAATGTATTTTCCCGTTGTAGTGTGCATTCTTTCTACTGAGAAACCTGCCCACCTCATGCTGTATATTATATTATTATACTTAACATCTAAGAAGATGCATATTTTCAAAATACATTGAAAATAGAAGTGAAAACCCCCCCCACAAGTTTGAGTAAATTCTAAGGCTGTATTGAAGCATTTTTACAATTGAGTATCACAAGATTATTCTTGATATTTCTGAGCCTTGTTTTGGTTCTCACTGCTGGAACAATTTTACTTAATATTTTGTTTGTAATGATTTGTGCCAGATACTGGTTAATTTTCTGTTGTGTTGAAAGCCCTCATTGTGAGACAGTAACAGTAATCCCCCCCCATTTGACTTTGGGATGCAGGGACATGGGGCCAAAAATGTTAACGTAATCAACATTTTCATACATTTATAATTATAATGCTAAATGTCAAATGTATAATTTCTTTCCAGAGTGATTTTCAGCACTAAAATATAAACAACCAGATTATATTATGGTTATTTAGAGTTTTAAAGTATTTTTTGTTTTTAATAGTCACAACATTTTAGAAATCTACATATAGAGTAGGGTTGCACAAAAAATTGTTAAAAAATTGCGATCTTGATTCACACATACACATGATCTAATTTATACACACAACAATTCTTCTGTATTTTCTTTCAAAAGCTGCATCACAAACAAATACTCCTATTTTCCTCCTGGATTTTTTCAAGTGCCATCAAACGCAGCACCGCCGCTGCCTCCTCCCTCAACCAATGGTAAATCATCTGTACAACACGTGACTCAGTAGTGGAGGCACACCTGCAGTTGAAGTGTTTGGAAACAGAGACAGGTAAAGCAGAGAAAAGTCTGTGACTTTTGGTACCATCTATTTGGGTGGAGATGAAAACGCGAGTGGTAGTGGAGAAAGAATCACTCACCCGAACCAAACCACTGTGGAAGTATTTTGGATTAACACTATACCCACTAAACTCCAGTAGACATAAGGAGATGACAGCAGCTATCACATATCACCTAGTAAAGATACGGCCTCAGTAAACACTGAACAACATGAAGATGATAAACACTCTGAACAAATGGTACTCCAGCCCCTTCCTGCAGCTACCTCTCCAGCGTTGTCCTCCCTGATATGTACGATAAACAGCGGGCAGTGGTCGAGGCAGAATTCGGTCACTAGGTGTGTAACGATGCATTTATTTGTACCAAACTGTTTTGGTTTAGGGCCTTTGGTACAATACAGAGCTATACTGAATGAATACATGTAGCCTACGTGAAGAACAAAAACACTCAGTTTTATGTAGTTATGGAGTTCTTTTAGATTTTTGCTCATATTTGGTGCTCAGTAAGTGTATATTTTTCTACTTAATAACCTAAAATTTACCTGTATACTGTATATCGGTCTGCGTTCCGTATCACAATATATCACAATTCATTTAATTCTAAGCCTCGTGTCATGATACATATCATATTTCCAGGTCTAATAAAGGAGCCCTATGGTTGTTTTTTTGTAAAGCAATTCCACTTTCAAATTGCTCATATGGGACTCTGACTAATACTCGTAGTGAAATTCACCCTGACAGTGAACAGAACTACTTCCACTTCCACTTGCTCCACTCTACTACTCATAGCAGTGATTTGATTTTCAGCTGTGCGAGTGAATGGGAGCTCACCCAAGTGCTTTAATGGATGGAAGTAAGGTCAGATGTGTAATCAGGCCTTTATAGTATTGTTTATGATGAGAGCTTATCACGAAAGGTCCATGTGGGTGATGTATAGCAGTTTAGCTTTTGAGACACACCTGTAGTGCTGATTCACACACAACCTCTGAAGACGTTTTATTAGAGATGAGTTCAGAAAGTAACCCAACACTTTTGATCCAGTTTCTAGATGCTCCTTGTGTGATTATTTAACCCTTGACTCATTCATTTATTAGCCCCTGTTTTTAATCCTTTCCCTTTTCTTTGATAGTCATGATTAAAGACTGAAATTGCCTCGTAGAGTGACCTTATGACTTCATGTACACTTGAACGCTGTGAGCTCCACACAGGGTGCCGTAGCCTGACTGCAGCTGACTCGCACTCTCTTAAGCTGGGCAGGGCAGTTGTGGAAAGTCCCTGGCTGAGGATGGGGCTGGCAGGCTGGGGGGGCTGGAGTCCTGGAATCATGTATGTTTTCCTGGATCAGGAAAGAGGATGTGGTAGACGGACACCCCTTAGCTCAACCTTTTTGAAAAAGCCCCATCACCCCCTACCACCCAAACCCACACACACTACCTCACCCCACAGCCGATCGTTGGAGGTAAAGAGAACGGGAAAATTACTCTTCCAGTAAAAGGTAGTCAGTCGGGACAACACATGAGAGGGGGGGGGAGCGCATGAAAAGTGCCAAAAAAACAGAAATTACAGGAGCTGTAGCTGTAATGACAGAGGTTTAATTTCCACATGTTTGTGTTTACTAAAAGACATGTCACAGTCCATATGCTGATGGGTTGTTGTGTCAGTGAAGCGGGGATTGAGCCGTCTGATCCGAGTATTTTCTGTGTGTGTGTGTGTGTGTGTGTGTGTGTGTGTGTGTGTGTGTAATGTGTTGAGTTCAATGTTGGCAAAAAGTGGGTACAAACAGTAGTCCATCTGGGCTGCCCTGCCTCTTAACCCAATGTCTGGCTGCCATTTATCATACAGGCACGAAACCTAGACCCACATGCAAACACATACACACACCGGAGAATACATCTGCCATAGAACCACATCACACACAAAAGTATGGTCCACATTAGCCCACTCTATGAACACAGACCCAAGGATATTTATAACCTAATAGATTTTTTTTTTCTCCTCATGAGATGGAGATTTACAGTAAAAGTGTGTGAATCTGCCGCTTTGGTTTTCTGTTGTTATTCTGGTCGTACTGTAATTTTGAGTGACTCAGTTGGTTTAAACGTGCCAAAATGTGTTTGTTTCTCATTGATATTTTTTTTTTTTGTGCATTTTTTCCACTGTGAGTTGTGTGCACATGTGGCCATTCAGTCATACTCTGTGTGTGTTGGGATGAGGAGCTCAGCTGTGTAGCCCACTCAGATTTCACCTTGGCACCAGTGCTCTCACCCTGGCAGCAGATTCCACACACTCGTCCCTGCCAACTCTCTACTGCTTTCCACACCACCTGTAACATATGCTCACTTCTAACGAGGGTAACTACAGTTTCCAAGACTGCATGGGCCACAAAATATCATATGTCCGTCTGTTACAGGGAAATATAGAGAAAATTCCATATAATTGTTTGGAGTATGAGACTCAGAGAAAACCTGCATTTTACTGCATGCGTTGCAGTAAAGTTTGGCTCCGGTCTATTGTTATGCCTCCAACAGTAAGTGTGTAAAATTAAAATAGTATTACAGCTTTAATTTTTTTTAAAGTGAATTTAAATGTATACTTATCCCTGTCCACACCAATACACATATCATTCTGAGAGGGTAATTTCCGCCTCTGTTTTTAAAACCATATTCTGTCCACATGATGTTTGTTTTGTGAAATATCTCAGTACACAACCACAACTGAAAAACAACCACAAACAACTGCAAACACTGATTTAAAGTTTCTGACAGACTTTAAACCATGGGTATTGTGGACTCGAATTACACTGATCCCTCGCTATAACGCGGTTTACTTTTCACGGTTTCGCTACTTCACGGATTTGCATCGTGCATTGTGTTCTGCA
>JAPTGZ010000026.1:18466909-18478831 GCA_029814645.1 Fowleria isostigma | reverse complement strand
AGACATGAAACAAATATTGAAATGTTCGTCTCATCGAGCCGGAAAAATCATACACTGCAACCTATGACCTATGTGCTTTCTAGCGCCACCTAGAAAAATGGGGGAACGGTGGTGCTTGGCGGAGGTCTGCGCTCTCCGAGTGCTTTTCTAGTTTAAAGATTTATTCATCTTTTTATGCCAGGCAGATGAAGGTACATTTTTCTCTTAATAAACTCAAATTAAATTATGTGCAGATTTATAAAAAAGTAATTAAAGTGACACAACAGAAGAGTACACAAGTGGCACAGGTGTCGACTGATACATCAGTGCGTCCTTTACAAAATGTGTATGTTGCACTTACATCACATATATGTACTTCGACTTTGACTAATATTGTGTTATTTTGACAAATATTGAGTAATACTTTGACTAATATTGAGCATTACTTAGACTAATGCTTCTCTTCACAGCAATTCTTGTATCATTTTGTCTCTTGAAGTAAATTAAATGAACATACATTTTCTTAACAGGTATTCCATTAATTAACCAACTGTAACATCATATTGTTGTTTTTTGGCAGTATATTTATTAAAAAAAACCAAAAAGATAAAAACTGTTCTCACTCATTGACAGCTTCCTCACCTTTACTTTGAAGCTACTACTGTTAAACTCGGTTATGTCTGTTATATTTCACACCAAAAAAACTAACAAAAAAATTGTTTTTTTCCCAAGTCTTTCTGTTTTAGTTTAAGGTTTTAAGTGTTTTGTTTGCATACACAGAATATTTAAATTAATAACATCATTCATTCAAACTCTTATGTCTATGTCTTGTTATGAATTACACATGTATTCAAGAGAAAATACTTTAATGCTTGACTTGTGGCTTACCCAACCAAACAAAAGCAAATCTTTAACCTTCAACAATGAACTCTGTTGTACTTCAGTCTGTTTTATAAGACACTAGATCCAAACCACACACCCAAGTATCATCCAAATGTGCTTGGATATCAAGCTAACAATTTAAACCCCATATCTGGGATTTATTTTCAATGTATCAATTACAGCATGTGCTCATAAATTCTTACAACCAATAATAGGGTAGAGAGCAAGTAATCCTGAAAATTTTCCAGTCAAATTGTAGCTTAAAACCCAATTCATATCCCCACAGTGGTTACAAACAATAAAAGAAATAAATGCACCATTTAATTCTCACAAAACTTTAAAACTAAAACTATGTTTATGTACTACCATGCACTGCCCAACTGCTTGAAACCGTCATTTGAGAGAGATATTATTATTGGAGTCCAAAGTGATTTACATAATCAGAACCAGTGTTGAGGCATTTGGACTCTGAAGTGGGACTTAAAAAAACCCAAGTTAAGCACAGAGTAGACAAAAGTAAACACCAACAGTGTACAAACATTCTCCTTCTAATTTGCCTGTGGCTTAATGGAGTATGCCTAAACACAGAGACAAATACAATAAAACAAACTTGACGCCGCAGTGGTATTAGTGGGTCTCTGTAAATATTCCATGGTGAAAGACTAATCTCTCATTGTCATGGATGAAATGGAGGTTTTAGGACGTGGCTCTAAAAGAACCATCAACGACAACATCAAATGCCCTGCAGTAAGTCGTACAATATTATTGTGTTGGATGAAATTGAACCTGGTAAACTTTAGAGGAGGAATCTGTTTACAAATGATAGTTTTATGTACTGCAACCATGAATGTAATTGGTGATCACAGATGTTTGGTTGCTCATACACATTTTTAGGGAAGTAGATTTGCTGACAAATGCAGCTTTAGCTAAATCCCTGTTTATGACTACAATGTTGTGGTTAGCTTTTTCTGAATCTGTGCATATCCTCACATGCAAACTTCTGTCTTGAAAAACTATAGTTAACATAAAATCTATAACGTACACGGGCAATGTGTTAAGAGCCCAGCATATTTACACCAGGCCATAGACTGATTTGTACTTGTATTAAGGATAAAGGGGAAATATATTTAACCATTTGTATGATAATTACACTTATAATTTGGAGATATGGAAGCATTAATATTAGGGATGGCCAATAACTAATCAATAATAACTGGCAATTAATCATGACTATTCAGCTATTAATGCTATGCTGTCCAAGAATGCATAGACTGAAGATTAGTCATATGAACTAATGATTTTTCTGCATTAATGTACAATTTAAGTATTCGATATGTACCTGTTTTTATTTTATTTATTTATTTTTTTCCCCCTAGAATCAAACATGGAATCTTCTTGCTGTAATGCTGAAGTGCTAACCCACTGCACAGCCCCTTTGTTTCCTTATTTCTGTTTGTTTTCATTTAACATTGCATTTATTTTTATTTTATGCTTTTATTGAGTGAAAGTTGAAGTCTTACACATATTAAAAACACATACATTTCCACTGCATTCTTTAACATTTTTAGCAATGCACCAACTTCTTTACAATGTGATGGAAATTAGGTTTCATCTTTAAGCAAGTCCCGGTACCATTTCTGAAATCTAATGAGTAAGTTTTGTGTCCATAACCATAAACAGTTTAATAAGATACCTAGATTTATGGTCCATGATAGGACATCACATTACATCTTTTTTTTTTTTTTTTTTTTTTTTATTTAATTTAAACACACTTTTAGTAGTGTTTGGTTAATTTATTTGTGTTTTCGACCTTATTAGTTCATCAAGTTTGAATGTGAACCCTCCAGGTGCTGCAGAGCTATCTTTATATTCATTTTTGGCAAAAATCGAGTGGATTTCTATGACACATTTTAATTCCTTCTTCATTTGTTACGTCTGTAACTAGTTATTTCAAGACATTTGCAAATATAAGTTCAAGACCTCTGACAAACTTTTCAGAGTATGCCGTAAGTGTTTGTCAGCAGCAGCAGTTGTAGTCCATACTGAAAAAGTAGTCGCTGAAAAACGTATTAGACCACCCTATGTATTTATTTTTTTGCTCATTTTAATGCCTGATCCAACTAAAGGTACATTTGTTTGGAAAAATATAATGATAGCAACAAAAATGGCTCAGTTAAGAGCTGATATCTAGCCATTTTTTATGGTTTTCTTGATAATAACCAAAATCACATAAGTTCTTACATCGTTTTAGTCATATGATACACAGAGGAGTTTGCACTTGATTGCATAACCATTGCTTTTGATGACTTTTGATGGTCTAATAATTTTGTCCTCCACTGTATGTCCAAATTTTGAGCCAATTACCTAAAAAGTTCAGTTGTTGGTTTAATGAACACAAGTAAGAGCAGCACGGTCAACAACCTGGAGGGGGTGGGGTGTGAAGTGGCTCATTTGGGGCGGCTGTGGTGCAATTGGTAGAGCACAAATGATCGAAGGGTTGGCGGTTGGAATCCTGCCTCCAACTGTACACATGAGAAAAGGGTCCTTGGGCCAGACACTGAACCCTTAATTGCCCCCAGTGAGACCTGGTAGTGCTTTGCAGAGTGGTAACTGCCCACTGGTGTATGAGTGTGTGTGTGAATGGGTGAATGTGAAGCTTGTATTGTAAAAGCACTTTGAGCACCATCATCATGGAAAAGCGCTTTAGCTGCTTTAAAGGCCAGTGCTCAAATTGACCGATCTCCTGTCATTACTCAGAAATAAGGTTGAAGATGGACCTGTGGAGTGGACCACAGGAAATGTTTTAAAATGCATAATTCCATTTAAAACAGTAAAATATCATTTTTTAAATCCATTTTTCCATTTGGAAAGGGTAATAAAACCAACTATGATGAAACTTTGAGTAACCTGCTTCACATATTCAACTGGAAAACAAGAAAAAAAATGCTAAAACATATTTTGTCTGAACTGAATATCTGTATACACCCACTATTGTGCTTTTTCTGGTCATATATTCTCATTGGGCCCATTACCTGATGAACATATGAATACACTCCTCAACGGTTATTGGTCAAACTCAGCAAGAAAAAGCCATTAAAGACACAGAGCAACTTTCTCTGGTTTCAACCCATAAATGCTTCCAAAGATGAACTGCCAGCAGGTAGGGATACAGCTGAAATTTACACAAGCACCTGTACACCAGCCACTCACACAAACATCTCTGTATCCTCTTGTGTAATAAGAGAGGGCAATCGATACTGTCACAGTGAAAAATCAGAACAAAGAAACAGACCAAAGTGAAATTGACAGACAGGTGGGGGAGTAACAGGTTTAAAGTTAATTTGTGCTCCCTCTCCTCCTTTTTCATATGGTCTCTGGAAGATTCCCTCCCCTTCATCTCACCCCCCTCTATGAGTGTTTTTTTTTTTTTTTTTTTGCTCTTCTCTGTCTCTGTATCTACACACACACCTTCCCTGTAGAGGTCATTTTAAAGACAAGGTTTGGGCCAATCAAACTGAAGTTGTATAGCCCTAGTTGTGGCTGCCTGATTGAGAGTGACATTGACACGATTACGACAGACAAACTAGATTAAGAACGACGTGGCACTCCCTCCCTTTCTCCGTCTACCCTCTGTTCCTCTCTGTCTACCCTCCTTCATTCTTCTTTGCTCTTGTAGACTTTGCATCTAAGTACACAGTTAAATTTTCACCCAGTCTTTGCCCTCTAACAGCACTCTGCAGCTCATTTCCACACAGCTTATAAAAACTTTCATGTAGGTGGACAACTGGTGTAGTTGAGCTCACTCCTTGTTGGGTTCAGTTAAAGGTCAGGGGCACCACTACATCTTAAGAAACAGCAGGCATAGATTTCTCGTAGAGATTACGTTGTTCAGGACTGCTTTTACCCCGATGTGGCTGTCAGATAACTCACTCGTACAGTAGAGTGGTGTAGATGGTATTAATGGTATTAATCATGGATTAGTATAGATTGGGGTCATGTGACTTTAAGCATGTGTCACAAATTGAATGACGTCATACTCAACTTTGACTTCACCACTTGTAACTTCTGACTCAGACTTTTGTATCTTGATTTTGATGTTTCATATTTTACCCATGACAAAGAATAAACATTTACAGTGAAACAACCCTTAATTTTACATTATTATTTTGTTGTAGACTGCTATAATGGATCTTACCAATAACAGATAATATCTCCCTATATTTAAAGGATTCATACAGGACTAGTCATACCTGTGGATCTCTGGTAAAACTTGTTTTAAACTGTAAAGTTTGTCTGTGATTTTGACACAAATCTGCCATGTCTGTAATTTTTAAAGTAAAAACTCCACCACTACATGCATTATCTCAGTAAACACAGAGGTCCTGTCATAATATTAGTCCCACACAGATCAACACCTTTTTAATTAAGTGTGATTTTATTCTGCCTATTTTTTGGTCAAGTACAATGGAGGTCATATAATGGTAATGAATGACAGCTTTTAAAGGTGTTTTGGCACTAAATTCAGGAAGCTTATGTTGTAATACAGCTTGCATATCCATAGAAAAATGACATTTCAAAAGGTGATGAGATGGATAATGTGCATGACAGCTCCAAAAAGGAAAATTTTTCCATCTTTCAACAGTTATCTGCAAATGGACAGCCTGCCCTTGACATTAGAACCTGGGAATAATATTGATAAGTTTGAGTAAAAAACAGACTTTAGCACAGGAAGTTGAGTCAAATGAGAAAAGAGTGTTTGTAAAACCTTTCTTTCTTTTCAATTTCTGCATGTTGTGTAGAAATCAATTTCCTAGCTAACTGCTGTAAAAAGTTTCCCCGTTTCAATTTTGACACTGTGAATCTGAGAACCTGCAAATTTCAGCATTTAAGCTTTAACAGGTGGACTTAAGGCATGTTCTCAATAGCCCCCTCTACACAGCACTTCTGTTATGAAAATATTTCACCTTTATTCTGGAACAATATTTGTGTAAACAAAATGATGGGACCATCTGATCCCACCTTTATTATGGCTTTGTAATGTCTCTGGAGGTAGTAATAGAGCCATTATAAAGGTGGAATCATGAATCCAGGGCGCTGTGTAAAAGGAACACCTCTTGTTCCACAATGAAGGTGGGATGTTTTAATGACTTACTACGTGTGCAACCCCTGTGCTGTGGGATTTAAAAATTAGCATGGAGACACTGAAATCCATAAGCTGTTGTCACTTTGGGTGAAGGACTCTATCCATGCTAACATTTGTGGAATGGTGAAAGATGGGCCAACTCTGAAGAGGTTAGCAACACTGCTATGCTTGGGGTATTTCTGATACGCAAGTTATATGTCACACTATACATGGCATGGTGTCACTGCCCGTTTGATTCCGGAACACAAGTCAGCTGTGTAAAAGTCCAGCCTGTCTCACCTCTGTTACTCCTTTGGCTTACATGTGGAAATCAGTCGATGGTGGAAAAAGAGGTGGGATCTCCATCTCATCTTTTTTCTCTGTCTAAAAATGGTTACAGGCTGCTATGGACTGCAGACATGGACTGGACTTGGACTTGTGGTTTGATTCAAGACTCCAAAGACCAGACTTGAGACTTAATAAACAATGACTTTATCACACCTCTTATATTAATTGGACACAATCCAGAACCAATGGGAGATTGTTTGCCAACAACACTAAACCAGCCAACAGCCTCCTCTAATCCCTTCACCCCAGCCACAGCAGACCATGCATTAGATGCATGTCTTCTGTGAATAAGTTGAAGTTGTCACTGGCTGTGGTTTTATCAATTGTGTGCTGTTGCTGGCCAGGATGAAAAAGTGGCCAAGACCATTGTGGATGAATCTGAGTCCATTCAAATGAGTAGAGTAAGTAGAGCAAGTCTTCATTGGTCAGTGTTACACTGAAATTTGTTCTCTGCATTTAACCCATCCGAGATAGTACATTACACACACATATTGCATGCTAAGGAGCAGTGGGCAGCCGTGTCAGGCACCCGGGGAGCAAATAGGGGGGTTAAGTGCCTTGCTCAAGGGCACATCAGCCAACAAAAAAAAGAAAGAAAAAGATGCAAAAAAGAGAAATCAGACCTTTCTCCTTATTGTGTCTGGAGGGTAGAGTGACCATGACAGTCTAGACCAAGTTTATGAGGCACAGGTGGTATTAGAAAATAGAGAGAATAATAAAATAGAGGATACTTAGGAAAATACCTTTAAAGGTTAATGGGACTCATTAATTCTTAAAAAACTTAACTTGTTACTATGACAGCCATCAGTTCTTCTGCCCATTTGTTTTGTATCTGCTCCTTCTATACATTGGGAGTACTAATGCTCCTCCCCTTTGTGTGACATATTGAAGAGGATTACATGGGGGGGAAATCCTGGCCTCATTTGGGATTCCCACCATGGCACAGGTGAGCTTTGGTGAGTGTTGTCACAGGATATTACTGCCAGTTAGAAACCCCAGCACCACCTTCCTGGCAATGGTACAGATTCATGTCCTCTCTAAACATGCTAGGAGTGTGAAAATATTTCACAATGAAGCTTTTTTTTTTCTTTTTAAACATTTATGCTCTTGTTTCTGCCCTGGTAAGAGGAAGAATGGTTGAACTATCACCTGTTGGTTCAGTCAGGTGAGATCCCAGAGTAAGACGCTTCTGACCTTTCGTTGCCCTGAAAGTGTTGTTCAGACAGCTCAACATTCTGCCTCATTGAATCCCTAGATCAGTGGGGATGATTGAAATCCTTTAACAGTTTCACGGAGTTCTGACAATACTTGTTGATTTACTTTACCTGACACACATATTTTATTCCACTCTTTCAATGCTGGACACACATTTACCAATCCTCAAGCTTATTATGAATGTGTTTTAGATGTGATAAGACTATTTGCACCAGGTATGTGTCAGTCAGGCTCAGTGTTTAGAGAAAGTCATTGCCATTCAAGTCAATCTCGCAAAAATGTTTTTAAACATGTTTGATATTTCCAACTAATGGCAATGATTGATGACTGATCACTGGCCACAAAATGGTAAATATACACAAAATGAGAAGTGAGTGAGTGAATGTCGAACTGAAATTGTGAAAAAAACTTGAATTATGGCAGGTGAATGAAAACAACATTAAATCAAAGGTACAAGATATATATTTACCACTATATAGACAGATAGCGTTACTTAAAAGTTTATAGTTCACTAACCTCTCAATTCCCTCTGTTAACTATTGATGCTTCACATGGCCAACTGGATCTCACCTAAACTTATTCCCTCATATGTTTACATTTATTACAAATTGCTCTGGAACTAAACTGCTACCTGATGTCCATATTTGTTTTTGGTCCAAGACCTTACAACTTTACTCAGTTTACGTGAGATTTAATTAACCACTGACAGAATGTGCAATTGTAAGTGTCCATTGGTAAAGTGTGTGGTGTGTTGGACTGTGTGTAGTTCTATCAGTTTGTTCTCCTCCCTGTCAAAAACTAAAATTTCTTCTAGTTGGAACAAACCCGTCTCAGTGTTTCAGGTCATTGTTCAGCATATTCCCAGGTAAGCCCTGCTTGCTTTCCATTTTGTTTTTATTGGATAATTCATTACTTGAATGTACTGTAATATGTATGAGATTATGTACAACATGCACACTATATTATATTGCATTCTAAGATGGCATTGTTCAGCTCATGCAGTGTTTGTCTTTGTCTAAGCTTGTTGAACTGTGTTTGTGTATGTGAGTCTGTGTGTGTGGTTTTGAGTGTAAATTCTGCCATGAGCAGTGAAAGACAATTGCTGGGACTGATCTAATAAGTGTTCATCTCATTTCTGAGCTTTCTCCTCACCTCCTCTCCTAAACTCTGTTAGTATCGGTGGCCAGATTAGCTTAATGAAGTCCCAGGGAAGTCACTTTCCCTTAAAATGTCTCTCCACTCCACACATCCACTCTCGAATATCCACTTTCTGGTGCTCTGCTGCTGGCTGAGGAGACGAGGAGGTAGTTCACTATTAAGATTGATGTTCGAAATATACTGTACATATGTGCCCATATCACAAATTCACCAACTCAGTGTTAGCCACCTAGTGTATCTTTTAGTGTAACACAGCTTTGTTGAGTGACATTGATCCCTTGGTGATTGACCTCTGATCTCTGACTCTTCTGGCTGGCCCTCAGGGACCAAACCAATATGCGCCATCAGCCTCTCCCAATCTAATCATTGTTGCACATAATACCACTGAGTGCTATTAACTGACCATCAGCTTATGGACTAGTTTGTGACAACACACGCAGCATTGTACTTGAAATATCACGCTGTGATAAATATAAACATGCTATTAAGACTACTGTTAGGCAGATATGTCTCCTGTTTTGGACGAGAAACAAGGATAGAGGGTGAGAGAGATAAATGATGACACCTCACCAATTACACAGGTACACTTTCCTTGGGGGTACACCTCTCAATCATACATCAAGATCTCTCAGCAGAATGGAACTCCAAAAGAGCTTTCATTGATTTATCATATAATAAGAGCGAGTGTTGGCATTACTGATATAATTTCCTTTAATCCTGTCGTCTTCCTAAACACCTAATGTGTGCTTTTATTGCCTAGTTCTGAGTTGGTGATTCCTCTCAATGTTCTGAAGTGTCTCCATTAGGGATTGCATCAATGGAGTGGTTTTAGTTCCCCTTGAGGGACAGAGTGGAAAGACCCCATTCTGTTTCTCCTCAGCGATCCATCTGCGACTGGTCAATACAGAATGATTGACCATGTGCACGCCGTATACACATGCTGGTGTGTAGTGCTAGGTTCTTTAGTTATAGGTACCATAAGCCCCGAACATACAGTGCATGCTCATATTATTGCTTTAGAGAGGAAGGCATGTTTGTGTATGAGTGTGTGTGCCTGCATGTACTGTATGTGTGTCGTGTTGAGGTCTCTTTCATCCTGGCCAGTCCCCGGGGACAGGAGTCATAGTGGGCATGCACCCTACTCCAGACCCCCTTTGATAATCTCTTCTAATTGGTCTGAGTCGTAGTCTCATGAGAAAGCTAATTAAAACAAGGTGTTGAAGGGGAAAATAACAAAATAATTGTGGTTGTGTATGTGTATAGTAATGTGTGTGTGTGTGTGTGTGTGTCTGGGTGTGCACATGCCAATATCTGTGTGTATTCATGAGACCATATTTGGTGAAGTTGAATTTGTTGACAAAAAACATGACTTGTGGTTCTCTGGCAAGTGAGTCATCATATGTTTGGAGTGGAATTGACTGTCTTTAGACACAACATATTAAAGATTATTAAGGATATATTAGGCTTTTGCTCATGTGCTGTGTATCTCCATGTGGATTGAATTTAAATGCATTGTCGTGGTGAATGTATGAGTTAGAGACAAGCAGACATACTGCAGCTGCATGACACATGGATCACAATCTGCCTTTTATGGAACTGCATTTCCTGCCTGAAACAAAAGAGCGCATGCAGACCTCCGCCTTATCTTTCTCGCCTCTCTTCCTTCTTTGTTCTTTCTCCTTGTTTTACCTTATATTTGTAATATGCAATATTTCAGCATCAAAATACCTCAATGATGTACCTACTGTACATTATATCAAATCCATATTTGTATTGATTGTAATGGCATATTTCATCTGGTCAGTGGTATCATATCATTTTTATGGGAATTACATTAACTTTACTTGCAGTTCTGATTAAATATAACTGAAAGAACCTTTAGTTGTGGAAAAATTGTTAGACCATCAAAAGTCATCAAAAACAACGGTTATACAATCAAGTATTAACTGCTGTGTGTATCATGTGACTAAAACAGACAGAAAAGAAAACATGGAATGAATAAAAGCGCTGTTTTTGTCAGTACAATGCCATAGTTATTAATGTAAGAACTTTTGTTATTTTGGTTATTATCCAGAAAACTATGAAAAATGAATAGATATCAACTCTTAAATTAAACTCTTATGAGCTATTTTTATTATCATTATAATTGCCCAACCAAATATACCTTCAGTTGTACCAGGCATTAAAATGAACCAGAAATTGAAAAAAACATAAGATGGTCTAATAATTTTTTCCATGACAATGTGTGTGTCACCACTGTGAATAAAACCTGCCTGAGTCATTACAGATTGATTTCTATCAGTGGTGGTAGTAAAAACAACAACTCCTATGATCCCACGCTACCTCAGAATGAATCAGACTGCATTTCAATTTTTGGTTGTTGCTTCTATTTGGTTGATGTACAATGGCAGAAATAAACATACAGTGTGTTCAATTTAGATTTAAAACTCTCTGTACAACTTTTTCTCTTTCACTAGTTTAGTTTCTATTAGTATCTTGTAATATTATGTTGAATATATCACAGAGAAAGAAATGGTGCTTGAATCAGTGGAAGGAGACAGAGATTCAGAGAAAGACATAAAAGGGCGAGACAAGAGAGAGAGCATCCAAAGGGAGGCACATTGTTGCTGCACTTTTTTTGTCATGACAGCCTGTTCAATTTGCTCTCTTCTTCTACTACTTCTTCCCCTTCCTCATTTCCTTTTTCCCTCACTGGCCATCTCCATTTACTTATTGAGCTGTTCTGTCATTGATCTGTCCATCGACTGGCCCTCTGATCCATCCTCCATCTGTCTACCACTGACAGACTTTTAATTGATGAGAGAGCAGGTCAAATTAAGTAATTAGGCCAAGTGGCGGAAAAAGAGACAGAGCGGCATGTCTTTTTCAGGTAGACGGGGGGGTGAGGAGGGGATGAGGAGGAGAAGGAGGAGGAGGAGGAGGAGGGGGGAGTTGAGAAAAAGAAGAAGGAGGGAGTGAGGATGTTGTGAAGGATAATGAATGCGGGAGGCATAGGCAGATGCGGAATGTTTACGCTTTTTCATTTTGGAATTTGAATGAATTTTTCATAGCTATTCATAAAAAATCCATCAATATTTCACCTGGGGAGAGTGAAGGAGAAAGAGAGGGAGAGGGAGAGAAAAAAGGACCCTTACGGAATGAGTTGTCATGAAAGTCCATTGAAGCAAACAGAGTCGCTGGAGAAGAAGAGAAAAGAG
>JAPTGZ010000026.1:18434152-18447065 GCA_029814645.1 Fowleria isostigma | reverse complement strand
AAAAATCCAAAATGGCGGCCCGGTGGTGGCGAAGCGGCGAATTTTGAACATTGAACGAAGCTACCGGCGAATCTCACCAGTGGAAAAAGTTCACGGAAGGAAAAAAATATGGGCGTACCCAAGCCGTACTTCCCAAAAACAGGGCGTCCATTTCACTGGTATTTTTAAGACAGGGCGTCCGATGTACGTATTGCTAACTAAAAGCCTGCCTTAGAACCATCACTTAAAGCAGCGTATGATGTTTGTCACCAATTTTTTAGCGTATCTGTTACTTTTTTTCATGATTACACACTTCTCTCACGGTGAACAACTTTGAAATTGACTCTATCACAACCAGTCTATTTGTTTACATACCAAACTGAAACAGACACCAAACCGTTACTCAGGCCTTTTAGGAATTCCATGCAGCTGCAGTAGCAGCAACAAAAATGGAAACTTCTTCATTGCTTCATGCTGCATGGAATTCTGAAAAGTTCCAAGTGACAGTTTGGTTTCAGTTTGTATAGGGATGTAAACAATTAATCAACTATCGATTAATTGTTGATAAGAATTTGCTCTATTAAATTAAAATGATTGTCAATTAATTATAGTGCTGCAACGTGGTGGTTGGGATAGAAACCGGAACCGGATCGTTGATGGGTTAGAATGGCTTTAGGGGTGTGGTGGAGCTGAACACAGAGCAGCCCTTCTGTTTGTCCACATGGTGCAATTAGAAGTTGGGAAAATCTCGTGTAAGGTCCACCGTGTAACTGAGGCAGAGAAACCGGTAGTTGGACGTCCAAAGCTTGATTACGGTAGTTTTACTTTCGGTTTCCGTCTGTTGTGGTTGCTATGGCACTTACAGAGCGCACCACCATGTATATACCTCCTGCCCCCAGACTCCTCTCCCCCACCCCATGTGCATGAACCTCCTCTGGCTCCATGATGTCAGGCAGCGATGCAAACTCATAAATATCCATTCATTCAGATCTTCATATCCATTTATTTGGTTTATTTCGCTGCAGAGGTTATTTAGTTCTACTCCATAATTGTCAGTGCCTGGACCGTATCCCTAATAGTACAATAAATCAATCATTAAGAAATATGATATGCATTTTTATGAATATAAACAATATTTAACTTTTATCCTTATAAACACTGTTGAAAGAGAAATTCAGGTTCTCAGAAAAATTGCTGCGTATCAATTAATCATTATTTGATTGATAAGGTCAACCAACTAATAATTACTAATGAATGAATTGATAATTTGCACCCTAGTTTGCTATGTAAACAAACGGACTGCTTGTGATGGAGTACACTTCGAAGTCGTTCACTTTGAGTGAAGTTATTCAGGTGCGTAATCACAGAAACACTAACAGATTCGTGATACTTCAGCTATCTCGTCAATTTTAAAGTTAAACTTTAAAATCTGGCCCCATGAAGTAGGTCTTAGGTTGCATAAACCTCACCAAAAGGTATTAAAAACTCCTTATTGTATCTTTCTCAAACATGCAGAAAGTAGTTTTTTTTTTCTCATTCTGAAATCTGGAAGAGTTTTATGTCAACTTTGAACTTATTTGTGTCTTATGTACTTTGGTAGAGGTTTGTTAGTTATTTCTGCTGTACTGGCATTGTGTTCACAATGTTCATCAGGTTCATCATACAGCTTTTCTGTTGAATGTGTTGATGCAGTCTGTTTAAGTGCAAAGAAGATCAGCACACTGACCAGACTACCACCAATAAACTGTTCTTTTTCATTTAAACTGAAGACCACAGTTCAGTGATTGCTTTCTTTGATTATATGATTTTTATTTTATTGTTTTTTCATTTGTAAAAGATAACTGTTTCTGTTAAGACACCACTAGTCTCATCAATTACAACCGTAGTTAATCATGTTGTGATTTTAACCCTTCATTTTCTACACCTCAGTTCTACCTCTAATTACATCCTTGGACGCCGCACACTCACACTCACACCCGACAGCTCTGCATGCATCCTCTGGTGGTGCAATACAGTGAGAGTGGAGGCTTTCATTGGGAACAGTGGTCCCAGTGAGAAGTCGACCGCAGCAATTAACAGAGATGAAAGACACTAGGCTGCCTGCTGAATAATTAAGACTGGTTTGATGAGCAGGGAGGGGCTTGGGGGGTGGTTGGGTGTTAGTCCTTTCTAGATGAGCGTGTCCACTGATTTAAAGTGTGACGCCTGGATGAAAATAAATGAATTAGTCCTTTCTAGGTTGATTGAGCAACCTTTTTAAACAAGATGGAAGAGCATAGGTACACTTCCTAGTTTGAGCAACAAAGATATTTCCAACCACAGAAATGAGTCCAGAGATTTTATGATGTTGTCTCTGAGGAAGTAAGTTACTCAGTGGTAGTGGGCTGAGGCCTGAGCCCGACAATGTCCAGACATGGTGGCTGATGTTCAGCCATTGTAGCCACTAGGACACTTAAAGTGGGTAAATGGACCCAAGGAGTAGGAACAAACACAAAACCATTGCGTGAAGGAAGAGTTTGATGGTTAAATTAAAAAAAAGAGAAGTACTGTACTGCAGGCGGTGTAAGATCCAAGTAAGGAGAATAAAGGGAGCTAGAGATTGAGGCAGACACAGCAAACAGGAAGTCTCCCAGGAGTGTTTCAGCCAAATGTATTTAAATATATTCTGCTAATTACAAAACTCTAAACACATACACGCTGATGCAAACACTGTCTGGCATTTTGTAGCACCGTTGTACTGAGGTAATTACATGCGCTTGCTTTACAGACCGAGTGTGTGTGACTCAGTGTGTATTTGTGTATGTACGCATGTGTGTGAGTGTTTTCATAAGCGCATATGTGTGTGTGCGGGTGTCTGAGCGAGAGAAGAGAAGATAAAACAGACTTACATGCGGGAGACACGATAAGCGCAGCCTTTTCCACAAAGATTAAGTAGTATGGATTAAAGCAGAACATGCGGGTGGTTGGCTGGGCTTTCTCCCCAGTGAAGATGAATCAAGACGCTATTATATCTCAAACAAAAACATTTACTGTAGCGATTTACTTCAAAACAACTCAAGTGTCTTGGGGAATCCTATCTTCATTCACACTGAACTTCTGTAAAACACATCTGAAACCTCTCTGTGGCGTCTTTTACAACATTCATTTCAGAATCGTTGAACATTCCCTCGATTTCGCTGTTAAGGCTGTGTGAAAGGACTTGTTTGGTTTGGTTCTAGGATGTCAGGTAAAGGCAGCTGAAAGGAAAACAGCACGGCACAGTAAAGCAAGGAGAAAAGTGTCCTTTCATCCTAGTGCTAATCTAACCGATCAAATGAAGAGCAGATTTCAATAGCCACTCTCTAACCACCTGCTTGTGTGACCTCTGCATTGATTTATTGACCGGCATTTGTCTGGACATTGGCTGGACACCCACGCTGCTTAACTGTCCCCCCCCCCCCCCCACCCCCTGCCTTTGCATTACTGTTTTATTCTTTAAGTCCATTTTTGTGACTATCTGACTCATAGTAATATGTCCATCTATTCTAAAGCAATGTAAGAAGAAGCTTTTACAGGATTCCCATTTGGAACCTTAAAAATAGCAGCTAATTCCTTTCACTTTGTAATGCCACAGGATATAATAAGGAAAGTCCATATTGTGGTGATGTTGAAATGTATTTATAGACCATGTGTCCTTAGTTGAACCAACATCCCAATTTAGTTTTTGTTAAAACCTGTGTCCAGAATATTTAACCTTCCCATTGTCAGTTCTGAACAACTATATAGCCACACCTGTCAGCCAGCATCTGTCCAGAACAGGCAAACGGAACTTGCAAAGAGCTGCATATTTCTTTTGCAAGAACATAGGGAAAAATGAGGGGAAGAGAGCAAGGAGAAGAGAAAGAAAGACTATGTCTCCAGGGATGCATTTTAATTCACTCAATTGCCCTATATTCCCCTACAGTTTTTGTTTTGATGATAGTAACACTTTGCATATCTTCACCCTCCAAGCATAGAAGATGTGCACAGGAGGGGGACCCTGAGTGTGTGTGTGTGTGTGTGTATTTTCTACCTTCCAGCATCAGGATGTTGTATTCAGCTACACTGGATGGGCATGAGGAGGTTGGGATTGTGATGACATTAATTAGAAACTAATAAAGGAGAAGGTGGAGAGTGCATGTTGGGACCATAACAGGTATAAAAGAAGAGCATTTAACAACCATATCTTAAGCTGTTTATTTTGTCTCTGTAATTTTTCATCTGTTTTGAACTAGAAGTGCACTCATAAAAGTGTCAACCTCTACCAAGACCAATAGTTCATTCTTATTCTTATTCCAAAATATTATTAAACCACAAACAAACCACAAATTACAGGCTGTTTTCCTCCTTTCTGTCGCTGGTTAGTGTAACTGACTGTTACCATGGAAAAAAGGTCTTAGCTAGTGCCAGTCGGTGCCATTTGGTTGTAGTTTAACCAAAGATTATCTAACTAAAGAGAAAAAGATTCCAAACTTTGGGTGTAAACACATCACAGCTTTGGGGTCTTTGAAGAGAGACCAGAGACTGTTCTGTTTGAATGGAGTCCTACGGGAGAAGTGGCTCAGTTCTCTGAATAAACAGCTATTTTGTGGAAATATCTGGATTCATAACAATCAGATGACCTCTCTGTTGATCTTTAATATGCTACACATAGACCAGCAAATAATGACACCGCCTGATAGGATCTAAAATGAACAGAGAGATTGTTTTATGAGACAAGCGGGACTCATTTATGGCAACTGTGTGTAGCTGACCACATATGCACTTTCATGTGTCTTTTCTTATACAATTGTAACCGACATTAAAAAGTAGCTGAACTCAACGAACCAATCTGTAGTGCTTTGGCGGAGAAGTCTATTCTGCTGAGCCACAAGACTGTTATAAACATTAGAAGAACACAGGGTGACAGAGCTGATACATGAGCTCACAGTCAGTCAAAGTTTAAGTTAATTACTCACATGTTCTCATCAGCGGGGAAAGATTGATCCCTTTAAGATCATCTTTGTTTGACTGTAACTTGGGACTTTTAAGTGTTAAACAAAGTCCCCTTTGTCCCTTTTTATGTATCTACATGAAAATTTAAGGGCTAGGTCTTTGGCCTTTTTCCTACCCGTCCACTAAATTTCATGAATCCTGGTATCCTCAGCACACTAATGGTAAATGAACTTGAAGTTTTATATCTCTTTTGATGATAGAGTAGACTGCATTATAGTGTGTCACATCCACCAATTTGCATACACAAACACTCACACATTTACATTAATCAACAAAATCGCCAACCATCAACTTTTGATGATCTGTTCTTCTCCTGATCCACTGTAGTTGGAACTTCAACTTCACACAGCTTTGGTATAATTTTGACAAATATCGTTAATATAGTACTATTTTTTCATTAGGTTACAATTAGAGCTGCCAATATATATATAAAAAAAATATTGATATCAGAGTGTGCAATATTTATATCACAAAGATGTGTGGTAATGTATTTTCTTTTGTTCATTATCTTTCTGTTTGCCACATCATGGAGTGGTTTTCTTTACCACTCTAACACGATAGTTTTTCTGGTATAAAAACTGAGGTAATGAGGTACTGCTGTTGGTTGAATGTAAATTTACATGTTATTAATGTTAAAAAGATATAAATACTTTCAGAGGACAACTTTGGTCAAGGCCTGAACACTCATATTTACAGATTTTATTTTTATATGCTGTATTTACCAAACCAGGCAAGCAATAAAATTGTTTAGATAAAGCTCTTCCATGGTCGTACTATGGCACTGAAGTTATTCTGAAATGCATCCATGTCATTTACACATTGTTATATGTGGATAAAATTACCAAATATTTGACTCTATGTGTGAAGGTCTTTGGTAACAGCATCACCAGGTTCTTTTACAGAATTGTGTCATTGATTGTAGTAGTATGACATTGTGTCTTAAATTATAAATAATTCAGTCACACACAAGCATATTTCTTAGTAGATGAAGCTGGTATTTCTTTAGATGAATGAGAAATACCACAATATTATCATTATCTCAATGTTGCACACGCGTATCACAAGTTTTGCCAATATTGTGCAGCCCTAGTTACAATCACAAAAATAAGATTTGTTGTTTTCCTCACTATATGATGAGCTGTTTCCATCAACAAAGGGAGTGAGTCAACCCTGTTGCGCCACTATTTTTCTACAGTAGCTCCAAAGAAACTTCCTCTTTTTTTTTCTCCATTTTGTTGCAGGTGGTATCACGCATTATCCTGCATTGCCATTAAACCATCTACTAGGTTTGAGTGTGGACCAGAGTTAATATCTTCTTTAACCCATAAAGACCCAGTGTGACATTGGTGCCAGTTCCCAAATTAATTTTCCTCTATGTTTAACCATTTATTGCCATTTATTGTAATATTTTCTCAGGTATTTTGTGTTTTTTTTAGTGAAAATCAGGTATTTTCCAACGTTTCATTTACTGATTATGTAGATGTTCATAAAACTTTAGAGTGAAGTTGAGGATTATTATATAAAAAACAGAGAAAACTGAAGAAAAAGTGACTTTTTCAGCAAAATCTCAGTGTGTCCATCCACTGTCATTGATCCAACTTCCATGGGTTTTACTGGTGAATCAGTGTTGTAGAAGATGACGCTATTTCCACGGTAACTACAGAGCGTCTGAACATCCAAATGGGTCATATCTGAAGACCATGAAAAGTTGAATAACTGTATTTTACATCAATTATTTATATGTATGAGTGGATCAACAAGGATCTATCTGTTTATATTAGTAGATGATTTTGGTAGATGGTGGATGTTTGGGTCCGTACGGGTTCAATACATAGTCCAGAGCAGAAAAGACAAATACCAGCTGTAATGATGGACTTCCACACATTTTGCGGCTGTTCACTACCAATTCATTTGGTTGCAATATCCAACTTTACCACTAGATGTCATTAAATGTCACACACTGAACTTTTAAGGCATCTCTATTGAAATAAAAAAAAAAAATTAATAAAATGAGTCTTTTCTTCATGGTAGACAATTTGACTTAACCTCAAAAGCAAAGGTGTTTCTGATGATATTATCGAGGGTTTCGTCTCATTAAAGTGTCCAAACGAGCCGTGATAGTTTGACAGTAAACCAGAATAAAAAAACAAGGAGCATCAAACAGAGGCAGCCAAAAGAAACTCAGCCATCAGTCATTTTTGTTATTCACCGCTTTGCTTTTGCGACAGCGGCATGTCAAACCGTTCTCCAAGGAAAAGCCCCGCTGTACTAGACTTGTGAGATGCTGTGCTTTTGACCTGCCTCTTAGCCTGTGAGCTCCTGCAGTTCTTCCCCAGACACTCTCCCTCCTGTACATCTCACCCTGCTGTAGTTCAACACCAAGCACAGGCAAGAGAAAAACCTCACTGTTTCTCCCTAAAAAAAAAAAAAAAAAAAAAATGCCACATTGCTTGTGCCCACACAAAGATACAGCCTGTTTTAGTAACTCCAGCTGTCATACAGAATCTACATCCACAAATACCAATTTAGCTCTATTTTTTCACCGCTCTGCTAAGGCTACAATGTAAGCAAGCAAACATAAGCTTCTCAAAGGCTGTCTCATGCAGGAGCTGAGAAACGGTTAACTTGGATTAAATTGGATGATATGTGTATGACTGTGCACGCGCATGTGCACATGTAAGCAGCATTGTATTGTGCTGGGAAGAGCAGTTGAAAAAAGATTTATTTTTGTTAGTTTTATGGCTACAGTGAAACTCCAGGCCTCCCCTGGCATTTTGCCCACCCACCTTTATTCCAGATGTTACCATGGTGAAACTTATGGGTGGTATCCGAGCAACCAGACAGTGGTTTGGGGGCTGGAGACGACTGTAGCATGAGAGTGATAGATAGATTACTAGAGAGAGAGAGAGAGAGAGAGAGAGAGAGAGAGAGAATTGAATAGAATTGGTTCTTGCTGTGTTGCTCCTCTCCCTCCAGAGGCCAAGGTCTGGTGTTGATTTAAGCCCTGTCTTAATGTGATTATCACCCCAACGTTAAGGGCTCTGCTCATTCCCTCTGCTACATTGATTTCCATTTAAAACTGTAATTGAGAGGAACAAACATTGGTATTAGCTATTCTCACTCTCCATTGCTCTCTTGTTCTCTTTCTTACAGCATAGACTGCTCAGTTTTTCAGGAGTTCACAGAAGGAGAGTTTGGTTGGCCACAGTCCAGGGACAAGGCTGATTCCTGGGAGCAGAGAGAGAACCAAACTGGGATCTTGCCAAAGGCTGTTAGCTGCTGGGTATATGATGGACCACAGCGACACACTGTCCCACACTGTCTCACATTGACACGGTTATGGTGATGCTGAACTGTATAAAATGGTAGTAGGTTTGACTTCATACTCACGGCCGGCAATGAGAACCCCATATGGCCAGCTGTGGTTTGGACAGTCTCCAAAGTAATTTTAACTCTTTGAGAAGCAAAGGAGCGTGTTAACCTTTAGCGGATGGACAAACAGGGAGGAGAGGGAGAGTCAGCCCAGGCATGTGAGTTGGAAATCAGACAGGGAGATGGAGTTGACTTTCAACCTATTTATTCTTGGAGTGTGGACACCTGTGGATATCAGAAGTTTACTAAAACTTATGCATCCTCAAGTATTTATATGAGATTTTTGCTGATATTTATGTTGGGCTGGTTGCCATTTTTGTGTTAGTGAGGTTAGTTAACTGCATTTCTGACCTAATAGCACTTCAGTCATCATTCTAGGTTGTCTACATCAGTGATAATCAAGTTAGACTCAGAAGGAAAATGACAATACTGGTCAATTTTTGTAGAGATTGAAAACAAGTGATTGAAGTACTACCAAAGTTTCCTTGTTTTTTTTAGCAAATATGAGCAGGAGGATTTGGAGAATTGAGGTCTTTTAATTTGTAATAGCAGTTAATATCTATATTCAATATGTTGGTAAGAACTGTAACATACTGCAGCACACAGAATGGAACCAAACAGATCATAGTTGTTATGCATTTAAATGTATTGCCTCTGAATCGTATGGTAACCACATGTATGTAGATGCATATCAAAATTGTCTGAGATGGGAGAGGTTCATTCCCTCAGTTTTCACATACTCTTGTGATCATTTGATGATCTCTGTGGTTTTAGAAATATGTGTATGTAAAAAGTAAATAAAAGATACTAGTCAGGTGATGTAGATAAATTGGGAAATATATTAGAAGGAGGTTGTTGAGGATGAATATGACAGAACAGCAAACTCTATGGACGCAGTGGAACAGGAAATATTTCCTGTTACTTTTTGACCCTAACTGCAATCTTTTCCCAATCCCAAACAAGTTGTTTTGTGTCAAAACCTGTCACAGTTTATTATAAACTTTTATCTTGCAGTTTTGTTCTACACTCCGTAGCATTTATGTACAGCCTTTTCAGAAAAAGTCTCAGCCTCGATTTAACTAAGCAAACAATTCAGACCCTCGATACTTACTGCAGTGATTAATATGTCAGCAGCAACAAGTTCTTTAACCTTAAATGATGCAGTAAGCAGCTTCTCATTTACAGAACAACCATCAGTTTGGTAGAGAGCATTAAGATTAGACAATGCCAGCAGTCGCTGAGGTCATGAGGCTGACCTGAATCCCATTTAGAGACTTTTGGTTGTGATTGAAAAGATTGTATACAGTGGTCTGACACTCCCATCATCAGCTATGGACATGACGTTTGTGACACTGCATAAGCGTCACATGGTGTAAAGGTGAATGCGTCTTGTAGTCCAAACTCAAGTTGGTTTAACAAAATATTGAATATTTTTTTGGTTTGCCAGTATACATACACTACCAGTCAAAAGTTTGGACACACCTTCTCATTTAAATGACATGAGATGGACCTCAGATAGCCAACAAGTGCTCAGCATCACTGGGAACTCTTTCGAGACTGTTGGAAAACATTTCGGGTAACTTGAAAATCATCAAGAGAATACCAAGAATATGCATAGCAGGGCTATTTTGAAGAATATAAAATATAAAGCATCATCACCGTTGTTTTTTTTAAAGTGCATAATTCCATATATGTTCATTCATAGTTTTGATGCCTTCAGTGAGAATCTACAGTTGTGAAAAAAATTATTAGATTGATTATAATATTTTTTTCAGTTTTTGTTCATTTAAATGCCTGGTACAACTAAAGGTGCATTTGTTTGGACAAGTAGAATGAAAACAACAAAAATAGCTCATAGTAATTTAATTTCAGAGCTGATATCTGTCCATTTCCCATGGTTTTATTGATAATAACCAAAATTACGTAAGTTCTTACATCAATATCTATGACATTGTACTAAAAAAACAGTACTTTTAGACATTCCATGTTTTCTTTTCTGTCTGTTTTAGTCACATGATACACACAGGAGTTAGTACTTGATTGCATAACCATTGTTTTTGATCACTTTTGATAGTCTAATATTTTTTTCCATGACTGTGCATTGTAAATAGTCTTAAAAATGAAAAACCAGGTGCGTCCAAACCTGACGGGTAGTGTATATTCTATATTACATTTTGATAGTGAGTTGGTCAGTTTTTCTGCTAATTTTTTTATCTTTTCTACTGATTTTTTCAGCCTCTCCTCATGGCAACAGTGTGCAACACTTTCTGACATATTCACAAGCAACCAGCCACCAACAGAACACAAACTACAATATAAACTTAATGTCAGCCTCACAAGTACATGTGAATCTGACATATTGATCGTCTAAAATGTATTCTTGGTAGCAGACAATAGTCACTGTCCAACAGCTCTGGTTAGTTGTGGGGCAGATTTTCAGTCATTCTCATTGTTGCTTTCTCCTTTGTGGATCAATAACTCTCTATACCTGCATTTATATTCAGTGATGCAGTAGAGAAGTGTAGAGTGAGGGAGAAAGGATGAGCAGGTGTAGTGTATATGAAGAATATGTTGACTTAACAGATAGAGACACAAAGAAATAAACAGCAGCAAGGGGAAGAAGGATGTTGAAGGGGTGCAGACATATTTTAAAAGCATCCAGAAAGAACAAGAGAAAGACAGAGGAGTAAAAGGCAAAGACGTCAAGGGAAAAAAGCTAGATGAATTAGCTAATTAGTTGGGGCCAAATCATGAAGGGGTTTCTTATTGGCTGTACAGATTGATGCACTTTTCTCTCATTTGCATAATCATCCTCATCATCGAAACAAATACTCACACTGGGAGGGAAACTCAGAGTTCAGAGGGAGACAGAGCATTTGTATTGTTAGCGGTGGAAAGTATCGAGTGTGTAGTCGGTCCTCATTACCACCCACCAACAGCAACACAAAAACATGCAACATAGGTTGACATAAAACTTGCCACTGTTACCTTGAGACAACAATGAAGTACAGTTAGTCTACGTCATTACTGCGGTGACATCCCACCCACTTTCTTCAAGTCGTTTCAGAGTGCACCTCAGTATGTGCACTTACGGAGGAGGATTCAAGGGCAGAGCTAAATGATATTCTATGAGTGAGTGTGAATGTGGAGGGGGGAGCACAAAGGGAGCGAGAGAGGAAGAGGAGGGTGAGGAGCAGGAGACAGCGCGGGAGCAGATGCAGCGAAGATAGCGGCATTGTTGGGGACCTTTTTTGTTGTTTGGTGTTTTTGTTCCCCCTCATCATTTCCCCCACCTCCTCCAAGTACAAAAGAAAAAGAGAGTTGACATTCAGCACTGGTGTGGGGAAGCCAGGCAAATGACAAAATACAGCGTGCCCTACCACTGCTGTCACCTGAGTGTGTGTGTGTATGTGTGTCTGCTTATGTGTGTTTACACCCTTGGGTACCTGTGACACAGGCAGACAAACAGTCCAGATGTTTTTTTTTGTTTTTTATTTTACTCAAGGACAAAGGTGTCTCTCTTGCCCCAATCCACCTCAGTTTGTCTTGTCATCTTCGGAGCTGACAGCATGTATTCTCTGTAAGTTTTTTCCATCACGAATGAGCTGAACTGATGCACATGATTTACTCCATCCTTCATGTCTGCAGTTCGGGGGCAGCGATGCGACTGGTCCTGCAGGAGGTTTTGGTGGTTTTGAGGTCTTACTGCTGTGTTGGCTCTGGCGCTGGAGGCCCCATTGAAATGCCAGCTGAGTGTCTGAAAGAGAGACAACCTCACTGATCAATCAGGGATCGCCTCATTCATTATTCACAGTGAGCCCATCCAATCGCTTGGTGCCCAGGGCCACCACATACTGTCATCAATGCCGCCATTGATTATCAGGCCTCATCAGCGTTTGTTTGGCTTGTCAAATCAATGCCTTTTTAACGGCATGCCGTCCCTGCAGGAGACCACAGATGAATATTTCATATCCACTCTGATCCAATCATAATTCAAAGCATATCACACAGCTCCTGTTGTTGTTAGAAATACTTTTGTCTTTGTTATTGTTATTGTTCAGTGTCTATTGAGCATAAATAAATCAGAAAAAGAGTAAAGGTGCACCTTGGGTCAGGCTTTTAAAAAGGTACCACTGTTTTATATATTATGTGACCAAATTTGTTTTCTTTTTTATTTTATTTAGTTTTTATTGAAAAAGACAACAAAATATCTCCAACTTTACTTTCTTACAGATGATATTTATTAGAGCCCTTTTTTTGTGTTTCAAATTTTCTAAATACAAAAATAAAAACAGAAACATATAAAGTGGGTCTTACGGTTTCAGTATTTCTCACTTAAAAGGAGTCATAGTGTTACAGTACCTCTGAGTTCTTTAACTCTTTCCCCCATAAAGACGACATTTGATGACCTCCCTCGTATCCTTAATGACGAGTTTTGACACCTCTTATTTCACTAAAGACGTGATTTACCGACCATTAGAACAGGTTCCATTTTTTCAAATTTTACAGATGCTGGGTTAGGTGGACATGACCACAACCCATAATAGGA
>JAPTGZ010000026.1:18387828-18407156 GCA_029814645.1 Fowleria isostigma | reverse complement strand
GATGGGGGGGGGCAGGTTTCAAAGATGAGAATAGTGGGGGTCTTTGAGGGCTGCATGGGAAAGAGGAGCCACCAGGAAGGAAATAGGATGAGGACAGTAACTAGAGAAGGAGGCGTTATGTGTTAGATTTAGTCAAAATACCAGTCACAGCTGAGGACATATGACATTACCCGACATGATTAGACTATTTTCAATACAGCGTTAACTTCCCAGATATTTAAATCACTTCAAGTGTGAGACAGGCCTGACAAGAGGAAGAAGAAGTGAGTTTGTACATTTGGTTTTTCTGTAGAAAAGCAACCGAAAACTGTGAAATACTGGATATTGAGCAACAATGAAAGGATGATGGTAATCTAATGAATCGAATCGAATGAATAATCAAAAAGAAACGAAATATATGTGAAACAGAAGAAACTCCGAATGGACATCTGCATATTTATTTACATTTTGTGCCGCTTACAGAGGTGTTGTTTGAGACGTTTTACATTCAGACTGTGAGCATGAAAATCACAGAGATCCCTTTCCCCCTCGCTTGAATTGTTTTGGGGAATTGGACCTGGAAATCACCTAGCACATAATAATTAAATTACAGGACCTTCCTCCAGTAAAACTAATCCACTTCAAATGGTGCTTCAGATCTCACTTGTCCTGCCCTTGACCCCCGACCCTGACACCTGGTTCAGAGCAGGGAAAAGCTCCTGCGGTGGAGTCCTAAAATAGATCTGTCACATTTCACATCCCAGTGTTGCTGTCCCCTCCCCTGGCCCCCACCCTGACCCAGACAACAGCCTCTCTGTTAGCTGCTGTTTGCTTTACAAAGAGAGAGAGAGAGAGGGAGCACCCACAGCTCATGCAGGCTCACCCTAAACCTCTTCTTCTGTTTCTTCAGACGCTCTACGTCTGTCCACTTCTCCAACTTCTCGCCTCTTTTTCTTTTGCCTCTGCCTGTACGACTCCTCATTTCTCCTTTCTTCTCCCCACCTTCATGCTTTCTTCAGTTTTTTTCTGTTCAGTGCTTTAGTGTTTTCAATCCATATCATCCGTACTAGCGTTTGCTCCACTATTACTCTCCCGTGAGATCAATTTACCTGCGTGTGGCCGAGTCTTTTTCCTCACACAGGACTCTTCCGTATGCAACTGTTTCGGAGTCTTCTCCTCTGTCTTCTCTGCTGTCATTCACTTGGCTCTTCATCTTTAGCGCTAAGCCTTCCAGAGCTTCTGCTAACTTTCTGCCTCCCGACTCATTTCAAATTCAATTAAACCTCCAGAGATTCAACTAACTTTTAAAAGGATAGGGGCATATCTCTGTGTCTCTTTCATTCACTGTAACTTTATGGGTTGTTCTTGGTTTTCTCTCTTCCCGTCTTTCCTTAATTCCTCTGTCTTTCTCTTTATTTTTTCCCTGGCATGAAACATTATTACCTTAAATCGCTCATTTTGCTGTTTTTCGGCCTTCGCTCCCACCCTCCCTGCAGCTGTCTAAATGGTCAGTGTTGTCCAGGTACATGTTATTCTTGGTGGAGGACAGAAGTAGGGCACGGAGCTGTACTCTGTGGGAACAGAACTCAGCAAACCTTTCTGAGAGAGGGGAGTGGATTTCTCCAAAACAAACCTCATCAGTCTTCCACCAATCTTTTCTTAACCCGACCAAGAGGTGATATTTCCCAAACCAAGTCGCAATCCGCAGAGCTGTATATCCTATCATACATATTGCATCAATGTGTAGACTTGCAGTAAATCCAAAGTAAATACAGGTGACTTAAGTTGAGGCCTGTGCATGCCAGGCTCCAGAATGAACCCAGGGCAGGTGTCTGGCTCTGGGCAGAGCAAACATGTACAGGGGCTTGCTTTGAAACATAACCTATCCTCTGATTGTGTTGCTGTGGTTAGCACGCTGCTGGCCTTTGTGCTCCTTTGTTTTACTTTCATTTCACAAAAAGACATTTGGAAGACCGCAACTTGTCCAAGATGACATTGTGGTGATGCACTTTACAGCCATTGCCGGCCACAAACTTGTGATGGATTGTCTCGCAGATCTCTTCTTCCTCTTCTGATCTGTAATTGGTGGATTAAAAATGACTTGTTTGTATGGCCGTAATGAGATTGCGGTGGGTAAATGAGAACGTATGCTTTTGTTTTCAGTCAGAGCCAAGCTGTATAAACACAAACATTGTTACAGTTTAATGGCTGCTAAGTGACTTGGCCCATGATTGATGTGTGACTGTAATGCCAGTCAATGGCCCGTATAAAGAGAATTGGAATATATTTAATAGTATTTGATTCAATGCAATACCACAGGGTTGGTCATAAAACTACACTGAACATGCAAATGCAAGGTCTGATAATGAAGACTTAATTGTCTGAATTATTTATTGATTATAAATGGTTGCTCACCAAAACCTGTTTCATTTACAAATCAGAGATGTTCATGTTTGCAACTTCCTTTTTTATTGTTAGATTCAGTCTTAGTAGTTAGATTTCTCTCTCTCTCTCTCTCGCTCTCTCTCTCATATATTCTGTGTGTGTGTGTGTGTGTGTGTGTGTGTGTGTGTGTGTGTGTGTGTGTGTTACTACAGTATATGCATCTCTGTGCCACAGTGTGAATCTTTGGGTCGTGTCCCAGCTTGCATCCCTGCACAGTAAATCACGGCCAGAGTTTTTAACGTCTTCTCCAGTGTGCCTGGGAGAGTCATTAACACACACTACAATTACAGAATGGTCCCCAGCAACCATACTTACTATGTGTGTACATGCCCCCTTGTGTGTATATGTATGTTGCTTTGACTTGGCCCTTGTATGTTCAGGTGTTGCCAGTGGTTTTAGTTAAAACCGTTATAAAACCCAAACCCTTTAGATCCACTCAGCCTATATTAGCCATACCTCATACTGTGTAGGCATCCACTCTTAAACATACATTTGACTGCCATTTAATTTTGTGCTGGACTATCATTTCCATAGGATCATATCCATATACTATTATTAGTCGGGACCCTCGAGGGATTATTCTAGAGGTTACCCTCTGGTAAAGGCTGGAGGGCAATAGCCCTGCCTCCAAGCTGACATGGTTATTGGAGCAGCAATAGCACCATGGGGATCTATCTCGCCGGGAATAGAGACCAGAAGAGGTCCAACGTCTTTCACAGTCAGATCCAGCAACTGCTGCATAAAAGGTCAGCCCATCTGTCACTACGCCCATCATACTTTACACAATTTACACCAGCTCTAAATGGCCCTACATCCTTTCTCTGTCCATGCTGTCTCTGTCATGTTCCAGTCTGTGTTCGTCACTTACTGATGGCCAATGTGTGTCTCTGTGTGTACACATGCTCAGGAGGCCAGTTTCTTCTATTTGTTCACCAGCTGGAAGCGTGTTACTGGCGCACACATTGACATCACAGCTCAAATATTGACTGTCTCCTTCCCCGTATGGCCACAAAGAGGGGATCTGCACAGAGACATGTACTGTATGAGTGGGGGGGTGTGGGGGTGTGAGGACAGAGCAGGGGTGGTAAGGATAAAGACACATTAATATGAGCACAATGCAGAGAAGTTCAAAGGCCACTGGTGAGAGGTATGAGATGTTCAGGAAACCAGCTGAGGACAAACTAAAGGAATGAAGCATCTTTAGGTTCATGTGAAACAACAAAAGGTTAAAGGTCACAATGTGAACGTGGTTACATAAAGCTTGTTACCATGTGATGTCTTTCTGCTGTTGAATTTAACAGTAGATTCATAATGTAGTCCTCCTAAAGAGTTAAACATCTAACTGTGCCGAACCTTAAAGGAACAGCTTGCTTGAAAAGTTGTTTATCATTTGTGGATGTGACAGGAGTTACTTTTTGTGTCTTTTGCTCGCTGTCATTTGTGTAAAAGGCTCAACAAAAACATTTTAGCTTTGGCATACTGAGCTGATGCTTCTGTTTGGGCTTAAATTGGAACAGTATGAGCTCCTGAAGGGTTAAGTGATACAGTTCTGGGCCGTGCAGCCCTAAGGCTGGGCATAGGGCCAGCTCCACTCATAAACATGGAAGACTTCAGTGTGTGTGTGCATGCATTTATGTGCATGTGTCTGTCTGTGCCAGGGACAGCCCAGTGACTCACAGAGTACAACCCTGCCCCCTTGGCGAAAGAAGAGCAAAGTTTTAAAGAGACACTGGATCTTAGAGGAGTGAAGGAGAGCAGTGCGGTCTAAAGTACAAGAGGAGGCGCTGTAGAGTGTGTGTTTTTCCTCTCAGCTCAAATCTCTGGTGGATGATCACACAGTGCTCATATCCTGTGGAAAGATGTCAGTCCTCTGCCACAAGCCCTGCTGGGAAACTAAGGGGCCACTGTATGTCACACTTAAACTCCCATAAATGCACTCTATTTGAGCACATCTACTTCAAATAGCAGTGTAAAATGTGAAATACAAAGTAATAGTGTGTATTTTTGTGGACAGAAAAAAAGAATAATCTCATAAGGCACAACCATCACTGATCCGCACACACTTTTACTTAAATACTGACACAAGCAAAAAAAAAAAAATCTCTTTTTATTTATTTTCCGCAGTCTTCGAGGCTCTGTCCATTATCTTTTTCTGTGATACAGTCACCCTTTCTCTCTCTGTTTCATACGCACACACACACACACACACACACACACACACACACACACTCACGCAAACAGGCGTTGGGCCAGCTGAGTCACGTCTTACTGGCGTGGAGTGTGATTGCAGCTCACACTTACATAACCTCTGTCTCCACACCACTGTCATTAGAGCAGCTCAGCAGAACGGGCGAAAACAATTCTCTTAAGCACTCTGCAGCCAAGAGAGCCTCAGTACTCACCTTCTCAATGGACTGTTTGTATATATACGTGTGCATGTGTGCCAGAAAGGCCATGGAGTGAGCCCTCTGCACTGTTTACGTGCCTTACCGAAACTTTTGATGTTTTTTAGATATTTTTTTTTTATCTTCGCATCTAAACTCTGAGTTATCTGAGCGAGTAATGAGGGAGTTAAGTTTCTCTGCTCTTCTTTGGACAGAGGGAGTCGACATTCTGGCAGCCCTTAATGTGTGTCTGTGTGAGTGTGTGCGTGGAGAGAGAGAGCCTACATTTTGGCAGGCTCCAGTTTATACAGATGGAGCAGCTCTCGTAGGATAAACCACAGAAAATTCCTCCCACTGTCCAAGTTAGCACTTCTTAGGGAGAGAGCCATGCACTCCCCCCCTCGGTCCCTCATTGCAACCTTCCACACCTAGCCTCTCCTTCTCGCCGCTGCCCCTTGTGAACCCCTCCAACTCTTCTCCCACCATCTCCCTGTACACATTGGCAGTCACGGGAGAAAAGCGAGCAGGCCAAGCTAATCGAGTTTGGATGGGCCCGAGCACTCTCCCTGACTCTTCCTGAATATGAGGAGAGCCAGACCAGAGCAATTGCACTGGAAGCATTTGGTGGACCGCATGGCAAATTAAACAGTGACAGATTCTCTTCTCTTCATCTTTATATACCACTGCTTATGTACCATCCATCAAACACTTCTAATAATGACAAGCCTCTCTGAAGTCTGGAGAAGTAATTATGTTAACACTTGATCTTCACTACAGTGACCAGAATCATGACAAATGTTTTTTCAGTGTAATGACACATCCACTGCTTTTCCGTTTAACCTCAGCTACCTCTCTACCAGGCCAACCGCTTACCTCATGTGGCTGGTGTCATGGCTCATTCACTGCGTACAAATGTTGCTGTGAAATATAATATCATTATATTCCTGATAGATTATATTCCTTTTCGCTGGATTCAGAGTCCAAATCGGCAGTATGAGTAACTGGGGGCCTTGGTGTTAGCAAGAAATTTATGTTTTCCCTGGACTGTAACAGGCTATTTGCAATAATCTAGTTCCCAAAGTAAAGTGATTTGAGTTTTCCTGTAATAAACGAAAAAAGGATTAGATTTTGACTTGTCTAAGCTAACAGTCATTTGGGATAAACTAATGTCAAGGTAAACAAATGTTTAGCAGGAAAGAGTTTCCACATAACACACACAAAGACACAGACATGAGGCCAAAAATGATTTCAAGGAGATGCTGCTTTCGTTCTTATCACAAATGACCCAATTCCTTGCCAGCAGTGTTTTCACTGGGCTCCGGCATGTGTTTACCAGTGGCAGACTGCCTCCCCATTAAAGCTGCCTTTCCCCTGAGGCCACAGCACGCATTATTAAGACACAGGATATGGACTCTGACCATGGCGTCCTAGCTCTGCCTGTAGCCACATGGTTCCTACCTGTAAACCCGCTTATATACACTCATTTTTCTGTCTGCCTGGCTGCATGCCTACTTTCTGCTAATTGCTGCCTGCTTCTTTCTTTTGTTCTTTCTTTTTTCTGATTGTGTCTTGCTATATGTGTGTAGAGGCTATTGCTTAAGTTTTTTCTTACTGGCCTGGTTGATCTGTACTTTTGACTATTCATTTCACAAGTTGAGGAAGATGAATCACTGCTGCACGAGTCTGTATGATACAGGAAAGAAAAACTGGGGGTGTAGTTTTCTGAGTTCACTCAATCCACTGCCTAGTTGTTATCGTCTGTGAAATAATATGATGTGCAAATTAATTCCTCACCATGTAACTGCTGCATTGCATTAAGAAGATAGAAAAATAAACTAAGCAATACTAATGTATTTGGAAAAATATTATTATAAGCAACAAAATGAGAGAGAGGAGTTGAAAAAAGAAGATTAGTTAGGCTTTAGCATTTGCTGAAACTAGACCATAGGGACAGACCATTCAACACCCTGCTGCAATATGCTATCTAAAAAGTGTACCACTTGGCCGATAAGACACTAAAGAAGTATAATGCACTCATAATGAATGCAGTTAAAGAAATCCCCCACCCAGCCTGGATGCTTTTTCTGGCTCCCCCACCCGCCACCCTCCTACCCCGAGGCCAAAGCTCCCCAGCTCCCCAGAATGGAGTCATTAGCTGGGTGCTAATGGTTTCAGACTTTCTAATTGAATGGGAGCCCATTGATCTGTAGGTAGAGAGAAATGGTTCTTTTCATTGCCTCAATATGGGTCTGCATTGCATTTGTCTCCATTCAAAATTTAAGGGGATGCACAGCAGACGTGTAAGGTGGAAGATGCCATGGATGCACAGCACCTGCATGTAAACACACACGTATGTGCAAAAACAGAAATCACACATAGTGTCAGCTCAGTGTCTGTTCACATCCACTCAGACACAGTCATGCACACACACATGTAGAATTGTTCTCCTCTTTGTAGCCTTAAGGGCTCCCACTCTAAGACTAGCAGACTTTAATCTGTGTTCGCTCACAGAGTTATCCTGGTGGGAGACTATGCTCCTCACATCTTTTTAAACACTGCAACAACAAGGGGTTGCCTGGGGCAGCTGGGGTCAGGGAGGCAGCTTAGTAGAGATGTCAACTGCTGAGCAGACTCTGCGCACGTTGGAGGTTGAAGTGCATAGGGGTGAAACGTAATACAGATAAAGCAGTATGGGAGATACTCCGCTGCTTTATCCTCCATTTACATTGAATGTACACAGTCCCACTGTGTGTTTTATCTTATTTTACTGATAACTGCTTCTCTTTGTGTGCGTTGTCGGTAACTTTGCTCCTTTGAAATGACTTGGATAATTCAGATAAACACACAAAAGGGGGTGAAAAAACTACAGAAACAATTTAACCGATTAGTTGTAATTAGTCATTTTCCATTGAGCAAATATTAGGAGTATTAATAATGTTATGTATATGGTAATCAACAGACTAATAATGATGTATTGACAACCTGTGGTAAATATCACAGTATTTGAGTTGCAAAAAGAGGATTGTCTTGTGAATAATGAATATTAAGTAAGTGTCTTTATTCTGTATTTTTTGTTTTTGTTTTTGGTGTACTTAAACTCAATGATCTTGCTTCCGTTTGCAACCATGCAACGTAGTCAGTTTTTATTTAAATGTGCATGGTATATTCTTACAAACTAACGTTTATATTGAAATTGGTAGCTGTGTGTGTGTTTAAGAGACAAAAGCCAGCTGGTTCTGGTTATCAAGCTGGAATTCACTGTAAAAATTACAACATTTTTTTTCCTTTTTTCCCCAGTCTTTTACCCCAAACCACACATACACACATACACACAACCCATAATTATCCAGCTCTGTTGCGTCTCTCATGAAGAGGCTCTGGCTGTAGCTACTTCTGGAGAATATGTATTTAACAGAATGATAGAAAAACAAATAGACTCACATTCACCCTAGTGTCTACAGACACCAACAGCCACTGATATGAATTCAAAACTAATTCTTACACCTAAGTTTATGGAGGACAGCTCTATCTGGGTAATGAAAACGTCGACATCATGGGCTTCAGTGTGTGTCCATTTTAAAGACAGCTCTTATGAGCTGAGTGACATCACGTCTGGGAGGGATCTATAATAACATCTCTCCTTCTGCAGATGATCTCTAGATAAGTAGTGTGAGTATGTGTGTATTTGATTTTTGTGTATAATATCCTATAACTGAGTGCCGCTGATTGGTGTATTTACGTGTCTGTGTACGTCTGTGATTTGGTGCCGTGTTTGTTTATGTTGGAGGGTATCTGACATAAAGTGGCGTGGCCACTGAGGTGAGCACAGATTGAGAAGGGAGTTGGTAGCAGAAACACTGGAGGTCTGGTCTAGACTTCATAATGAAACTGTGGTTTTTGGAGTACAAGATTGAACACAGTGATTGTATGTCTTTGGATCTGAGTAAAAACTGTCTTGACCTCTGTACAGATCACAGATAAATAATCTGAAGAGTCCATTCTGATGGTGTTTTGTAGCAATACATAAGAAATTGTAAGAAAGCTTTTGTATGAGTATGTGGCAAACTTTCACCTATGCTGGAGTCTTGCATCTGGTAGCCATTTTGTGCCAGCTGCACAGTGAATTTTCCAGCGAGGTAAACCACAGAGGCAGAAGGTGGAGAAACAGCATTGGCCCACCCAGAGGTCGATAACCCACAACAGGCCTGTTTGACACAAACTACTGATAAATACATCTCACCACTGCAATTCTTTTCACTGACAACCACATACAGTATGTATACATAAAACCAGAACACGCATTCTCCTTCCAGTGGCTATAATGGAGGAATTTCACTCAAACAAAACCCAAGTTAAATGCATTTGGAGCATACATCTGATTAGAGTAGCAGATGTAAGACACAGCCTGTCATTTCCTCCTGCATTTTCTCTGGATCACTTTATTACCCTGCAATAGCCGGAGGCAATACCAGCTTGTGATCCAAGTGTGAAGTTTTGTGTGTATGTGCTTGTGTCAGTGTAGCATGCGTTCATCTCTCCAGCCTCCAAAGTCCACAGTCAATAGCCTACCTGGACTTTGCCAGGCCGCTTTGTACAGCGAGGCAAACATAAAAGCCTACACACTCTGAAGTCATCAGGAGAAACACTGTCACTTCATGTCACAAGGACACTGTATTATACTGAATGACTGTAAAGGTGAGGCATGCATGATATCAGTCCATGGGGATCAATGTGAGTGAGGAAGACTGAGATAATGTTAAAATGACAGAGGGAAAGAATATGTAAGACTTGAAAAGTTTTATTGTCTGAAATCTTTTGTGTAAATCCAGTGTGTTGATTCAATGAGAAGTTAAAGCAATGGGATACAAGTTAACAGACTGCATTATATAACAAAAAAAAAGATGAGGAAAATCATCACAGAGCTTTTTTTTTTAAAAAAAAAAAAAAAGAATTCTCCCTAAGGCAAAACTGATTCTCTGAAAAAATTTTTTAAAAAATTAAGCAAAAGTCCAAACATAATCCAAGGATTATCATTGGTTTAACCTTGATTTGATGTTACAGAGTGGCATGAAAATAGACTCTTTCAAAGAATAACCACAGTATTGCCTTGGCATGTACAGGACATTCTTTTGGAGGCAGTAAACCTCAGGTCAAAGTAGAGAAGTCTGGAAAAATAAGAAAAAGACTGAGAGAGAGCACAAAAGAAAAACATGAGATATTTAAAAAGTGATGAGAGATACAGAGCGGAATGAGAGACGGAGCACTGAAGATGACCAAGAGAAAGAGAGATGACATAAACAGACAGAGTAGAACAGAGATAGAGAGTGGTTGAAGGTGAACTGCTGCTCTGGTCTGGCTCTGGGCCTTGCCTCTGTTCTGGAGATTTTCTCCCATCCACAGTGACATGTGGTTTCACGGCCATTACCACACCACATTATAGTGTGATGTGCCATAATGTGAGGCGTCCATATGTACTCCACTCTCTGTTGGCTCCATAAAACACACAGGACCAACTGTTTTTGCTGGTGTCAATGTGTGCTATAGTAACCAATTTTACTCCTTTTGTCCTCGTTTCATCAAATATAAAACTGAGTCAAAAAGCAAATCCAAAGTTAGACAAAGGGCACATAATTTGCAGATGTTCAGACAAACTGTGAATCTATTTCATAAAAACAGGTTATTATATATTTCACAGATCTTGAACCTAGGAAATAATATGAACAACATGAAATTTGCAAACAAATTTCATATTGTTCTGAGCTGTCATTCCCGCTACAGAGGTCACCATCTGCAGATTATTATTCAGTCAAACAGTGCATAATAAATGTCAAACCATTCAATGACAAATATAAATGCTTTCTTGTGAAAGTGAGATCTGAATAGATTACAAGTTCACTCACAATGATTCCTTTGAATTGTCTATTGTTCTTTTTTGTGTGAGTGTTTTCTGAGCCTATATGTGTGTGCGTTGTGTGTGTGTGTGTGTGTGTGTGTGTGTGTGTGTGTGTGTGTGTGTGTGTGTGTGTGTGTGTGTGTGTGTGTGTCCTGGGTTGAGGAACAGAAGGTCTCTGCAGGGCTTGCCTGTGTGGGTGGACTCTGGGATTCACCGTGAAAACAACGAAAAAGCCAAGGACATTTCCTAAATAGGAGCTCACACCATACAATGCAAGGACTGGTCATTTGGTCCCTGCTTTTTTGTGTATTTATTCAAGGATATTTGTATGCATGTATTTATGACCGTGCATATTCTGTTTAATATCAGCGTGTGTGTGTTCAGTAGAGGATAAGTGTCTTGTATGTGGCAAAAATGTTTGTCTTCTTAAGTTCTGTGCTTTGAATGTTTTAAAAGCATGTAATGCAAGAAAAGCACCTAACCTCTGCCAGCTCCAGCTTCCTATAAAGGCGTCTGTGTGGGCGTGTAAAAATCTACTTATCTGTCTCGGTGAAGATGATTACTTTGTCCGTGCAGAGTGGTTGACAATAAGCCTTCACATTGAGAGCTAGATTGTGTCCTCAGGTCTGATAGTTAGACAGTAGCTGTTGAAACACTCTGCGCTGCAGCCTGAACTGCAGCCAGATAAGTGGAAGACAAAGACACTATTATATTGTAACGCGTGGCCCAGGGACATTACAACTCATCACAATGCCATTCTACTGGAGACGACTATAGCAGGGGGCCTGCATAATATCAAGTTGCAGATTCATGCATGTACTGTAACTACAGATTATGTGTCACTGACCTAAGTGTGTGATTTATGGGTAGGGTTTAAATGTGGATATGGTTTTCACACAGGGTCCAAGTTTAAGGTTCTGTTGTCAACAGTGAAAGTAGGGTTATTGTAAGTGACTCTCTTGCCATATTTAAATCATTCAATAGGCAATTTTAATGAGGTTTTTATTGCACTGGAACAGGGTCTAACAGTAAAAAGTAGCCGTTTGGACCAGCAGGCCTACAGAGGGGCTGTCTTGTTGGATGTGGTTCTTGTTCTGTTCCTATGACAACTCCTCTGGAACAGCACACCTTAATAGGCCCCTTGTAGCTACACTGTTTCTGGGCTGTTACAGGTCAGGTCATGTCTGTGTCTGTGCTGTAGCTGTTATCACAGATTCACCTGGCTCTATGTTCAACTTTAGTCATAATGAGTTTCTGTTATTAGAAGAGTACTTTGTTAAAATAATATCCAAAAATTAACTCCTCACATCAACTGAAAGGAAATAATTTGACCAGAAAGTCATATGTTGATGGTCATTGCCAAAACTCAGATAACTGTTCAAGAAAACATTGTCATTTTACTGTTGTATCATATCGCATCATGTTGTATTGTATACTATTGTGTTTTAATATTACCCCACCCCCCTGAAGTGGTATTGTTTCTGGTCCAGTTTGTTTGTTTCTTTGTTTTTTTAATGCTTTAGTGGCAAAACTATTATTTTAATTCATACCAAATTGGGTTTATAGATTGCCAGTGACCCAAAATAGATGTCCTTGCATTTTGGGAAAGGTAGGTCAAAGTAAAAAATATTTTATGATTTTTTAAAAAATCTTGCCATTTAGGGTGAAATTTGTGTAAGGGGGAGGTTTGTTATGCCTGGCACCACTTGCTTTGCATTGTTTTTGTTTTTTTTATTGTATATCATTAAGATAATACTGTAGTCATGAATTTCTTAGCTCAGTTCACAGTCTTATGTCAATGCATTGGAATGATTTAGCTTTAAGACCAATTCTATAATTCCTGATGTACAGTATGGAATATTTCAGAATGCACTACATTTAGACTGAGTGGGGTTGTTGTTATACTTACCTGAATACGTTTGTCAGTTGGAGGTGACCACAAGGACCCACCACCAGGACATATCATCAGTGATGTACCTTAGCATCACTGGGTGCTGTTAGAGACCTTCAGTCAAGGAAGGCCCACAACAGGCTCAGCAGAGTTGGCCATTTGTCTAGTTGCAGCTGTAAGGGCTTTAATTGCCTTCCTGTTGTCTTCTGACTCCTTCCCTCTAAAGCCTTGTAGTAGACCAGCAACAAATCCTTTGTACCCCACTTCAACCCTGCTCTTCAGCCTCAGTTGCCAGAGGGCAGTTTTCCCAGCAGATAGTAGCTCCATGATGAAGACACACCAGCAATATTTGGACCAGAGTAACAGGATTGGTAAGAAGTTGGTTGTTTTATTCCAGATGTGAAGATTAGTCCCTGGCCTAGGTAAACCTGTAGTTCCTAGACCCTGGTTGCATTCACTGGGCCCGTTGTATCCCATTGGTGAAGGGCAGAATACTGCAGTGAGTGTGGTCCATGTGGTTCATCTGTGGCCCGGAAGGGGGTAATACCTCTTATGACTGACTCCTGAGATTCTCTGTGTCATCTCCAGTCTTGCTTCAACACATTTGCATTCCTCCACTAGAGTAGCCAAAGCCACTTCCTGACCCGTCCGTTCAACAGACTCTTTAGCTGACTGGTCTATGATAAACTGACCTTGTATATGGTAAATAGCAACATGAGGTGATGCAGTTGTCAATACTGGAATCACCAAGCTTCAGCTTTCCTGGGAGGGCAGTAAGATTGATCCATTTGAGGACACTGAGTTGTTTCACCAGCTTTGTGACCTTTAACTCTGTGTTTTAACGTTGTCTAAGCCATTTGATGAGCTTTACCTGGACTGTTGGTGCCAATAGTACACTTAGACCTAGCATCAGTGAGCTGGCCTTCACAACGAAGTGCTCTGGAAGTTTCTGGATTTAATCTCCATTCATACCCAAATTATATTTCCTTGTAATTTGTGGTCGTTTCTTACATGCTTGTGCTGTTGTTACTGTACTTGTGTCATGCATCCATACTAGCAATATGCATCTTGCTCTTCAAGTGAGTGTCTTCCACCTTGCATATTGATGTCCACATGATGATCTCTGCCATGCTGAATGCCAGAGCAGAAGTGGCACAGCTTGACATTTTCTGTTTCTCAAGATGCTGCTAAGTAGTGGTGTTGTCTTGTGATATTATATAGCACTGGGGCTACAGAAAGGCTTTGATCAAGCTTGTGAGTTTGTGCTGTCCAGGACCTAGAGGAGGATAAATGTTGACCGCTAGATCACTCAAGGTACTTGACCCAAAGGTATCTGCAAGGTCATTACTGTTGGGGCCTGGGACTGATGCTGTTCTTGGGTTGATGAGTCTGATTCCTGACCTTGCGTTCAGCTGAAAGGATGTCTTCTCCAGACATCCTTTCATTTTTTCTAGAAAATGGACAGGATCTGCTTTCCCTCCCACTCCTTCTGACAGGACTGTGGCCACAAGATTTAAGGCTTGTAGTTTGTATTGCCAATAACGTCACTAAAGATTCATTTTAGGCTGTCCAAACAAAGTCAGTAAGCCTGGTTTGTTTGCTACATAAAATTGCCTATTTGTTAAATAGTAGTCTGAATCACGCAAAAGTAAACAACTCACTTATCAAACATATTTACAGTCTTAATAACATTTTACATTGAGCTACCATTAAAGGCCATTGCTACATTGCCCAACTTAGTAGTCTAGGGAAAAAAAAAAAACATTTTGTGTCCAGTGCCAAACTTCAGTATTTCCAAAGAGCACTCTCGCAAGGCCAATGCGAACTCTCACTTTGTTTCTTTTTCTGTCATTATCCCTTGCTGCCAAAGATAGTTTTATACAAGGAATGGGTAGTCATTGTACCCACTTGGTAAAAGCCTCTGCCCATGTTACGTTTACTTACATGTTAAGGGTTGTGTACTGATTCAGAGATTACCTGTCTTCTCTGTTTTGTCTCAACTTTTATGGCCATTTTATATCATAGTCTTTCATTTGTTCAAGACTTTGCTCAATATTAGCTGTTTTTAAACATGGATATGAATAAAGCTGACGACTTCTACATGACAAGAGGTTAGTATACATCCTCTGGACTAGTTCTACTCATGTTGGACTGAGGGAAGAGTAGATGCTACATTGACTCACTATGCGTCTGGTGGGATAATGGTATATAGAGATGGGCCAGCCTGAGAATTGATGACCACCATTCTAACTTCTTTTGGGTATTTCAGCAATACATTGCACTTTTGCCTCTGTTTTTAAACTAAAATATAGTACATTGTGTCTTCAATTACCTAAAAAAAGTATTGATGGCTATAATTACCTGACAGTTTAGGATGAGTTACGTTAAACAGTGACAACTAAAAAAAATGAAAGCATTGCAAAGAGTTATCTTGCCAATTTTTTTTCCCTCTAACCTAATTTTAAGAGTAGACAACATAAAATGTCTCTGCCCAAGAATAGAGTGAAATGACAGGATTTAGAGCTAAATGTGCTTCTGCCTCTTCCTGGATATGAGATGAATATGAGCAGAGGGGAAATAGAGGGATAATACTGGTGGTGATCAGGGCCTGGTAAAATGGCCCATGATGGAGGGCTATAAATAGCCTCACTTGGACACTCATCTTGGCTCCATCCTCCATCCTCCCGCACCACCCTCTGCTCTGCTGTCCCACACCTCCATCCTCTCCCTGTCCTTCCCCAATTCCACCCCCTCCCCGCATGTCTCCATCCCTCCCTAGTTCCCATATAGCACCTGCTCTGACACCTCCTCTGCCAACTGGCTGATGTCATGCTTTGGTACCGGACAGACGTCCTCACGCTTAATTCTGTCTTACTAAATAGCAGCCAGTGCAAAGAGGACCTGGCTTACCCACACACACTTCAGACTCTCTGCCTCCTCCGGCGTGCGCTAATCTCACGACACACTGAAGTGGCGTGACCATTTCAATTCAATCTGAATAGTTTAGAATTATCCATGGTCAAAAATAATCTGATCACCTGGACTTGGGAAGGAAATGTATCTGATAATAATAATATAATAATAATAATAATAATAATAATAATCTGTTTATGATTTTTTAAAAGAGATTATATTCTGCATATTTTCCTTCTTGTTGATTTGTTAAAACTCCTTAATTACCTTTTCTGACCTGGTTGCAGTTTTTCCATCCACCTTGTCTGAAAGCCCACCCAGAAAGCCCACACTGTTCTTATTGGCCGGTTTACAGGAAGTCTGCAGAGGCCGTTGAGTACACAGTGCCTTCGAGTGCAGCCTCAGTCTTCTGCTGGTTCTAGAGGCTTCTGAGCAAACAGTTTTCAGAATTTCATGCATACTTTGTTGAAAATACAATCTTCATGCACATTTGAGCATGAATCTACTTTAAAGATGACAGTGGACGACCTCGGCAACAAATATAACCACAGGAAATCTCTGGTTATTATTTTATTCTTTTTTGTTTATTTATCTGTGTATATATTAATAACGTGCTGTAACTGTTATACAGCAAATGTAAAGTCATTAATGTTTTGGTGAATGAACACATGTCATTCATGTACTGAGTATAGCACTAAGATCCATGATATACTGATGAAAAAAGGAAAAATATGAGGGGACAGAAGTACTTGGAACATACTGAAGATGGAGTTCTTTTAATTTCCACTGACTTGTACAGAGATTCTTCTCTAATGTTTGACCACATTTACCACAGACATGAGATGTCAAAATATTACACTGTTGCCCATAAAGTTGGAATAATTGTGTTGTCTGACACATTCCTCAGTTTCACTGTATCTATCAAGAGTAAATTACATTGTCACACGCATCTTATGAGGAGAGATATAAATATTTTATTATGGTCAACAGTGTATATACATGACCAGACAATAAAAAAAACATGTCCCTTTTATATAAAAAATGTAATTAAAATTGGCCTATGATTTATATTCTGCTGACTTTTGTACAAATGTTTCACTTAATGCTCATTTTCAGTGGGATCAAATCATCACTAATGTTACTTACTCTCTAAGCAAACCTGTGTCCATAATGTAACTGTGATGTAAAGGTGTTTAGAGTGTGATGTGTGACGACAGCAGTGGGACCAGTGGTTGGATGTGAATGATTTTTTTTATATGATGGAGTTATAAAAATGCATTATTGTATGTTTTAGTTTTTATCACTGTTAACTTTTAGTTTTTAGCAAATGTCTGCTTTTAGTTTTTATCAGTATCTACTTTTTATTAATGATAACACCAGCCTGCGCAGGGACTGCAGGTGGAAATTAGCACTGGTGTTACTACCTGGTACAATGCATCTTTCCTGTTTAAGGTCAATGTATATTGTGCATTGTCCCTTTATAAATAAATAAAATAAAAACAAAACTTGCAGCCATAAAAATACCAAATATACGTCACTGAACATACTGTGATAAAACATTAATACCTCATCTGTAAACATGAGTCAGATGTTCAGTGACAGGTGCTGAAAACATCTCCCATGACGCCATGCAACATCAAACTATGCATTTTGTTATTGCTTTGATTTAGTGACACTTACAAACAGGAATTACATACTGTCCATATAAGTCTCATTAGTAAAACAATAATATATTTGATTTTTTTAGTGTTTTATTTTGCCGATTTAGAAGTGTATACATGCAGTTTTTTGATTTCAGCTCTTTGTCTCTTTATCTCAGATGTCCTATGTGACCTCTCATTAGTTGTGGCACTGACCCATGACTTTCTTGTTGCCACACAGGGGTCTGTCTCCTCTAAATACACTTTGCATACCCACTGTCTGCCTGCATTTCCTGTCTGCATCATCTCTGCTTCCTGTGCTCTTAAACTCTGAAGCCCTCCGCTGGGGAACTCGTCTCAAGAACCTCTCCACTTCACGTCCACTTCACTCTTAAAGGATTAAATCAGAGACTGCTTGACTCTACGTGGCCTTTCTCTGTTTTTCTTTTTGTGTGTACATGCTCGTACAAACACACAGACTCACTCGATGCTGAACAGCAGAATACCTTCATAAAAGTACCCACTGTTTCCACTCCATCACATTGTGCCATTTCTCTGCTCCCTATTGTCATGTTCTTTTTCGTTTTAATATGCCTCTTTTATTTGCTTACAGGAAAAGGAGCACTGCTGATTTACAGCAAAGACACATTCAAGGTAGAATGAGATGAAAGGATCTGCATCTCACTTGTAATATTTGCTTTTTTTAACAATGCCTCTCCTTTTCATCAGCCATCTTTCCACATTCTCCGTTGTCTTCACCTTCCTCTTCTCCCTGTCTGTTCTCGTCTTCTTACTATCTCACAGTAGCTGTGTTGACATTTCAGACATCTGTGTGTCTCTGTCCCTGTTCTGTTAATATTAACTTATGCTCAGCTGCACAAGAACTAGGCCCCTGCCCTGCAAAGATACACAGACAGACTTCACAGATTTAGTCAGGAGAACCGCTTATATTATGACCAAAGATGGGAAGTAATGAAGTACAAATGTGATCAAATATAATACTTAAGTAAACAGTTTTAAGGTATCTGTACTCTACTTGAGTATTTATTTTACGTTTTACTCCCAGTCCCCATATTTTTGTTTCTATTTGTACTTTCTATGTCTTAAATTTCCAAAAACGCTTTCAGATATTTTGCATATTTCTATCATGTATACATTTGCTCATGCCTATCATTGCTTTATTCAGTGAACCTGCACCTGAAACATCAAGTCTAGGTGTATAATGCCACATTTCCACTATGTGGTACCTGCTCAACTTGACTCGACTCAACTCCAGCACCAGGTGCTATTCCTGGAGATCGTTTCCATTACAGAATATTATCGACTTTAGAGTACCTGGACGTCATAGCGTGTAACTTCCATAACATCTGCTCAGGGAGTTGCTGATAAACTCGTTGGTTGTGTGTTGCCCCGTCAAGCTCACGCTGAATCTTTTCGTCAGACACCAAGGACAGGAATGGCTGAACTCCCCTCCACCAACCACAGTGTCGTTTTAAGGGGTGTCGTCATGGATTAGCCTACTGGTATATTTACTGTAAACTTACTAATCTTTTTGTTTACATGTGACGTCTTCAGTTACTTTGCAACCTCGGCTGAGTAGATACTAAAAAACTAGTTCCGGGTACCAGATTCCAGGTTTTACTTAACTGAAATACAAAAAGGCTGAGTCAAGCTGAACTGAGCTGGTATTGTAACGGAAACACGGCATAAGTCAGTGTATGACCTGCAGTAGATTGAGCTCATCACAGTTACGTATCGTGGACAGACCAGGGTATTACACTGTAAAGAACATACTTTGAGAACATCCACTTGAGATTACCTAGGTTTATAACTCGACTCAGGGGGACCAAACACATGGCCCAGAAGCTAAAACTAGCCCAATTCGGCCCACAGGACAAACTTCCAAAGTGTAAAAATTACACTGAAAATATTAACAATCACGGGTATTCAGGGACCACATACAGCTCAATGTGACATCAAGTAAAATTTACATTTATTTACATTCATGCGTTTGGCAGATGCTACTTCCCAAAGCAACTTACAAGGGGAAGGTCAACAGCTAAGTTCTCTCTCTCTCTCTCTCTGTCAAAAAAAAAAAAAAACACAAAAAAAATTAAAAATATAATATGAAATAAAATAAAATAAAATAAAATACCGGAATATATTAAGGTCACAAAAACAGC
>JAPTGZ010000026.1:18332188-18347357 GCA_029814645.1 Fowleria isostigma | reverse complement strand
TTCTATTCTATTCTATTCTATTCTATTCTATTCTATTCTATTCTATTCTATTCTATTCTATTCTATTCTATGTGAGTTTGCAACACACCTAGATGACCACATGACAACTTTTGATTTACAGTTTGTCAAATTCCAAACACATGCATTCTGTAAAATTTTACTATATATAAAATGTATCTTGTAATATCAGTAACGGTGTTCTCAGGGGTTGTTCATAAATCACGCCAAAATAAAAGCCTCTGCATTAAAAAGCCAATTCAACATATCACCAGTAGACAACTACAACTAATCAGAATTCTTCTTTTACGTCCTTTGAAGCTTTTTAACAAATCATTATTGTCTGATTCAAGGAACCTCAGTTTTAAGTATTTTCCATCACTTCTTTCTTTTTCTTTTTTTCTTTCCTTCCATCAATGGAAATAAACTTAATATTGTTGATTTGTGGACTGATCACAACATTTGAAGAGGTCATTTCCAGTTTTGGCATTGCTTAATATTTTTTGCACCACTCAAAACTAATGGATTAAAAAGAAAACCATGAAAAATAGTGAATGTAAACCCCAGTTTCTGCTCTGGATTGTAGTATGTTACATTTCATGGATGATGTAAAATACCAGTTTATGGAAAAATATGTTTAATGGTACAAAAAAATATATGATAGATCATATGACACCCCTAACAATTATCAATACTTTTATTAAAACAGTCAGACTATGCATTTTTAGATTATTATACAGTGAATAAATACATAATTCCAACTTTTCTGGTATTTTCTCTTCTTTAGTCACACAGACTTTGTTTTGTATTATAGATGTTTGTCTGCAACGTATCAAATGTTGCAGAATTGCTGTATTGTAATACCATCATTATCGTAGTATTATCGAGAGGTGATTCCCACCCCTATTACTACATATCAATTACAAGTAGAAAAAAATAAATGTGACTGTACCATAATTTTTAAAATAACGTTCTGTCTTTCTCGATCTGCGTCTTTCCCTCGCCCTCCCTCGCTGTAACCATAATGGTGTGTAATGTGCAGGCTGATTAGGACTTTGACGGCGAGCTTCAGACCAGCCACCCAGACACTGAGGTTAGTTAGTCTGGGTTTTGTGGTCAGACTGTTTGGCGAGGGATACCCGTCTGTTAGTTAAACCTAGCTTGGCCACAGGTCGCTCTTTCATATAAACAATATGCACACATATGAGCTGCATATTGTGAAACGGTTTAAGATCTTTTTGAAGGTACACAGACCCAGATCCAGACCTCTGTGAACACAAAGTTCTCCGTGGAATTTCCCAAGGAGACATATGTGACCTCGGAAACAGAAGTATGTGACAGCTGCTCCTTGACCACCAAAAATGAGGAGTAAGAAAAGTACAAGGTTATAAAGGAGACGCTGAATGTGACCACGGCTGGGTGTGAAAAAAAACAGGTGGGCAGGTTGGTACAGTCTGGAGCGGCGTCCATCAGGAGAACATTTAGATCCGTTGGTTCACGCTAAGTCGACATTCTCTGTGTTTTTCTCTGACGCACATGGCACACATAAACACATGAGCAAAGAGAAACACATGCAAACACACAAACACATACACACAATATTTACAATACTTAGAGTATTTGGTGACGGGTTAGAGGAGGCGTGACTGACCTCCTCAGTCATAATTAAGAGCCTAACAGAGCAGAGCCTTTAGGCCTTTAGGCCAGCCGGGGGCCCTGCCCAGACACACTCCCTCAGACTGCCTTGTTTATGTTTCATTAGAGCACAATTATATGTCGCATCCCTCGTTCTCGCCGTCTCTCACCCTCTCCAACTTTCCCTGATCCTTTCATGTGCGTCTTACCTCACTGCATTTCACATGTACGCTCGTGCACTTGTGCTTTTTGCTCTTGGCAGAACAGAACAGTGTGTGCCCAGTTCCACCGAGAAACAATATTTGTCTCCCCCCCAATCCTTATCACAGGTCAAACAAGCCGCAGAGGCCCTTCACTCGGCTATACATACAGAGAACCGAGGAGGGAGGGGGCGGGACGGGGCAGGAGGAAAGAGTAGAAGTAGGTAGAAAAAAAAAAAAGACAAGTTAGAGATGAAAGAATGCTGCTGAAGGTGTAGAATGAGGGAGGATGGAGAGGAGGAGGAGGAGGAGGAGGAGGAAGAGGAGTGCCTTCCAGTAAAGAATGGACAACACTTCAACTCCAGCTGTTTTATGGCAACACCACAAAGGACTGTACAAAGAAAAAACCTGAATACTTTATTAATCCCAGGAGGAGATTATTGGGTGTTACATTTGCTCAATTCAAGTGTAAGAAAGAAACAGGAAAGAAATTATTATCACCACAACACAAAAAGATAATGAAAAATATATAAATACTGATGTCAAATGAATAAAAATAAACATAAAAAGGACACATGAATGTAAATAAACATTAACATAACTCCCCCTTGAACCCCCTGCACATAAAACAAAACACAATTAGTAAAATGTCCGGTACCCACAATGCAATTCGACAAATATGCCACAGTATTGGTCTTTGACACCAACGTCACTGCCTGATGTTGAATGAGTTACTCTTTTGATTGGAAAGTAAATAAAATATGCTACCTCTGAGCAAGTTGTAGTCATGCCAAAAGCACCATGACATGATAAACACATGTAGAAATAATGATATAAAGTGTATTTTTGGTTCAGAAATGTTGAAGTTGTACTTATCTAGAATCTAAACATACATTGGCAGAATTTTAATGGATTGTTGAGGTTACACTTGGCTTTGTTTGCGGTGTTTGAATTAAATATTAAAGACAAAGTATGTATGGAAATCTGACCAGCTTTGTTATCTGATACAGATAAGCAAGGAAAGTGAAAATGTTATCCAAACCATGACTGCAATAGAGAATTTTTACTCAATTTTTATATTTATTCATGTTTTAAATTCATTTCTACCTGTCATATTTACATAAACCCATAAAGACCCAAACAACCACTGATGACCAAAATCATTTACCAATATAAAATGTTTAATAACTTCTGATCCATTAAACCTACCAATACATGTAATTAATTGGTGTAAAATACAGTTTGTCATCTTTTCATGATTATGAGATATGACCCATTTGGAGATTCAGAGGCTCCGTAGTTACACTGCCATCTTCTAGTGCACTGATTCACCAGTAAAACCCATAGAGTTGGATCAGAGTGGATGGAAACACTGGGTTTATGTTTGGTTAATGATAAATTTTGTCGAGAAAGTCACATTTTCTTCATTTATCTATGTTTCTGATATTATAACAGTTAATGTTTATATGAGCTTTCTTGAACATCTAAAATGATCAGTAAATTAAATATGGGAAAATACCTGATTTTTATTGAAGAAATACAAAATACAGAGGATAATATTATAATAAATGGTGACAAATCACTTAAGAAAAGTTAAATGAAGAGAAAAAGTCATTTTGGAACTGCCACAAAAGTCAGAGAAAGATACCAAAACTGCCACACATATAAGAACACAATACATAGTCACTAGATTTAAACTAATAAGGTAAAAATTTGACTAGTTCTTGTCTCAAAACTAATTTTAGATGGCTGATGATTAATAAAGAAAAGCATCTCCACATCAAGTGAACATACAGCATAGAGTGCAAGGAGTGTACTAAAAAAAAATCATGTCTATTTCCTGGGAGAGTCTGCTTTCTATTAAGCTTGTCCATGAGAATAAATGCATCAGAGTAATATAAAGAGTGGACAAACACACTGCCATGATGTTTTAATATCAGTTATCAAAGGGAATTGGACATGAGGGACAGAAAAGGAAGAACAAAAGCAGTGGAGGAGTGAGTTTCCATGATGCGTCTATATAAGGAGGTGTGTTCGTTGGCCCGAAATATGGGAGTAATTTGACGGAAAGTTGCAAAATTATCACAAATGTTCACTTTTTTGGATTTATAAGGTCAAAGGTCAAGGATACAGTAACCTCATGTCTGTATTATAATGAATGCGATATCACAGGAATGGTTTGATAAAATGTTGCAGAATGTGGGGAAGAAAGGCATTCTGTAACTGTAAAACTGTGGTGACCAAAGGTCAAGGTAGCTCTGAGCTCATGTCTGTCCATACCTACACTGTAAAAAAAAAAAAAAAAAAAAAGCCAACTTGTATTTTTTAGCCTAAAACAGTAATTTAAGTTGGTAAAACTTGAAAATATAAATGATTGACATTTAAGACAATAATATTAGTTGGCACAACAAAGCAAGCCAGTTGTTTGCTCCAAAACTTTGCTGAATTGTTGATACTGCTATCTTTAAGTTGGGGTTCAATACAAGGGACAACAGTTCTAACTCTAATGTCTTAGTTGTGAATTGTGGGGAAAGTCAAGTTTCCGAGTTGTCACTTTTTCAAAGTCTCATTGTGGCTGTGCTGATTTGAGCTGGAGTCCACACAGGTAAGTTTGAACCAACCTTTAATTAAATTAAGTTAAAGTGATTCGGACATTTGATTCTGAGGAGTATTGTGCCGTATGTTGGAGATTAATGGAAAAGGCAACATACACATTTTCAACATTTAAAACATCATGGTACCTACTTCGAATGTCACAGCAATCAGGTCACACAGGTGTGTCCAAGCATCTTCCACCAAGGGGGTTGATGGTTCCATCACCCAGGACACCTGCTCCTGGAGCAGTCATCTTAAACCACCCTGAGTCAAAGTTGCTTTGTACATTCTAGTTGGAAATTCTACTTCCTTCAACCCATGTTCACTGTTCTTCTTTTCCTTTTGGCTGTTCCCTTCAGGGGTCGCCACAGCAAACCATCTGCCTCCATCTCACCCTATCTTCTGCATCTTCTTCTCTCACACCAACTAACTTCATCTCCTCTTTCACCACATTCATAAATCTCCTCTTTGGTCTTCCTCTAGGCCTTCTGCCTGGCAGTTCCAACCTCAGCATCCTACTACCAATGTATTCACTATGTTCAAACCATCTCAATCTAGCCTCTCTGACTTTGTCTCCAAAACATCTTCCATGTGCTGTCCCTCTGATGTACTCATTCCTGATCCTATCCATCCTCGTCACTCCCACAGAGAACCTCAACATTTTCATGTCTGCTTCCTCCAGCTCTGCCTCCTGTCTTTTCCTCATTGTCACTGTTTCTAAACCATACAACATCATTGGCCTCACCACTGTCTTGCACACTTTTCCTTTCATTCTTGCCGATACCCTTTTATCACTTTTCTCCAACCATTCCAAACCATTCTCCAAACCATTCACTGTTAAACCCTATAAATATTTCAGATAACAGTCAGCTGTAGTCTTTGTTTTGTTCAGTATCCTTCTACAGTCATATACATTGTCCTAGATTTATAAAGGAAAAATGTACGTTAATTCAAGAATATCTACATTTGGTGTAGGTAGGAATACATGGCACTGAATCAAGAATATCTTTGTTGTCCTTATGGGATTATCCTTACTAGTAGTACAAGAAGGTCCAAGTTGGCAGAACTTAAAAACCTTAGGTAAATCAACAACAGATTGCAAAAGTTGTGAAAACTCAAAAATCTCTTGCATCATGTTACCTTGAAACTTTACGTTTTCTCCACTTTTTCTCTTTTTACAATGTCTGAGTGCAATACCTGAGGAATGCACCAAGGGAATTTCTTCAAATTTGGCACAAACGTTCATTTGGACTCAAAGATGATGAAAGTAGATTTTGGAGGCCATCGTTTAGAGCCATAATTGCTTGTAATTGAGAGAACAGCATGTTTATGATGCGAGCACAGTGAATAAATTGGGTTCTTGTTGTCTTTACCCAGAGCTATTGAGGAGTAATTAACAGCATTTAAGTGAATATTTAATGACTCACGGTTCTCTACTTCCAACACCACCGTTCTGGAGTCATTGGGTCTAGACACGGTGTTTACCCCATCCAGAACCAGCTCTGATCCACCCAGCCTTAACACACTCGCAATGAGCAACAGAATAGATGGCACCAGGACAGGAAAACACCCACATCAGAGGTAAATAGATTTCCATTCAGAGTGGGTTGATTTGGGGATAATGGTGGGAAACATCTACCACAAAGATACCACATCCCGCTGTGAGCTTTAGTCTGTGAGTCAACAACCACAGGTGGCAAAGTTAAAATGCAAAATACTGTTATAATACCCTGCAGGTTTGCATAACAGTCTAATCTGTACTGCGAGGTTTGTGTGTCAAAGAGAGGAGAGGTTATCCCCAATCCTGTACTGTCTTAACGGAACAGCAGCACAGATGTTACAATAGATATGCTAGATGAGGGGTCTCCAACTCATTTGGATCAGGGACCACATTTCAGCTCAAGCAGGCCAGACCAGTAAAATAATGACACGATAACCTATAAATAATGACAACTCCAACTTTTTCCTCTTTGCTTTAGTACAAAAAACTTCATTATATTATTTAGATATTTCCATTTTTACAAAAAAGATGTGAATCACCTAAAAAAATTTAATTTATTTGAAAAATTACTGTAGTTTTGACACTGATATGACAATATTAGTCCACTTTGAGTTCAAGTGGGCCAGAGTGGTAAAATGATAATATAACCTATAAATAATGACAATTCCAAGTTTTTCTCTTTGTTTTGGTGCAAAAAAGTTACTTAAATGATGACAATATTTCCATTTTTTACAAAAAAGATGTGAATCACCTGAAAAAATTTGATTTATTAAAAAAAAAATTGTATTTGACATTATCATGACAATATTAGCCCAGTTTGAGCTCAAGTGGGCCAGAGCTGTAAAATGATGACATAATCTATAAATAATGACAATTCCAAGTATTTTCTCTTTGTTTTAGTTAAAAAAACTTTATTAAATTATGAAAATATTCACATTTTATAAAAAAGATGTGAATAACCTGAAAAAAAATTTCGTTTTTCAGAAAAATTACTACAATTATCACAATTTAATGACAATATTATCACAAGTTGAACTCAAGAGGGCCAGACCAGTAAAATAATTACATAATAACCTGTTAATAACGACACCTCCAAATATTTCTCTTTGATTTAGTACAAAAAACTTAATTAAATTATTTAAATATTTCCATTTTTACAAAAAAATGTGAATCACCTGAAAAAATTTAATTTATTTGAAAAATTACTGTAGTTTTGACACTGTTATGACAATATTAGCCCAATTTGAGCTCAAGTGGGCCAGAGTGGTAAAATGATGATATAACCTATAAATAATGACAATTCCAAGTTTTTCTCTTTGTTTTGGTACAAAAAAACTTCATTAAATTATGAAAATATTTACATTTTACAAAAAAGGCGTGAATAACCTGAAAAAAATTTAATTTTCTCAGAAAAAATACTACAATTGTGACAATTTAATGACAATATTATCACAATTTGAACTCGAGGGCCAGACCAGTAAAATAATTACATAATAACCTATTAATAACAACACCTCCAAATATTTCTCTTTGATTTAGTACAAAAAACTTAATTAAATTATTTAAACATTTCCATTTTCATAAAAAAGATGTGAATCACCTGAAAAAAATTAATTTTATCTGAAAAATTACTGTAGTTTTGACACTATTATATCTATTTTAGCCCAATTTGAGCTCAAGTGGGCCAGAGCTGTAAAATGATATTACCTATAAATAATGACAGTTCCAACATTTTCTCTTTGTTGTAGTACAAAAAAAACTTAATTAAATTATGAAAATATTCACATTTTACCAAAAAGATGTGAATCACCTGAAAAAAAAAAAAGAAATTTTATCAGAAAAATTACAATTTTCACTTTTCTGACAATATTAGCCTAATTTGAACTCAAGAGGGCCAGACCAGTATAATAATGACATGATAACCTATAAATAATGACAACTCCAAGTATTTCTCCTTGTTTTAATACAAAAAAACCCTTCATTAGCTTATAAAAAAATTTACATTTAGCAAAAAATATGTGAATAACCTGAAAAAAATGACATTTCATCAGAAAAAATGACTACAATTTTGACAATATTATGCTTCAACTTATTATTTTTCACATGTACTTTATATTACACAGAATTACATGTGGTAACAGGTAGAATATTGTTAAAATCGGACAGTTCAGGTTGTATTTGTTTCAATTTATGTATTCATTTTATTGTGAAAGGATAAATGTAAATATTTTCATAGTGTCATGTTATTTTTTTCACTTCATCATTTTCACATATTTTTCTCAAGAAGGAAAATTTGGAGCTGTGATTATTTATAGGTTATTCTGTTATTATTTTTATTTGAGATCCCACTGGTCTGTATGTGGAACCTGAACTAAAATGACTTTGACAACATTGACTGTAAATGTCATTTTTGGACTTTCATGTTTGAAAACCCCTGTGCTAGAACTTATCCATCCTATCGACTGTCTGCCTCCTTCTCTTTAGTCATATTTTTACTTACTTTTTATTGGCTTTGTTGTGTCACGTATTTCCATCTCAACCCCAGTTTTGTTTCTCCTGTTTTTTTTATTTTTTTATTTACTATTTCCTGTGAGAACGGAAAGCCCCCTCAGACAAACAGCCCCAGACGCTCTCCAATCCTCTCTCTCTCTCTTTTTTTGCTTCAGCAGACTATGTAAACACATTGGGTGGATTACAGCTGGCCTGGTAGGAGAGCGGTGGGACATAGTGTGTATATGTGTGTGCAGAGGTGTGTACATATTTATGTGAGAGCGTGCAGCCATATGCGTGGTTGAATTAGGAGTTACAAGACGTCCACTGAAGAAAGGAATTGTGCAAGTGTGTGTATATGTGTGTGTTGTGTGTGCGTGACTGTATATCTGGAGTGGGGGTGTTAAAAGCCTGAGACACTGAGGGACTTGGACACTAGTGAGGAGGCTTACAACGTCTGGAGCTTGTGGGGGTATTGAATGGCTCATTAAGTTTGTATGCGTGTGTGTAGATGTGTGTTTGTGTGTATCAGCAGCTGTGGACGGCAGACTCAGCCATCACCGGAAAACGGGAGTTGGCGTTACCCAATCAAAGAATTCGTAAATCAAAGTTTCTCTGTTGACCGACGCTGTGTATTTTTAGCATAATGTGTTAGATTTAGTGTGTGTGTGTGTGTGTGTGTGTGTGTGTGTGTGTTTGTAAAACTATGCGTTGTGGGGACATGGCTTTAAATACACAGTCTCGTTCTGGGGACACAAAGATTTATGGGGACAAAAAACACATCCCAACTCATTTTTTTCTTTAACACATGTATAAAATGTCCAGAACTATGTCTGGTGTGAATTTCAGTGTATGGATTAGTTTCTTTATACTGTAATAAAAACAAGGATTTTTGTGTATATATGCAAATTTGACATGTCCCCACTCTTTAATGTACTTTTAATGCACTTTTATTGGTACTTTATTTGTTGTGCATGTCTAAAATAATATATTAGCTATTTATAGTAACTATATGGGGGGGAATTGCTTTTTTCTTTTTAATATTTTTAGTATTTTGTCAGTGTTCATGGATTGTTGCAGAGACCCAGGACCTGAGTAGCATATTTTGTTTCTGTGAATACTGAAATGATCAATTCTGAATCTGACTCTGATTGTGACTGTGGGATTAATTCAAACATTTATTTCATGATATGAAGAATTCAAACTAATATAATTGTTCAGGAAGTTTTTTAATATCTACCTAATTTTCTGGTACTTGTAGAATCACAGGAAAATGATGTCCCCATATGTCAGCTTTACAAGACTATGTATGTATGTATATGTGTGTGTGTGTGTGTGTGTGTGTGTCGGCACGCCTCTCTGTACAGTTCCACAAATTTGGTGTTTGCAGAAGGAAATACCTTGACAGGTTTTTGGAACGGCTGACTGGGTACCCCCTCTCCATCTCCCACTTTCCTCCCACTCTTTCTCCATCTCCTCTCTTCCTTTGGTGTAGTTTTTGGTGTTATTTTACACTCACACACCCTTCCTCTGGCTTAGAGCAACACCCTCCCTCCCCATCACTAGTGTTGTGTAACTGCCATTTGGTGATCAGAAAACTTAACATTTGGAAGATGGAGTGAGAAAGTATTGTAAATCTCATTCTGTGACTCTATTGATAGTCATACGGCACTTGTTAAGTCACTGAAAATAAATGAAACTTTCCTAAATAGAGCTCTTTGTCATTGTTGGGCTTTTTTTAACAGCAAGAAATTTTTAGTCAAGGTTTGTGTGGATTTATTTATTTCTTAAACATGTTCTCACTTGTACTAGCTTCTCTTTTTATGCCTACGCACTGACGACAGCCGGAGGCATTATGTTTTCATCTCTACGCACATCCGTTCATGTCATTCTTCTGAACACAATGGGTGAGAACATTTTCATACTTTTACGGAACTTTTTTCTTATTTTTTTGGTATGAAGAGAAAAACAGCTTAACTGTCAAACGTGAACATGATCAACGTTAGGGGCTGTGTCAACCCAAATTATGTTTATGGGGTTTTCCGAGTTAAACTTGCATCGGAGTTCTGAAATATAAACTAATGTCGTGAAATAAAATACCTACAACAGATCTGGACCACTCACAAATTGTGTTCTTACCTAAAAAAAAATTCATAATGTGAAAATGAATGAAGGTGGCAAGTTCTCTTAAAAGATTTGTATGTGGAATTTAACCCATAAGGACCCAGAATGACATTTGTGATACTATACAGATAAATTTTATTTCTATATTTAATGTGCATAAGTGGTTTATCACCTTTTATTGTAATATTATTTTCTGTATTTTATGTTTTTTTTTTTTGTGAAAATCAGGTTTTTCCCACATTTAATTTACTAATCATGTAGATGTTCATAAAAATTTAGAGGAAAATTGAGGGTTATTCTATCAAAAACAGAGAAAACTGAAGAAAGTGACTTTTTTCTTAGCAAAATCTATCATTAACTGAACATCCAATGTCCATAAGTGGTTTATCACCATTTATTGTAATATTATTTTCTGTATTTTATGTTTTTTTTTCTGTGAAAATCAGGTTTTTCCCACATTTAATTTACTAATCATGTAGATGTTCATACAAATTTAGAGGAAAATTGAGGATTATTCTATCAAAAACAGAGAAAACTGAAAAAAAAGTGACTTTTTCAGCAAAATCTGTCATTAACTGAACATCCAACTCCATGGGTTTTACGTGAATCATTGTTGAAGAAGATGACAGTGTTTCCACAATAACTACGGAGCCTCTGAACATCCAAATGAGTCATATTTGATAGCCATGAAAAGATGAATAACTGTATTTTAACCCAATTATTCACATGTATTAGTGAATCAACAGGATTAAACAGTTTATATCAGTAGATGATTTTGGTAGATGGTGGATGTTTGGGTCTTTATGGTTAAAAAAGGTTAAACATAGAGAAAGTTTCATTTGGGAACTGACACGAAAAGTAGTGCTGGGTCTTTATGGGTTAAGAATACATTGTTTTTAAGTATGACTGGTTCTCGCATGAGCCTTGATATCACATGAATATGTTGAGGAAATTATCTCATGAATTGGCACAAACATTCACTTGGACTCAAGGATGAGCTGATAATAATAACAGAGGTCAAAGGTCACTTTTCCTGCCATAACTCAAGAATGAGAAAGACTAAACTTAAGGAACTGGTCTCTTTTAATGCATTCAAAGTCATTTTAAATGAATGGAAAAAGAATCATTCAGGATGTAGATGCTTTTAATTGGTTGATTCAGGTTCTGCTTTGAGATGCTTTTAAGGAACATTTGACGTCACACTTTTAGGGCCTTTTAAAAGAATGGTGGTGTTTTATATGTATGTTTTTATCGAATGTTTTATGTGTGGTCTTAGTTTTGTCTTTTATTGTGTTTTATGTATATTTTAATGTATAGTGTGGATGTATGACTGTATTTTTATTCTCTGTAACTTCTGCTGCTGCTGCTGTCTTGGCCAGGACACTCTTGAAAAAGAGATTTTTAATCTCAATGAGCTTTTTCTCCTGGTTAAATAAAGATTATAAATGAATTTGTTTCGTAATAACAGCCACATTTCATACAAATGTGCAGAGGTGTGTAAAGTATTCACATTGATTACTCAGGTAGAAGTATAGATACGAGGGTTGAAAAATACCTCTGTAGACGTTGAATAATCAACTCAAGCTTTTTACTCCAGTAAAAGTGGAAAAGTACTGGTTTCAAAATTACTTAAAGTATAAAAGTAAATGTAAGGGAAAAATGCCATTTGGACAAAAGCTGATGTGGCACCACAGGGGTCTATAGTGCACTACCCCACTCCCAAAAAACATTTATCTAACAGCCATAATGACTATAATGTTTTATTAAAATGTTAATGTGTATAAATGTGGGATGCACTCAGCTACCTGTTTAAGCTCATATATACACACTGAAAATGAATGCATTTGAGTCCAATGCAAATGTATTAAAGAACCATATATATGTATTACTGAGCATTAACATGTGTTTATGGAGCAGAAGATATGATGACTAGTTGAATATAAGTGTTGGAATGATGTAAAAAGTCAGGTGTGATGGATCGTGTACAAACCAAAAGGGTGTCAGAATGGTATATGTTTATACTTGTCATCCAATCACCATCAAATTCAGTCAATCTGGATGGAGCCATTTATCTGGGTAGTTTTTAATCTGAACGGTGACAAGCTGGAATGAAAACAAGCCCAAATGAAATGGGAATAACGAGGCTATTTTTAAAATGTAAGGAGTAGAACTAAAAAGTGGGCTGAAAGTAATTACGTCAGTACAGTATAGATAACCAACATTTCTAAAGTAAGATAACAAAGAGTTTGTACTTGTTACTTGACACCTCTGCAAATGTGTAATAGGATGTGGTGATTTTATTAATATCCAAAAGGTCAAAGGTCACCTGCACTGTGATGTTATGATGAATCTACTGACCCGATATTTCAACACTAAAACTGAGATTAAAGTAGAGACAAGAAACTGTGATAATGTATGATTTTATTTTGTTCTGTCATGTTGAAGATGTAGTGAAATATCCACTGTGTAGATTCTGTGGTGTCTTTGCATCACATCTATATTTCAAGTATTGTCTACTGTCATGCATACGACTTTGGCCAAACATGAACACATGGGTAGCTGACCAGTTTTAGTTTCTCGATATAGTCACACACTCTTTCAGTATGTGCAACAGAACTCTCCTGTTCCTGTTTTGTTGATATTGAGCCTAAGCTGATTGTTGTTGCTCTGCATTTACAATGCCAAATAGCAGATTGAACCAAATCCATCAGCTATCAGGATATTAACCCATAAAGACCCGGTTTACTACTTTTGTGGCAGTTCCCAAATAATTTTTTTCTCTATATTTAACCTCTCTTAATTAATTTATCACTATTCATTATTATTTTATCCTCTATACTTTGCATTTTTTCAGTAAAAATAATGCATTATCCTATATTTAATTCACTGACCATGTAGATGTTTATAAAAGCTCACAGTAAAGTTGGGGGGTTATTATATCAAAAACCAAGAAAACTGAAGGAAAAGTGACTCTTTCAGGAAAATATCTCATTAACTGAACATAATCCACTGTCATTGATCCCATTCCAGAAGATGACAGTGTTTCCACGTTCACTATGGAGCCTCTGAACATCCAAATGGGTCATATCTAATGACCATGAAAAGGCGACAAACTGTATTTTACATCCATTTTTAAATGTATTTATAAGTTTAGTGGTTTAGAAGTTAAACACTTCAGATCAGTCAATGGTTGTGGTTGCTGGTGGCTGTTTGGGTTTTTATGGGTTAAATAAAAACAAGTATGATTGAAACTATAGTCTTTTATCTCATCAACTACTAGTTTGATTTTTATCTAGTTTTATGATGTAAAACTACTGTCTACTGCTGCTTTATTGTTTTTTACTACAGTGTTAACATGTGAATATACACGTTTTGTATGCGTTTCAATGTATGGTTTATGTACTCGTGACAGTGTTGATAAGTGTTTGTGTGTCTTGGAAACCAAAGTTTTCCTGCCGGACACTTTATCAGTCCTCTGTGAAAATAGTCAAAATGAACACTGCATGTTTCTCACTGGAAATTATCCACGGAAATCATACATGCCAATACTGGGATGCCTTCCAGGTTTCCGTACCTTTTATTAAACTCATTCAAAGTCTTCACAGCATAGATCATATGAGTTTGGACAGACGTGGATCTGATCTGCAGCTTGACTTTTTGACTCAGGCAAACATCCACGAGGCAGTGATTGGAGTTTCTTGGTTTCCTCACTTTCCCTCCTGCCTCTATTCTTAACTCTCTTTCACACAATCAGCGTTGACAGTTTAACAGCAGAGAGAAATGCTCTCACATATGTCAGTGGCAGATGTGTCAATGTCTCCTAATGATGAAAGGTGACATTCCACAGAACTTGCACAGACAGGAAGTGCTGCTCAAAGGCCTCAGGAAACAGGAAGTAACCAAGGATGAGCTGTTCAAGTCACTTATGGTTACTCATGAGAAGTCTTAGGAAGTTGTCAGATGGTGGGATGATAGTGGAGAGACAAATGCAGAAATGAATGAGAGAAAGGAGGAGAGGAAGTTTGTGATGAGATAAGGCCAGGGAGTTTTAGTTGATGATCGGAGGAGGGGGGAAAAAGCAGAAATTGGATGTGGATGTGGTTCTGTAAGGTTTTGTTTTTATTTTAGTTTAAAGTCAGGCCGGAGACATGAAAATGAAAGTCAGTATTTTAGCACTGATTACTGGTTGATTGATTGATTTCTTGTGCACTCTATGTTGTGTCAATTCACAATAACAGAAATAATGTAATATTGACATATTATACACACATCATTATGTGTGCACAAATATACATAAATATATACAATAATTTGAAATTAATATACACCCCTAGAAGCCAGAAAGGGAGTGAGAAGAAGTGAAACGCACTTAAACTTGTATGGTTTCATTTATGTCTGTAAAATTAGTTGTAAACATGAATTAATAAATTATGTCAGTGGATAAGGTAAAAAATAAGAAAACGAAACACACACATAAGAAGAAGAAGAAAAAGAAGAAAAGACCAAATGACCTTCAAACCCTTCATCTTAATTGTTTTCATTAGAATCCAAAATACTTTATTTATCAGGGGGGGGGGGGGGATTTTTGCATTTCTGTTGGTCCACCCAAGTTAAAGTAAAGAAAGAA
>JAPTGZ010000026.1:18306837-18320453 GCA_029814645.1 Fowleria isostigma | reverse complement strand
ACTTCTCTCCCCTGCACTTTATTTATTAATGGATCCATTCAATTATTTACCTCACATCTTAGGGCGACAACAGGCCAGAGTACGGTACACAGGGTGGAGATGATACAGTACACATCCGCACAGCACGCAGGCGCTACTCATGCAGGTACTGGATGGAGTTAATTGACTGGTATATTATATACATTATCTATAATGTACTTGTGAGAGGAAAGTAATGTTGATAGACAGTTTAACCAGGGTGATAAGCCTCAAACGGTGGTCGATGAGGGTGGCAAATTGCTCGTTTAGTCCAAGAAAAGAGTGAGATATTAAAATTAAAAGGTTTTATCACATAAAAAAGTAGCTAATTCTTATACATGTGAGCAAATTTACAATTAACTGATATCATTTATTGCCTATGAAATTATTTCCCATTCAGTTATTTGTAACTTCCCTAATATTTTGACATAATTGGCTCAGATTACAGTTTTGCCCTCCCAAGTTGATCATGCATAATTTAACTTTGTGATTCCATATGATCATGTGGAATATTTCTGGAAAAACTCTGCAGTAAAGTGCCTTTCACATGTCCAGAAGAAATACGGTCTGTACAGCTTTAAGTCTGAGGGGGGGACACTATAGCGTCTTGTTTGCAGTAGAGGTTGATGGTTCAAACGTATCATTGACCGCTCGGTGTCTGCTCTTATCTTCTCCCTCTGGCCTTATCCCCATAGCGGCCAGACATGGATCAATCCCACCCAGAATTGGGTTTCACATCCCGGAAGCAGAGATGTACACATGGGTCACTTTCATCGACTCAGTGCGGCCATGTCCATAGGTATCCATCATACAGGCCATTGACTGGTTGTGACCATGAAGGTACAGATTCATCATAAGGAAAGGTTGTGGTGGACGAGGTCAGCGAAAAAGTAGCGGCTGCTTCTCATCTGCCATGCGGTTGAAATTAAGCCTTTTGAGATATTATCATTAATGTCGATGTAATTACAGTATAATGTACTATACATGGGTGTTTATGTAAAATTAGGTTTTCTGCCAATTATGTGGTGTGGAAAACTAAAAAAAAGTAAACCACAAAATTACATTTAAGATTAGATCAGTGGCATTTTGTGTGCATGTGTTTTCACCTACGTAAAATAGTCAAACACAGTGTGATTGTGTGTGTTTGTGTGTGTGTGTGTGTGTGTTGGGCGTTACATGCTGGAGATAAATAACAGACGCGGTGATGCTGTGTTGATCTGAACTCCAGACAGCGTTGGGCTCAGCTGAGGACTGAGGCGGAGAAAACGAAGGGAGGGACAGAGCGAGATGAGTGAGAGACGAGAAGAAGATGGCGAAGATTGATTGCCATTGACTCGAGTCCAGAGCGCTGAGAACTGTGAGATTCCAGCAGCCGGTCTGAAACACACGCACACATGCACACACACACCTGTGAGATATGGTAAATACCTGGAAAACACAGGGAAACACGCCGCAGGGAGCCCACTGACAATACCCAGCAAAGTAAAACACAAATAGACAAAGACTAATTACTGCAAAGTAATTCTTTCATCTCCTGTTCTCAGTGAATGTGTGGGTGAACACTAACACACACAGACATACACACGCTAAAAAACCCTCGTAGTAACTGGTTAATGCTTTGTTGTATGTGTGTGTGTGTCCCTTGGGAAAGCCTGCTTTAATTCCCCAGGAAATCATTGTGATTTAGAGTAGCAGGGAAGTCACTTCCAATGAAAGTCAATGGACCGCTGGTGTGGCGGTGGGTTGGGCTGCATGAGTGTGTGTGTGTATGTGTGTGTGTGAGTGTGTGTGTGTGCTTAGAGTGCACCTAAATGGACTTTTTTTTTTTAATCAAAATGTAATTAAATCAACATGATAGCACAGAGGGAGTTCAAACTATGTTGAAGCTGGTGGAAATTAAAATAACCATATGGCTCAGAGAAAGGAGGAAAAACTGTTATTTGCAAAAAAAAATATGTAAAAAAAAATCACCTCACATTCTTTTCTAAATAATGCAACATACACATGATTTAATGCTGTTCTAGCACTGAATGTATAGAACAGGCAGAAAGGCAGGTACAGACCAAATTGGACTTGGAGTACCCGTGCCACAGAGTTGACACTAATGCTGGGTCCGCTGTAGTTGAGTGAGTTTGGGATGGTAAATGTTTTTGGGTCCTGGTGGTGAACACAAGCAGTTGAGGTTAGGGACAGACGTCCCAGAGCCCTCCGCTGCTGCTGCTGCTGCTGCTGCTGACGATACAAGGAGCTGGTGGAGGCTGGCAGAGCAGGCTGAATGCAGATAGGATCTCTGTGGGGGGGCGTGAAAGTGTGATTGGAGACTAAAATCATTACAGTACGCCTGGTCACTGTGTCCTTGGCTCTTCCGCTGAGCTGAGGCCAGTGCTGATGCTTTTCTCTACTTTCCCCGACTGCTTCCGACTTCCTCTTTTCTTTATCTTTCACCATTTTTACCGCTCTGTTTTTTTTAAACTATATATATCACTGGTTTTGAGTAAAACCATGAAAACTTAAAAAAAAAAATTATAATAAAAAAAATCTGCAGGTAAGAGTCTAAGTGAATGTCCACATCTGCAGCATGTTAATAATGCGTAGACGATTAACACAAGTCAGTGATGAGGAAGTAAGAGAAAATACAGCTAAATAAACACACCTGAGCATATCAGTTTATGTTTGGTGGATCTGTGTTAGTGTTTAATTGAATTAATATTATATCCCAATTAGTCTTGTAAAGGTTCACACTGTCTTCCAAAATTAACTATTGTAGTTAATTTATTTTAACAGATAATTGATAGTTAAATCCCTATTACTTGCAGAATTAATTGTGATATCACTTTTTTTTTTTTTTTTTAGAAAATGTAGTTGTATGATTTTTTTTTTTTACTTTTTTTTTTCCACTCTGTAATTTCTGTGCACCTTGTTGAATGTAAACATGTGTGTTGAATCCTGAAGTCATATTACACCATAGAATACATTTTCCCCTGTGGGTCACTCACACACTAATCAGCTTTAATATGAAATCAAAAAAAGAAGGCGAAAACAATATCCACCAAACCAAATGAAACGTATTTATGTTATTTTGTGCTATTATCATAACTGTAAACCTCTCTTTTCTCTTCCTGTTCACCCCAGCTGCACTCATGCCCCCAGGCTGCAGTGGCTGTCCAGAGAGAGAGAGAGAGAGAGAGAGAGAGAGAGAATGTAAACTAGACTCGCCCTCCTTGGGTCTCATTGGTTGATTCTCTGCCTAGCGGTTTTGTCCTTGAGAATGTGCAGACACGGGGCAGATAATGTTCTGACACCAGAAACTCTAGACCCGGACCAGATCAACACTTACTCCCTTCTTCTTCTTCTTTTCTGCGTCTATTGTCATGCTATCCGGACGCGCAGATTGAAGTGCGACGGTTGTTTTTTTGCGCATTGAAATCACAAAATTCAAACTTTGGTCAAATCTAAAATAAAAACTATTCTATTGTCATATTTTGTCTGTGTGTTTACATGTGGCATCGGGCCACTGAAGGGAGTACAAGTGTGTTGACACATGGCAATCCTAAATTCCTGTAACCATATTATCACACATAATATCACACCCGCAGGCGCGCACATGGGATTATTCTAGAGCTGAGGTCTGGCTCAGTGAATTAGGAGACTTTTTTTTACGAGTCGGATTGTGTAACAACCTGCACGACTCGAACCTTTAAATGTATTCTAAGCCATGCACGGAGAAACACTAAAAATTATTTTACCACTTAATGTAAATCTGAGGTTTTCATCTCCTCTCCGGTGCGTTGCAAGGTCAAAGATCTCCTTTTACCGTGCGCTCTTGGAACGACGGGGGTTTCTGCAGAAGTCAGCATGCCAGCAGAGGCCAGCAGCATGGATAGGAATCTCCCTGAGCCTCACACAAACGGACAGAGCTGCTCAACTTATAGGATGTAATCACATTACACGCACATCCAAAACTCAACTCTTGGTTCGAAAATGTAAAAAAAAATAATAAAATTAATTAAGGCTGTGGATAAATGCTGCTAGAAGTTTACAAGTAGTGGAAAATAAGTTCTTAAAGTGGGAAATAATTCTTCAAAATTGTTGCTTAAAAAATTATAAGTATGTGTGAGAGCTGTGGCAACTTTTTATTTGTGCTTTTTTTTTGGCTCAAAGTGTGCCAGAGTGCGCTCCTGTAATTACAGTGTGTGGGCTTATTAATTACCGGTAATGTGTTGTTAATGTGTCGGTGTGCGCCTGATTTTGTCACCATTACCACTGCTCTTTTTCTCTATTGGGGGAAAAACAAGTCTGAGAGGTAATTATTGCCATTTCAATGACTTTAATAAGCAAAATAGGAAACAATTTCTTCCAAAAACAACAAAAAATAAGACAAAACAGAAACCAGCCTGAATGGAACAGTTCAAATTTAAGTGTTTAACTATTATTTATATAAACAGGATTGAAAATTGATCCCCATCATCGCAAAGTACATGGAATTTATGAAAACAAAACAACAACCCGCTGCTGCAGTTTCAGTTCGATTTCAACACAGTTGAATCAGTAACAAACGAAAGATTGTTAAATGCATGACTTTTCAACAATAGTTTCAAATGCAAGCACCATGCTTATTCGATATGATCTGACAGTTTGTTAATTTAAATCATTAAAATAAAAACTTTAACTATGCATCTGGCCAGCAGAACCAGAATCATCAAATAATAATAAAACAGACAAAAAACGTATTATATAACATACAAATTGTTTTCATTTTGAGAATTTGCACAACCTGAATCCCCTTTTTTACTGACCGGCAGAAAAAAATCAGGAAAACATAGAACATTATTAGTTGAACTTTGTATTAAAACGCTTGCGTTATCTAAATACCAAGTCTGCATAAAAACCCTGACAAGTGAGATGTTTGTAAATTGTTAAAAATATAAATGATTTAATGCTACAGGTGGGCGCCAATCGGAATGAGAGGGTTGGATTTGGTGTGGGTTTGATGTGGTTTATTATTAAAGTTCAGATAACGACACACAGGGCTGTTCTGAATTCGTGGGACTGCAGCCCCATTTAATTAAAATAACAGAAAGCATGTGTGTGTGCGTTATATGTTCTAGAAAACTTGTAGCTTTGCCTTGGTGCAGTGTAGTCTGAAGGCTCCGAAAATATTCTAGCCACATGTGTGTCTGTGGAGCTTCACACACGTGTCCAAATATTACAAAAAAATACTTTGCACCGAGGCTCATTTCACATAATATTACAGTATGGAATCATAGTATGTCTTCCTGGAGGGAGGTTTGCACAAAGTTCAAAATGAAAACTTGGAAATCATTCTCCAAAAAGTGCACTTGACACACAAAGTTTGTTGTATTTAAATGCAACTGAAAAAATGCACTCCTCTCTCAGTCTATACCCCAACTGATAAAAAATAAAAAATAATAAGTGAAATAAAAACACAACTCAAAGAAAGAAAGAAGTTCAAACCAGCCTCCTCAATCTTGTTGTGCAGTTTTGCGGTTGCATAATATTTACAAGCCCAAAGAAACCCCCACCATATGATACTGCACCGGCAGTCCTGCTGTTCTGTCCCCTTTGCATTTGTCTAACCCCCAAACTATGGAGAAGCGCAGATCAACAACATGCTCTTAATATACACGAGAAGATGAAAGTACAAAATAGAAATTATTACCGTACATGTCCAGCATGCAGGATTAATATTTAATGCAGATTTTTTGTTTCAATATATATTCGAATATAACCAAGCAGGCAATAAATCAATGAGATGTTGCATAAAATGTCCCCCCCGTGACGGGTTTGTAGACAGAAGTTTAATTTGCATAAAACCAAGTCTTGATTTTGGAGATTTTCTCAGATTATGGGCCCACTTGTCGAATGTGAATCTTGTGATGCAGGCTGCGCAGTCAGGCCTACTTGTTGTTTCATAATGTCATCGTTTTGGAAAACAAAAGTACAAGACAACTGCCTCGACGCCATCCCACACTACTTACAGATCACTGAAAAGCTGTAGCCTTAAAGGAAAAAAAAATATCAGCCGGTCCTCTTCGTTGAAGAAGAAAAAAAGTCTCTTCACTACAAGCAACTAATCTACAAAGATGCTGCGACTGTCGGACTACAGAGCTCTTTGTATCTCAGTTGACACGTGGATGAGAGATGGTTATATATGAGAATACTATCTGATGGATTATTCTTCTATATGAATATAATTGTTACCGTATTAGTATAATCATAAAGAGTATGGGAGGTGTGGATTATTATCGGTTCATCAGCCAGTCTGTCTTTTGTGGAGAAAAGGAAAGGTGAGGGGGAGTTTGTTGTGAGGGGGTTCACAACAAAAAGGCGAAGCCAACTCACATGAAAAACTCTGGAGATGAAGGGTTGTCACTGGTGGAGCCGGCCTCACGGAACCCGTTATTGGCCCCTGACCCCGTCAGTTTCTCACACTTGAGTTTGTAGGCGTCCCTCTCCCTGGCCAGCCGGCTGATCTCCGCCTTCAGCTGCTCCACCTGGTTCATCAGCTGCGTCTTCTCGTTCTCCAACACGTGCTTCTGCTGCACCCGCTTGAACCGGCAGGACTGCGCGTAGCCCCGGTTCTTCAGGGTCCTCCTCTTCTGCTTCAGGCGGATCACCTCGTCCTTGGTGAAGCCCCGTAGGTGTCTGTTGAGCTCCCTCACCGACATGGACACCAGCTGGTCGTCGGAGAAGCGGTCCTCCACGCTGAGCCCGCCCCCGGAGCCGTGGTGCGCGGACTGGTTGAGGTGTCCGTGCGGATGGTGGTGGTGGTGGTGGCGATGGTGATGGAGCGGCTGGTGGGACTCTGGGGATACCGGGGACGGGCTGTCGGGGTCCTGGCTGTGGTGGTGGTGGTGCTGGCTGTGTGGGTGGCTGTGTCCGCCCGGGTGCCCGGACAGCTCCTCGGCGTGGTGCGGGATGCCTCCTGCGTACGGGTGATGGTGCTGCTGGCCGTGGCCGTGGTGACTGTGGTGGTGGTGCGGGCCCCTGTAGCCCTCGAAGGCCCCCTGCTGCTGCAGCTGCTGCTGGACGTGCGGAGGCGGAGGGTGTCCGTGGGCCGTGGCTCCGATCAGGGCCTCCACCGCGTCCTCCGGGGTCAGGCTCAGCGTCTGCGGGTCTATCTGCTGGTGGTACCCGCCGTTGGTCGGCATCCAGTAGAGCTCCTCTAGGTGGTTCTTCTGCTCTGTGGGGCTGAAGCTGGGCGAGGAGGGCACCGAGCTGCAGGGTGTGCTGATGGGGGTGGAGGACACGGAGCCCTGGGGTTGGAGGCGGTTACACTGGCGCACACCGTTGCGCTCCAGCCCGGCCAGGCCTTCCTTCTTCACGTCAAACTTCATCAGGTCAAAGTCATTGACATATTCCAGAGCCAGAGGGCTGCTGGGTAGCTCCGGGCCCATGCTCAGCTCTGCACTCATGTTGTCGCGACTCTTTTGCAGATATGCAAAGGTACTGGCGAGCGTCGCAAAAACGGACTTATTAACCAGCGTCTCTTCTCTCCTTTCTTGTTTCATGCAATAGTTCTTTTGGTTCCTCCACAGCTGTGCACTCACTTGCTGTAGCATGAAACACCGTTTGATTGGTGGAAAAAGGAAAAAAAAAAAAAAAGTAGCGGAGGAAAACTTTCAGACTACTGCTCTGCAAACGGTTTGCGTCATATAGCCTACTTGTGCTGGATAATCTGGCAGAGACCAGGAGGTAGAAAGCAATGCGTCTCAGTGCAAAAGTAAAAACCTCAGTCCACTCAGTAGAAGTGTATTCACACCAAAAAATCTACATAAATAATCAGAAAACAAATACCACATTTGTTCGCTGAGACGGGCACCAGTCCTCGTTGCAACTTCTTACTTGTAAGTCCCTTTTTTTTCTCCAGGAAAATGTCAGGAGCGAATAAAGCGGAGTAAATAGGGCGTCTGATTTTCGCTGAGAAGCAGCTTTTCCAGCTCTGCACCGCAGAGATTTCAAGGCTCGCCTCTCTCTCTCCTTGCGTCTCCCACTCTGGTATCCAGCAGACTGCGCTTGGATCAGCCTCTCTTTATCCTTATAGCTCCCCGTGACGTCGGCAGAAAGGCAGGATCGCACCGGCCTCTCCAATGGGAGCGGGACTGTGCGCTCAAACGGAGGAAGAGGAGGAGAACCGAGCGGAGAGAGAGAGGGGGGGGTGCACAATACGCTCCTGACAGCTACAGACAGTCAGCTGACCGGCTTCCCTAAAGTGGGAGGAAAGTGGAGGAAAAAACGGAGAAAGAAATGCCTTCAGTCGGTGGACGGTGGCTGTGTTACGCACGACTCCCCGTCTTTACCGCGATGACAGGAGACCTCCGTGATTTATAGATGCACTGCGTCGGTGGAAGGCTGCTGAAAATGATCTAATTGCACTTTATGACACTACCAATTTCTTTACCTGTAACGTCCAATATTAAAAGCTGACTTTAGACATAACGTAGAAATTAAATCCCTGGTGCTTATACTGCACTTTGATTTGTTTTGATCATTTTACAGAAAATTTCACGCATGTTTTGGGTGCGTAATTTAATCAAACAAGTAGTAAAAATACTATTTTTAACTTAAATAATAGTTAATTAAAACGCATTTTTCTGATTTATTGCATAGTTTTCACTCTCAGCTTTTGTTTACAAGAGTATTCAGATATTATCATTATTTATATACAGTTCTCAGCACAAATAAGTACACCCCCATCGAAAAGTAAGTTTTTAATAAATATTTCAATGAGTACAGAACATTTCCTTAACTGAGAACACGCTATATTGTATAGTGCCCCATGGAAAATGTTTATTCTCAAAGAAAACTAACGGTTTTGCGACAGATCTGTTGGAGTGTACTCATTTATGTTGAGCACTGTGCGTAAATCAGAAATTAAACCACTACAAAGAATGATTATCACTAACATTTAAGACAATTATTGATATGTTGTGTCTGTTAAGACTTATTTGATGCGATGAAAACTCTCCGTAACTGTTAAATCTTTCCTGTGTGGTGTTGACTAACCCTCCACTGCATCAGGACATGTTCAGTACTGACTCCTTCTTCAAAGCTCTAAAGGAAAGTTGCCTGTGTCCATAGTCTGTCATTACTCTCAGGTTTCTTCTAAATATCAGCCTCCTCTTGGCTCGGACAGTTTGTTTTACACTGAGCAGCATCACAACAGAGGAATCTCCAGAAAACAGGCTCAAGGCTGCCCCTGCGTGGGCAACACACGCACCGGTGGAAGGATGGAGGCGCTGCGTAAACCCCAACTCTTACTTTGGAATTTTATCCCGGGAGTTTAATTGCGAGGTTTAACACATCACATCCTCAAATTATGACTGACAACAATTAATCTTTGCCGTCGGAGTCTCATAAATACCGTTTGTCACAAGTTGAATCGCCTGGATGATCCAGTCTAACAGGTAGTTTATAGATAGAAACTAGAGTCAGATCTCAGATATATGCGTAAAGCATCGAACTCATCTGTATTTTAATTGACCGCTAAAAAAAAGAGAGAGAAGTGTGAGTAATTGCCAGGCTTCTGTGCAAAAGGAAACTACTTGTAAATGAGTCAATTGGAAGGATCGATTGGATTATCATTTCGTTTCCCCCTCATATCCACGGTTGAGTACAGCCGCGTCCAGGGCGTATTGATCAGGGTGGATGTAAGAGGAGGCTGCCAAAGATAAGATCCGATAATGAAGGGCTTATTTGTTTGGTTTCAATTCTTAATCAGTTTGAGCTCTGCAGCAGTGTATCAATGGATGAAGTCTGAATCCAACTCATGTCATAAATCACGACCCGTCCTCCTCTGCCCCGAAAAAAACTCACATCCTTCGAAATGTTGAGTGTAGCTGCAAGTTAGAATTTAAATAATTTCAATAATTCTTGTTTTTTAAATAACTACGACATAACCTAAATGCAGTATAATTTACAATGCATAATTATGGCAAGAGAAATGTGAAATCATTAAAGCATGATAAAAAAAATCAAAAGATTCCTGAGGCAAAAAGATAATTTCTAAATTCTTATTCTTATTTTTATTATATTATAATTATTGTTATTATTATTATTATTATTACTGCTGTTTCTTCTGCCCTGAGTTAGATTATTACTATTATTATTATTATTATTAGTGTTAAATGCTAATATTATTTTGAAGCACATATATTTTTTAGAATTATATTTTTATACAAAGGTTATTAAGTGCATTTTAAAGTCACATTGACTGTGTAATTGTACATTTTTATCGACTCAGACTGATCCCTTGTCTCATGTTGAACCTTCTTCAGACCCTCTCTCTTAGTGGTCCCAGTGTCGGAGCTCAGTCCGCACCAGTCTGACCATCAGAAACCACTGACGCACCAACTCAACCTGATCATTTTGGTTCACTGCCAAACACCTAAAGGTGCCATTCACGTTACAGTCGGTCTTTTCCTCCTCTGAAGCTCTCCTCACTTGTCAGCTCCAACTTCAAAAGTGCCCTGAGCGAGTCGTGCCGAGCCGTGCCGCTCTAAAACCTCTTCCCGGAGAGGCCGACCCGGCGGCAGCCCCATTAGGTCGTAATGCTCTCTAATATAGCCCGGGTTGGCCGTCTAATAGACCCATGCAGGCCCGCCGCCGGCTCTCCCCCTTCGGTAATAACGGGCTGTAATGGAGAGACGAGATGTAAAAAAGCGTCCATGTCAGCAGCATATCGGTGGTTAATGATCTATTAAGTGATCCGTGTGCTTATGGACAGCGAAAAAAGTGTTGATGCTTGCTTATTCTCCCCTAATGAGAGTCCCATCCTACGGATTTTAGGAATGAATAACAGAAATAAAATCACCTTTAAAATGTTACATTTAACAGTTGACGCATGGAGGCTGCAGTGGCTGCGGAGCTCCACGGCTCCCACCTCACACCTCCAACAGGCCCGTGTGTCACACAGCAGGCCTGAGCTCCCAGATGGACACGCAGGACTCCTCCAACACGTCCGCGGATTTAATTCAGCTCCGTGTCCAAACCTCGGACCCATCCATGCATGTCCACCTGCTGCAGAGGCCGGGGTGCGCGGCTCTGGATCCACTCAACCCCAGCTCCATCACTACAGGAACAGGCTTAAGGATCTACGATGGGTGTTTGTTTTTTATTATTATTATTTTATTTTTCACTTTATTTTGACTGGACTTCACTTTGGGAGTAAACTTTTGTCCGGTTTGGTCACTTTGGTGTGCGTAACGATGGGCTCTAATGGTCCTTGGATTCCTGGAAAGGCTGCACCACAGAGAGGAGAGGTATCCGAGCTGGAAGGCCCGTGACAGGGGGATGGAGGGATGGAGATGGAGGGATGGAGGTGGAGGTGGAGGGACTTTTGGGAAGTGCTGCTTTGATGAGCGTTGATGCATGAGTGAGAGGCAGACGCAGCCCTGGCTCCAACCTGCAAACTTTTTTTTTTTTCTTTTTTTCGTATAACCCTTTTCCCTGGTGCACTTTACTGCTTTTTAAAACGCATTACAAGTGAGTAAAAGCTTAAAGAACCAAAGAGATAAACTGTAAATCAAAACCGTTGAACCTTTCTTTCTTTCACTGCAGTACAACATCTGCAGAGGTTTTAGGCATTTCTTAAATTTGTGCTGATGAATGAAACAGTTATAAAAGTATGTCGACAGACGTCTCATTGTCAGTTTTGTATTATTTATATTTACCGGAGTGCTGAGAATAAACGACTGGGCTTTAATCGTAGAATAAAAACGCACGGCTCATCAGAATATAATTTCTTATTTGTTAAATGCATTTTATTGCTGCAGCTGCACCCTCTATTCATCCACCGTGTACTAAACGGTATCTGCTTAAAAAAAATTCCTTGAGAAAATTACTAAACTTAAATAGAGGCATATTTGTTAATAGTGCATCCCGTGGAGCCTTTCTGCATCTGTAATGCGCATCTTCCGTTTACAACATGCAGTTCTTCAGGCATTCTTGTTTACCTCAGACAGATCGATTATCTCTGTGAAAACATGTATTATTAAGATGTGTCGTCTATGTAAACAGGCAGAGGCCAGCCTGTGCAGAAGGCGAACATCCCATCAGGGATAATTGACTGAAGAGTCTCTAAAGGAAAACAACAAGAGGTGAGATAAGAGCAAATTCTGGCACCATCATTAATATGAATAAGCATCGATTTAACACTGAACATCACGTTTGTCGTTAAAAATGTACTCTTGATGTGCTCTTTTTGATGCGTGGGCCTGCTTTTGACTTTCATAATTCATCTGTAGTGTTATCATCAGAGTTGCACTCTCACCATTTACGCACAGAGGAGGTAGTTGGGTTCGCAGGGAAAATTAGGGCTGATTTCTTGTGACAGGGCGCCTCTGGTGGCGCATTTACTCATTGCTAATAGTTTGATGTGTATCATCAGTGACAAGTCGTTTTTTTGGCACTTACTCTATACAGGCAGCTCCAACTTCAGGACTGTAGTTATTTAATGTCTTTTTTTTTTTTTTTGATGAAACAGAGAGAGGATGACAGAGAAAGAAAAAGAAAGAGATGGACAGAGGGAGGATATTAAATATGATGAGGGGCCAAAGCATAATAGTAGGCCTTTTCTAAGATTAGATGTCTCTGATTGACATGTTGTAAATATAACAACAAATAAATGTCAGTGCACACTGTACTGGCTTAATCCCAAAGGAAAAAGAACAATAAATCTGCCTTTTGCTGTGGTCATTTCATTAATGTAAATTGCAATGCTATGTACAATACTTTGGCTTCTCTCCAGTTGGCTCTTTGCTGAGGTTTATGCATAACACTGGGTTTTATCATAAACTGGATCTGTGTGACCACAGAATGTGGGCCATGCCACAAGAACCAAGTATCAAAGTGCAGGCATCACATAATTAAAGCCCATATTCTCTGCTCATAACCACAATTTACATCTGTATTTGGAAAGCCAATAACTGGCTACTGTAATTCTACTGAAACATACAAGTAATACATAATTAGATCATTTCCTCTTATTGCACCTGTTTATTTCTAAAATAAAATGACACATATGTAACAGATAAAACATGATTTAATTCTAAATTATTGAACCTTTTTTCTTTATCAGATCAAATCTTTTTGTACTCTGCCGTGTAAAACAGTCTGTGGCATTAACATGTCGACACCCAGGAGCTCTTTTTGTCATTCATTCTCTAAGTGTGTGCATATGGGGCTGTCAGATTATATCTGTGGCTTATATAAAATTTCCACTGGATGTAATATTGTGGAAAACGTGCGTCATCTACTCTATGTACAGCAGCAGCCTCTTATTAAGCCTGGAGCAAAGACAGAGCTTTAATGGGCCTCAAACGGCTCTGTTTAATATCGGAGAAGACTTGATTTTCTTGTCCAGTGTGTAATGCATCTGGGTTTGGGAGAAGTTAACCTGTAGGTCAGTGTGGTGCCAGTGTGTGGGCAAGATGGAGCAGGAGGTGGGCGGCGCCTTTTTAATGAGAAGAGCCGAGACAGTGTTTTTCCTTTTTTTTTTCCATCCTTACTTTGGGATTCCTCCTCTCCTCTCCTCTCCTCTCCTCTCCTCTCCTCTCCTCTCCTCTCCTCTCCTCTCC
>JAPTGZ010000026.1:18275013-18289458 GCA_029814645.1 Fowleria isostigma | reverse complement strand
GGTGAATGCCCCCATTTTGGTCTCAGTGCCAATCTTCTCCATCCAAACACACCCTGACGGTGTCCTAACATCCCCCCCGGGGTGTCAGTACCGCTCCCATTGAGAAACACTGGTCTAGACACAGAACCGCTTCCTACACTTGATGGTGTTGCGTTTGTCCCAACAGATTTCCTGACCCAGAAGTCCCCCAGATGGACAAGAAGATGCACCAAAACAAATAATATATTCTACAGAGCTTTTTTAACAAAAACATTCAGACAAATCACTAACAGTTTGATTAGTAAGGATAATCATTTCTCAGTAACCAACAGATTGTGCTTGTATTTTCACACATACACTGTTCTATGTATGTATCCAGTTACTCCCCTGTGGTTTACTTGAGATCCTATTTTTTTGGAACGATGAAGTATGAGTGTTTATGAAGATGGTAATGAAGCTATATGTGTAGATCAGGATGAGACAAAAAAAGAGTACAAGAGTTTTTGGAAACTGAGCCAGTGTTAGAGGGAGTGTGTGAAAGAGAGGGGGGAGGCTTTGGCCCACTCTAATTGATTATACCACTATCGACAGGGTCCCAGAAAAACAGGCACTCCCTTTCCTCTTGATTGAATTAAACACCTTTTATGGGGTAAATCGATGGGATGGAGATGATAGGGGGGCAGATGACGGGGATAAAGGGAGAGGAGAGCCGAGTGTTATATGTAGAGGTGTCTTTAAGGTCTCACACACAAAACACGCATGTACGCTCACACACACACCGAGTCATCCACAGACAGGTGAGAGGTCCAGTGCCATGTTGTAATTCAGGCAAATCAATGCTTTTAAAGCATTTAGCCCTGCCTGGTGATGAAGTACAGTCAGAATAGGCCCGCAAAGCAATATATGTCTCAGACCCGTATCAATCATAATTACAGAGCCAGCCCAGGACAGTGCAGTAAGTGGACGCGGGATGAGTAGACTCCTCTCCTCCATTCAGTTTTTTATAGTTTGATCAAAGATGAATAGTAAAAAGGGGTCGGTGCAGTGGACAGCACTTGATATCCAATACAGAAGAGTATAACGTACCTTAGGGCTGCACAATTTTGACCAAAAATAAAGTTCCTATTTTTTTCCTCTAAAAACTCGATTTTCAATTTTGATTTTTAGGTCTTGACAGAATTAATCAGAGGTGTGCACAGATCTGCAGACAAGGGGACATTATGACACACACACAGACTACTCGCATATCATTTTGTAATGGACCACAGAAGTTCTACCAATGAAAGTCAGGGACAGACATCAGTCATGTGTGCGTGGACCAGATGAGTGATTATGAAGAGAATCATATCAGGTATGAGACGCGGACAGATGTGCATCGGAGGACTCTACTCCAGTGCGCTGAAGCCCAGTTATGCATTCTGCTAAAACAGACACAGAGTCTAACTATGCAGTTCCATGATGCCATCACAGATTTAAGGTCCATAATCATTATATGGAGTTTTGTGAAAGACCACCGTCACAGTTAGGAGGAAGACCCTATGGTAGCCTGGAGAGTGGAGGGTGACACACGGAGACACAAGAGAGATAAATCGATTTGACCGTTACACTGTTTTAATAATTGTCCTGATTAAAAAATTGAATTTCTATTTAAAATTGATTAATTGTGCAGAAAACTCTAGTCCTTTAATGTTTAGTCCTGTGGAATTTACACTGACCAATGACTTAATGGCCTTTTAAGTAAAAAAAAAACCAAAAAACAGTCTTTTCACATTTGATTGTCCCTGTCTGCAGGTCATTCTATCAATCAGTTCAGACTGAAATATCTCAGATCTATAACGGATCACAATGAGGTTTTACACATACAGTTAGAAAACATGATATCTAGCTTTAATTACCTTGGTTTACCAGTGCTAGTCTATTGTTTTATCTGTCTTCATCCATAATTTTTGACAAATCCTGGTGGATTTTTAGTTTTTCTTGATGACACTAACCACATATGATTAAATTTCAATAAAATTTAAGTTGGGGCATTTTTTTATTGAATTGTTTTGTATAGAACTTTTAATTGACAACATACATGTCCAAATCTAATGCAACAAAAAGTTTAACCTTAAAAGGTCAAAGGTCAGGGTCATTGTAGATAATGAAGATTACACAATATTATGAACATCAATGTCTTAGTGTTGTTTCAGAATTAGTGCTGTCAAATGACTAAAATTTAAGTTTGATCAATCACAGGGTTGCTGTGGATTAATTTTAATTAATTACAATTAAAAATCTTTCATTTTTAATCTATATTAATCACTTTTTATTTTGCATGAGTAAAGAGACTCAAGAAAGAAGAACATATATGCACTGAACATGTTGATTACGAACTGGGCGACGTCCTAGCTGAAGTGCTCGCAGAATCCCAGACTTAACATAAGCTCCGCATTAATGTGGTATTTTAAACTGGAAGTGCTTTGGTGAAAAGAAAACTTCCTGCACAGTGTGCTTTGTCGGTCGCTGTTTCGTCTTCGTTTTTCGTATGCAGATTTCCCATCCAGAGGACCAACATGCTTTTTATTGTCTTCCATCTTTATGAGCAGAACTGCTGCCTGCCACCACTGGATCAACTACCCATTTGCAAATGCACAACTTTAACTTTACTTAGACAAACGACCCCAAATGTGTTGCCAGAGATGTTCAGATTTATTCACAACATGGGTTCATTGCATTAAAATTTTTAATCAGATTAATCATGATGATTGATTATTCCATGTTAACATTTTTATTTTGACAGCCCTATTCAGAATATAATGGTATTTCTGGAGTATAGTCTTCCAGAATGCAAAACAAAATCCTGAACTGAGAACATTTGTATAATCAGTGTCAGTAGAAGGTGCTGCTCAGAGTTAAGGTTAAGGGATATGGGGACAGAGTGGTATTTCCAGTGTTGTTTGGTCTTAGTGCTATGGATGAATACTTTATAGTAGTTACTGACCTTTTCTTAGTTCCACCACATGATGAAGTTTTGTGACATTTTTACTTGTAGTTAAGAGTGAATTCTGTTGGATTTAGGTGTTGTAGTGCTAATTACCAAATAGTACAAATTCTAACAGTCTGTAGTCTAGGTTTTAATTTTTGCCTGTGAACCATGGGGGCTGATGTCAGAAAACTACAAAACCACACCTCTCCAATCATGTGACATCATTCCCACAAAATGGACTTAATCAATACAAACCAGGAGGCCGATCACGTTAAAAGTCAGCTGTCCTCTAATTAGCACATGCAGACCCAGCCCCCCTGGCCTTAATTTTCATAGAGTCCCACTAGTTAGTACCAGGACAGTATGACCTCATGTTGCCACAGGGAGACCCCTGCCCACAGCCCATCCTAATCAGCTACCCCGCCTGGACACCGAGTCCACTATGACTGTATTAGTCACCAACAGCACCCCACCACTGACCCCCACAAACCACCACGCTAACTCCACAGCCTGGATCAGCCAATCAACATTGCTGTCAACACTGGCCAAACCAATTAAAGTGTCTAATGAGCGTCTTATATAACACTAACATGGCCATTAAAGAGCGTTTAAAGAGAGTACAGGGGTATCGGGTGGAGGGCTGCGGGTTATGGTGTCATGCCTTATTAGTATTCAAGCAGCGTTTGGTTTCCATTAAGGCAGCGTTCATGAGCACCTCAGGTGTCTCGATAGATCCAGCACTGGGGCTGTATGATGATTCACACATCAAAGATTTTATAAACAGCTTTCACATCAATGAGAACAATCTCCCCTCATAAAGTACAAGTTCGATTTCATTTGCAAATACAGAGATCTGCAGGAAAATAAATAAATAACAGTGTGCAGAATGTGTTTGGGAAAACAGTGACTTGACAGTATTACACAGGCACTCAGTTTAATACCCAGCCATAATATTGCTAAGGGAACAGGCCCAAGGCGCTACTCTCTTTTATTAGTCATTCACCGGGATTATGGACACATTGCTTCCATTACCTAAGAGAGGAGCAGAAGCCCTGTCCCCTTGGGGATGGCCAAATAACTCTCTCTCACACACAAACATTAACATACACTCTATGCCTTAAATAGATTTGAGTGCACAGACATACACGTACAAGCACACACACTCCATCATGAAGACAAACACAAGCTTCTATGAGTATGAACCCATTTTACCAGCAGGATAATAGGATCAATATCACATGTGAATAAATGGCAACTAAATAGATCCATAATAAAGTTGCAGAAAGACATTAGACTTAGTTGATGACCTGTGTACCTGTGCATTTGATTTGTCTGATTGTTACACTGCCTGGGGTTATCTGTGGCTGCGTTCCATGTTTGTGTTTATCTGCCGTCAGCTGTCTTTGCTCTATTCAAAGATGGATGGAGGACGCTGTTGAAATTCTTCTGCTCTAAATCCAATACATGCACTTGCACAAATATGCAGCTGCCACCCTGCCATGCTCAGACACACACATATATGTACAGACACCGTACATACATTGTTTGTGTCAGTGTTGATGTGATGAGGCTGATGGATGGCAGCACAGAGATAAAGGATGGACAGATGAATTTGATTTGTTCTAGAGAAGCCAGACCATGAAGAGACGGGACTTTCCATCAGTGCATTACCACTGCAGCTGTGAATGCATGTATCAGTAAAGTAAATCAATTACCAATCGATAGCATTCCTCAATTTGCATAAATCAGAGTGGTTTGAGCCACAAGAGTCTCCCATTTGTTTTTTGTTTTTTCTTTGCTCTTCACCTTCAAGAGCTATGACCCGTATCATTACTGCTCCTCCTTGACTTCAGCGTAACAACGAAGAACATCTGTCATGTTATTCTGAATCCGGTCGGCAGAATAAAATGTTGCTATTGTACATTTTTGCAAACCACAGATACATATAATGTCAATGTAATTTGTCACTGAAGGATCGGCTGCTTTTGTACCTTTCCTAAAAAGGCTGCACGTGGTGGGGATGGATGGTGGATTTACAAAATCCAGGAGAGACATCCACTGGAGAAAGGAGTTCACATCCAGGCCAAGAAAAGCAACTGGCTAGGATTAGAAAGAGATTGTGGTTTCATTTACATATGAATATACTCCTTGTGAATCGTTTTTTCCTCCTTCTTGTGGACGTTTGCCCTGATATCTTCCTCTAATCCCAACTGGTGCCACAAAACCACAACATTTCTGAGAGATGTGGTTTACACTCTAACATAATACAACACAGTCAGATAAACAGATTAAGAAATGTTAATCACTATTTTAGAATTACACAAGTTACAAAGAAACTACTGGTTTTTAGCCTGGCCACTCATCCTTTTTCTCAATGAGAAATCCATCTGGAATCGTGGGGCTTGAATCCAAATATGAAGGTGGGACTAACAGGCGCCGAGTAATCACAGATAAGACAGACATGATGCTTTTTGTCAGAGAAATTTAAGAATAGAGGGTGTAATCTGGAATTCAACCCTTATTTTTGAATCAAACAACAGACAACAGTTGTAAAGAGATTTGTGGTCTTGGAACTGATGTGTTCTCTCTGTGCGGAACTATGCCCCCCCCCATCCGTTTCCCTCATCTCCCATTTCACCATAACTTCATGGATAACCAATGTAATGTAATGCACTGCGGGAGTACAATCTTTTTGTCCTCCAGTCTGAGGCGGAGCAAAAAATTATGTGGTATTACATGTCAGTGTGTTTATAATTATAAAGGGCTAGGGGTTTTATGTGTCTACAGTTTGTTTTTTGAAATTAAGTGCGCTTAGTAAGGTGCTAAGAATAAAGTGTGGATGCTAAAGTGCGACATGGGGCCTAAACCAACGTACACACACCTGTTGTAAATCACCTGAACTGGGCCTGGAGTGAGGCACGTGTTTGTGGTGCATTCAAGTACACACCCAGGGTTGGAAAAACCATGCACCTCATGACAGTGCAATACTAACATTTTATCATTATGGAGTATGGCTTATTTGCTCTGCACAGAGTATGTTTCACAAGTGGCCTCTGCTAGAAAGGAGAAGGCAAACAAAACAGAAAAAAGCATAAAGGTGAGAAAATATAAATGATATTTAAAAATAGCTACACAGTACAAGATGTATTTTCTGTAGAAATTAGTTTGTAGTTTGTCGGATTGTTTATGTAGATGGATCGTGTTATCAACCAGTTCACAGACAACACATGTAAACTCACATGCCAGAGACTAAAAACTAAGGAAAATTGACTGAAGGCACAAATTAAATGAGGTGTTTCCCTTAGTTGGCCCAATGAAATCATGAGCGGAAATTCATGTTCGAACATCTGTCATTTAATAGAGTCAGGATGCATGAGCAAGGAAACACACGCAGGAGAAAGTAGCTGCCTGTTGACATCAATTCAGAGAATTAATGTGTCCCAACAAATCTTGTTGTTTTATTTCCACCAGTGCCTCCATTATGCGCTTTTAGTCATTAGGGCTGATACTTAATGATTGACACCCAGTTAAAGTGCACCTTCAGTGCATCACTTATCATGACCTGCTCACATGCACAGCACACAGTTACACACATGTAAGTATGTAAACACACGCGCACACACATATTAATATTTACTCTCTTAAACACACACAGCCAAGCACCTACTCTCCTAAACCCCAACGTGGGCATAAATTTCTCCAGCTGTGACTTAAAAGACAAATAGCCAATAAAAGTGCCAGGGGTGTTCACACATGCGTTTCTGGCACAATCAAATCAATTTCCTCTAAGTAGCCATAAACATGTTCTCTTTTAAAAGGTATGAGAGAGGTCCCATTATCCGTGGGCCCCCTGGCCTGCTCCTCCACCCCAAAAGTCTCTCTGTAGGGGCCCACATCAAGGCCTAATCTATCTCAGTCCACTAGACCCATCTGTAGCTCGCAGACACAGAGAGATCAGGACCTTAGCCACGTCCGAGCCTTCTGATCACAAGACTACGTCCATTAATCAGTAGCAGGCAGCACAGTGACAAAGAAATTGCCCAGCAGGGGGGTTAGAGTCCAAGAAGATGCCTCGATCTTGCTCAAGGGCCCGTACTGTGCTCGAGGACAACAAGGACAAGACCAGGGCTCTGTTGTAGCTTAGCTGTTATTAATCATCGAGAACTGTGACTGAGTTTTGGACGTTATGGGTTCAAAGGCTTCCTAAGTCCACAAAAGATCCTGTTTGGTCCCAGAGCTTCTTTAACTAATGTTAGTTCCATTGTGATGCAGTTACTGTAGTGGCTTCAGGGGAGGTGCTGAGATAACAATTACCGCGGTTGTCCTTCCCATGGTGAATGATTGTAATTGTAATTGACTATAACCACTTTTTGCATATAAACCTCATGTAAAACACTCCACCCCCACCTCGCAGACACTCTGTGTCGCCCCTCTTTGCTCTATCTCCACTCTCCGTAAAACCTTGGGCCTCCAAGCTTACACTCATGGGAGTTGACACTCAGCTCCTACAAATCCAGTTAATATTCAATGGCTCATTAAAGATTGATTGTGAGCAGTAAAGTGGGAAATCACACACACATACTGTATAAGAACACACAATCCTGCCCTTCTCTTGTAATTGTGCTTTATGGAGGAGCTTTGGTCCTGGTGTTCCCCTGGCCCTAGTTAGTGAAGGTGAGGGATGTATGGCCCTGCATGGTGGGCCTGACCCGGCTCAGTTGGATCTGTACCTATCCAGGCTGTAAACGCCAGACCAGGGCAATCAGGCAAAGGATTGCCCCCCTGAGAGAGGAGTTCATTTCTGCTGTTGAAATATTTAGGAGTCTGAGTATGCCCTAAGAGACTAGAAGAAGCAAATCTGAGCCTCAGCCCTGTGTATATGCTGTGGAGATAATCCCTGCACATCCCAGTCTAAAACAAATTAGACCCAGCGTTATGTCAAACATGTCCCTTCAATGTACTACGCAGTGTGTTTATCTTCATTAAAACATAGTGAAAATATTATTTATATATAGATATATTGTTTTTATTGTTTGCTTCTGAAACTTGAGAGCCTGTTTTAAATTTCTTGGTTTGTCTGTTTTGGTTTCTCCATCTCCCTTTTCTGCGCTTTCTGCCTCTCACTCTACCTGACCTATGTGACCCTGCCAGTTTCCCAGGAGTCCCTGGCCTAGGCAATGCCACAAACACAATTTCCGTAATGTCATTTGCAGCATGGATGAAGGAGAGAAAGTCCTGGCTGTCAAAACCACCTCAACGCTGCGGCAAAGAAAACACGACCCGACACATGACAGATTCTTAGGTTTGTACAAATGGACAGCTCCCCAGCTCCCCTCCTTCTCACTTCAAACCTTTCACCTCCTCCCTTTGCACCACCTTATCCCTCTTTGGCCATTACTCTTTTTTTTTTTTTTTTTTACCATCCCCACACCCAACCACTTTCCACGTCCAACCCCCCCTTAGCCCGTAGTGTCACTGCCTCCCTCTCTCTCATGTCAAATGGACAGAAATTACTGCATTATTAAGTGTGAGCAGAGGGCCAAGTCATCTCATCAGATCTAATCAAATCATGTTGTCATGTGACTCTCGCTCTTATGCACAAATATAGTCTTAGATGAGGAATTAAGCTAAACTGTTTTCTAATCCGCGTTGTGTTTAATTCTATAACATTCACAGTCAATCAAATGTGCAGTGTTATTTATTATGGAAAGTTCATTTATGAGTAAAAATGCACATAAAAGGAGCAGATTATTGTTGAGTATGTTATTTTATATGTGCCATTCTTCATGATGCTTTATTACCTTTCTTCAGCTTTCACCTCCTGCCTCCGGCCTCATAAAGAAAGGTAGGACCCTCTCAATCATTTGGCCAATCAATGAAGATGATTGGACCAGTGAACAGGAACACATTGGGTTAACACCTCCAACCTGCTCTGCACCTGATGTGACCCGCAGCCACCCAGAATGTGCTCACATCCCATTTGTCACTGCAGTTTTTCCTGGAACAGGGGGATAAGATTGAATGGGCCGCCATGGAAATATGATTTTCAGTACGCATTGTTAACTCACCAGGGAGAGGCTTTTGCCAAATTCTATCAAAGTGTGCAACTGTGTATTAAATGACTATCAAAAGGCCAGCCATCATTTTTCATGCCGTAACCATAGTGTGCCCCAGGACTAACCCCGCTGTAATCACAAAGAAGGCTACCGCTATTGATCCGCCGTGAAAATGTGTTGACAGTGGCACGGACAAACAGGCGAGACAGTCGGGAGTGTTGAATATGAAGCCGTGGTTAGTATATTAGAGGACGGCGCGACGCGTGTGGAGGGCCGGGTTAATATGACCATTTACTGGGTGTACAGATGAGAGTTTCTTTCTTCCCACGCTATGGCCAAAAGTTTGCCGCCTTTCCATAGCGATCCATATGGAAGCAGGTGGGCGCAGGGCCATGAGTGGGCGTAGGAGGTCCCAGTGGGCGGCAGGTCATGGATCTGGAAACATCAAAATCTCCCACAGCAGAGAATGCTGGTTGAATACGGGTGTTGAGTGTGTAGGAAGAGGGCTGGTTAAAGTTTAACCAGCCCCATCCTGTTCTCCATAACCCTCCATCAGCCAGCCAGAGCCAGCGCCACAGCCTCCACCCCCACTGACCCCCACCCTGTTAGGGACAGAAGTGATGGATCGCCGCTGTCATTGTGCCCTGTGAGGGGACCGCTGCAAAGAAGGACCCAGACTCCTTGTTAATCTGACCCTCTGAGCCAGAGTGGACAACGCAACACATTATGACAACCCCCCCCCATTCCCAAAAGCAAAAAAAAAAACCCACCACATGGCATATAACTAAACTCACCCGCCTACGCATGAGCCGCGGCACTCTCTGTTCCTTTTTATTCAGCCTATTTTCACCCCCAGCCCCCATAAACCATGACAGGAATTCCTCAGAAGCCGAGCGCATTTGGTGAGGAGTATAAAAAGAACAGAGAAAGTTGGGCAGAAAGAGAAAAATGAGAGGTGGAGGGGAGAGACGGCGAGCAGCTGTGTGGAGTGACAGGACGCAGTGCGGATGAGTAATGGAGCTGGATGAACTCATGATATTGACGAGTGATCAGTCATGTACTGATGCCATCTCTACCCTGAACCGTGTGTTCACTGGCAAAGACTGTTTCAGTGTAACTGCTGTTTTTTTTTCCCTGTTTTGACTGTAAGAAAAAGATACATTAGCCCAATAAGTTACAAAAATAACATGTAGTAGAGTTACAGAGGGGAGCAAAAAAAAACCAAAAACAATAGACTAAACAAACTTTAGACTGCAAAGTCCTCTGGGTTTTATCCTAGTTTGTTTATTTCATGAATATCTTTTGTCCGTATGATGACATTTAAACTTGTTCCAGTTTTCGCACACAGGAATGAATTTTCCAGTGCAGAGGAAATCTATAGAACTGGTAGCTTAGATAACATATTTTTACAGATTAATACATCAGGACCAACTCTGTAGACATACTTAAATGTAAAACTGAAGCAAAAAAGCTAAACAGTTGCACCTCTTTGTGTTCTTTTAAAGACAAAGAAATGAGAAGCAACGCATAACTGAAAAGTGAAACGTCCTTTACGGACAGACTAAATGATGACAAAAGGAAAAATCATGCTAATTTGTAATGACCCTCCTTGTGATTATTATACTTTTCCCTTGGGTGAGCTGGCAAAGTTAATTTTACTGGTTTGTTAAGGGAACAGGATGTCAAGCCCTCATAAGGAAATGTAATGATACGAAGGACATGGGTCAAGTTTACCATTTGGGAGAATAAAACTCTTGAATCTGTTTTCCTCCATTCTGTGACAGTGAGGTCAGAGCGCCACCCATCTGGGTCGAAACTGGAGACGTGTGGTGTCAGTAGGTGACGGCGAGGGCCACCGTACAGCCCGAGTCCAGGGACTTGATCACGGATGGACATGTGCATATGTGCATGTCTGTGTGTGTGTGTGTGTGTGTGTGTGTGTGGGTGGAGGCGTTGACACACACACGCGCTGCACCTCTCTCAGCTGACTCTGAGAATATGTTTGCGTGGGACAAGTCCACCAAGACCCATCCATCAACCAGGCCCAAATACGCCCTGCGCCACTGTTGACATGGGGTTAACAACTTGACACTGACAGAGGTGGGCGAGGCCCGCGGCAGAATGGAGACTGAGACAGAGAGAGAGATGGATTGGACTGTGATCGACATTCAATTTGAATTATTGCAAATATTTCCATTTAGCAGAAAATTGAGTACATTATCAACTGTACACGCTGCTGGACAAGTGACAGTGATTTTCCCAGCGTGTTGTACATTGGTTTGATCAAATCTGTTTGCGCTCAGACTGTTTCCAGTGACTGTTTAGTGCAACAGAAAGTGAAACAAGTACTGTGTGTCTACTACAAAACCTTTTCCATTCTTCAAAGTATTTCCTTAGGTCTAAACAGACAAGCTTGTCAAGTTTGCAGCCATTGATGAGTTATGTTAGACTTGTTCATGAAGACATTAAACTTCCTTCCTCCCAGTAATTACCATGCATTATTACACATTAAACATGCACTAATGTACAAGTGATCAATTCTGTGGTAAGACAACAACCAGAAAGTGATTAAAAACTTTTAAGGTGCATTGATTTAAAAACTACTTTGTGGGCTATGTGGAAAAAAAAACAGGAGCTGCGCATAAAGTTGTAAATCAGCGCAGATGTACAGGTCAGGATGTCGGGAACGTTCATGTCCAATAGAAGCCGAGAATGTAAAGTAAATCTCTGAGTGGTTGTGGCAGAGTTGCAGGTGGAGGAAAGCGCAAGGGAAATGTAGCGTAATCTCAGCCTCAGCCATGCTATCGGCTGGGCTTTTTAACACAGGGGCCAATTTAATTGCACTTAAAGCAGAATGGCAGAACATCAATCTTGATGAGTGGATCTGCATCACAGTTCTCCCAGGCCAATCTATCACTATCTGTGCCTCTGGGTAGCCTCCCCCAACACTAACACACTCATACATGCCCATACTCCCTCCCCGTCCCATCTGTACGCTCCCATCATGCTCTGCTTTTTGTTTTACATTTCCAGAATTATATGAGTGTATTTTTTGATGTTTTTTTTTCTATTCACACCAATTTTAAAGAGAGGGCTCTATTGGGATTATCCAACTACAAAATATTATTAATTAATGCTGTTATTACTATTAATTAATTTGCTGTTTAACTTTATTAAGATAAATCATAGCACAGAGTTGATACATCTGTCAAATATAATGTCAAACATGACTTACTTTTCACATTTTCTGCATGAAGTATCTGTTGACATTGAAAGTTGTGGTTTTTTGATAACTTCTGCTTTAAGATATACATTAAATATTGAACAAAAGCTACAACACACATATAAACTCTCTGTAGATGTATCACCTAAAGTCATTCCATGTAATCATTTTACTTTTATTTGCTTTTTTGTTAGTAACTTATTTTCGATCATGAAGGAAGTAGGAGAACTCAATCAACTAATTAAACAATCAGTGAAGAAAATACAAATATAACACGTACAGAAAGGGAAGAAGTAAACACACAAGTCTGACCCCTTACCTGTAAATTATTATTTATACATACATATACACTGTTGTCCATAAAGGTGGAAAAATTTTGTTTTCAGACATATTCCACTTTTTTATTTCTATTTATACGCATCAATAATCACTTTTGAACATGTACAATGATTACATACCAGCCCCAGTTAGACTTTATCTATCAAGAATAATTCACCTTGTCACAATCATTTCATGACAAGAGGTAAAAATATTTTATTCCACATTTATGGGCAACAGTATACATATATACTTATACATATACATACACACACACACACACACACACACACACACACACACATACAGATATGGTGCTCAGCATAAAGGTGTACACCCCCTTTGAAAAGTAAGATTTTAATCAATATCTAAATGAACGTTAGCACAGTTTCAAAAAATTTGGACAAAACTGAGTTTTATAGAACATTTCATTAACTGAGAACATGATATTTTGTAGAGTGTCCCACAGAAAATGTTGATTCTTAACAAAAGCTAAAGGTTTTCTGTCAAATCTTTTGGGGTGTGCTCATTTATACTGAGCACCGTACATACTAGCACATATATATGTGAGATACACACCATGCAGACACACATATACATGATGTTTTGTTTCTGAAATATCAACAGTAGAATGACAAAATAGAAAATTAAAAAAAACCCTCATCTGTATAAAAAAACATAGTTGAAAAATGTGGAAATATAACAGTCCGAGCTAACATTGTAAGTGCCAAGAAATGGTAATAGTGTCAAAACACGTATAAAGAAGCCTCCACACACAGACCATACTGTCTTCTTATTTGCATCTTTTCAAGATATGTATTACAGTTCGTCTTGTTAGGACTCGGTTTAGGTTGGGATGTTGTGTTTTCAGGCTACATTTGCAAACAGCACTCAGAAGTCATTTAAACGCAGGCATATATTGCTTTTTAATAGTGAAATAAAGGTAGAGGAAGGAAATGCAGGCACTAAAGCTAAGCCGATGGCTCTGTGGTTAGAGAACAGTAACTACCTCCTGTGCTATATGCGTCTTGAACTCTTAGCGGCCATGAGACACTTAAATACAGAGAGCACTGGCCTCATCAAGGCCATAAAGCATAAAGAGGACTTATCTAGCGTTGAAAGCTAGGGACAGAGCCTATAGAGGAGTAATGATCCCTTAATGTGGTGGCCTCTCTTTCTCAACCTCTTTCTGTCTCCCCCTCCTCCTACCCCCAACTCCTACATTAGCAGGGATAATAAATGAGACTCTGGCATTACAAGCATAAACTTTTTATGACCCACCTAACCAGCCTTATCAAATGTGGATGTGATTAGTCCACCAGGTGACAGATGGAGAGATGGATGGACAGAAGTGAAGGGAAGGGTGGAACGCAAGGAGACGAAACTCAGATGCACACGTGGATAGATGTAATTAATTATTTGATATTATGTACTGGAAGTAATGATGAGTGTGGACAAGAAGGAGGAAGTGAGAAAATAAAGGATGAGGGGCTAAAAAATGAGAGTAGAATGAGGGAAGTGAGGAGTGGGAGGATGGGAGTGTCTCTGGGTAGCTGTTCTGAATGGGATGGGAAGATGGAGTGGACAGGCTGTATGGACCCACTGAAAGGCGCCTTTCTCCTCTACATGATAACTTTGATCCCTCCTGTTTCCACAAACCAGTCAGCAATATTGTTAAGCAGCAGTGGGTTAATACTTTAACCAGGTCCTGGAGTGGAAATAGAGAGGGGTGGGGGTGTGTGGGGGGGGTAAACCCATCTGCCCCTTGTCTACTCCTAAATACTGTATCCCCCTGATCCTTCAGATTCTTTTTTCTTTATGTAGTTAAAACTATTCAAATTCCAAAATGGAACATTACTTAATATTATTCTCAATAAAAAATAATATACAGTCATACAATT